>NQII01003226.1:15435-265002 GCA_002778355.1 Clitarchus hookeri | reverse complement strand
AGGCTATCCAACAAAGCATACCTTTCAAAAACGCAGGTTTACAACAACATTTATTTTCGCGTATTATAATCACCGAATTATTTAATTAATTAACTAAATTTCAACAAACTTTATTACAACTTGCTTTGACGATAACAACACCAACTAACCAATATTGATATATTTATTGATTCTTATCATTTTACCTTCTTTCCTGAGAAACCATAATAGCCTTATGAACTAACCTTACTGTGTTTATGTGTGTGTGTCCCTTAAAACTTTTGCTACACTTGTAGTGTCGCGTTAGGCCAAACGAACTGATATATTATTTTAACATGTCATATTTATTTTGAAAATAGCGGCATTATATATAATATATGTTTATAACGTTTCAAGTTTACTTCGACTCCAGACTGAAATCAGTGATAATAAACATTATATCTACTTTAAACATCCAGGGTTTGTAGATCGTCTCAATGATGGAATGGTTACCGCGGTCGCTAGGGCACATCCTACGAGACATTCTCAGCAGTAAGTAAGAATTATCTGTCATGATAGACCTATTATTTATCTGTTACAGATATGCGTAAGGTAAGCAACGTAAAGAAGAATTTTTTATGTTTTTCTTATTGCAAAAAATTTTTTAGTGTATTAGAAATACAGCGTAATATTTCTGCTTATCCCCTAAAGCAAAATAAATAAATAATAATGCAACATTATTTGCATTTGCTAACTCCATAATAATCTCTGGCCACGTTTCTTGCAATGCATCCCACGTGTGGAGAAATAATATCGCGGTTAGGAGAAACAACGCATGTAGCGCTCAACGGGGAGGAGTGTTTGTGTGTACTTAGGCTACTCTTCCTCGAAGCAGAAAATGTATGGTCACTTGACGCCTCGGACTCTCGGCGCGTACGACCATCTGACGCATTAGCACATTTTGCCTCAGAAATGTAGCATTTTATGAGTTAGCTTTGTGCTGTTTTCGTACGAAGCTTTCGTATGGCACATATTACTATAGTGTTTCATTATTGGTCGGAAAAATAGAGGGGTGGACTTCCAGTAAGCTCCTTGTATTCTTATTGGTTACAAATAAGCCGTGACCAGGCATTCCCGCTGTTGGTCAGTGCAGGCAGTGCGCAGTAGCCAGTAGATATCGTACGGTCGCTTGTCGCTACGGTCACATGGTACCCCCCCGTTTACCCACAAGCATGTGAAATACGCTAAATTCGGTAATTAACCTCACTGAGGTGAATTATACTGAAGTAGGTATCATGGCGTGAATCATTATGGCAAAGTTCCGCATAAGTAAATTTCCGCTACAAGGTTCCAAAAAAAAATGATTGTTAAGCTGGCGGTAAACGCGAAATTCTTTTTACTTGCGTGTAAAAGTTTATGTTTGACCCGAATTGTTAAAAATACTTTTACCGCCCAAAATATGAAACAGAAACTTTACTTCGTTAGTATTATGCACGCTCCACAACAGTGTTAACGATCGTAAACGATAAAAAAAGCAATCGTGTTTGGTTTTAAGTTTTTGTAAAATTTACGTGGATATATTTCTTTTATTTCTACTACAAGTGCGAGGAAAAAATTTATTCTCCAAATAGTTGCTAGAAATACAAATCAAGGATTTTACACGGTTACATTTATTTCATGAATATGGCAAAAATCCTATTCTTTTGCATATAGAACGGAAAACTACGATAAACATGTGACGTCAGTGCTACCTGACGGCATTGGGCTTGACAGCCTGAGTAGAGTAAACCCTACGCGCTCATAAGAACACTAATAACGTGTGAGAGGCTTTCAAGTTTCTTGTCGTGCTCACGCCCATGTGTATGACGGCTAGGGTGGAAGTCGAGTAATGTGGGCAGGCTTCCTCTGATCGGTCGATAAGGGCGAGTAGCGTCGACGTTCTTGTGGCAATGTGGAAGTGTGGAGGTTGGAGTGCCAACTTCTCCATTACGGCACTAGCGTCAGGATCAGCAACTGCGCGGACAGTAATCCCTGGCTGTGCGCTGGACATGCGCCGGACAGCACTACCTCCCTTGAGAGTACACTCAGCTCCCGTAGCCACGAGTTGCACTTTAATAAACATACCTGCTAATATTTCTTTAAAGTAAAGATTAACACTTTCTGAGAATATATTGTTTACAGTAAAAACATCGTGGATTAATACAAGGTAAGGGAAAGAGAAGATTAGCTCTGCTGTTATTAAATTTTTCATTAGAAATTTTCGTATAATGACAGTCTTGTCATACAGCGAAGAAACACTTACTTGATGATGTCACCTTTTCAGTAAAGAAATCTTGCTGTAAAAACTAGAATATTAAATCTTGTCAATCACTCTTTGTAGTTTTAAGTGCAAAATGGAACTTATTAAATTCCAGGTTACCAAACAGCTAATTCCCTAGATCACCGACGCAATGGTTTAACTTCGAAAATACTAGAATGTAGAAATAACAAATAAATAGCGTATGTCTCCCGAGAGTTTCTTGCCTGGCTAAAAATGCAGATTTATGAGTAGAGATAAGGCACGGCATATATGCGACCACCAATAAGAACATACCAAAACACATCTTCTGCTATACAACCTCGCAGGTGCTTACGAAAACATTCAACTATTTGCAAGTGAACATACTAACAAAAAATACAATTACTAGCTACTGAATAACTTCTGTAAATTAAGCAGTGGTAGCTCTGATTCTCCCAAATATTAATGAAATGTATGAACAATGTTTGGGAATAGTAGGATGAGCAGACAGATTATATATCCAAATGGAAATGTGCATTAACAAATTATACTTTCAATAAATTATGTACTTGGATAGATTTTATTTACTAACCAACAACTTATATAGAGATTGCTGCCGACATTATCAAGCCAATATTTTGGTATCAATATGGAAAATATATTAATGAGCCTTTCTTATTATTAATAAGCATTTCAGTTTGTAAAAACTGAAAAAAAAATTATTATTAAATAAAAGTGCATAATAAAATAGTTATTTAAATAGAGCTGCGTGATCTTGAGATTATTCAGACTTATCTGTAAATGAAAATTGTGATCGTCGTAGACATTGCATCTAGCATAACCAGATCATGTAAAACCAAAATTGTAGACGTCTCCGTCGCTGTAGTTGTTTCTCTTCTATGTCAAAGATTCTTTCCTTAATATTAAGCTTGCGGGCCTATGTGTGCATAAAACAGTCTAAGCACACTCACTTGATACGAACGTGGAAAGCGAACCATTCATAACATTTAAAACACAGCTGTCGTCCGAACACAGGCATTTTCTAGACTTAAAACATTACCACGTCTTCGTACCAACGTACATGCCTGGTTTTGTTGCAAATCGTACTCGTTTAGCAATAAATTAGGTAAAATTTATAGCTGGGGGATAACCTCAGATAACCACAGCCCTAACGAAAAATCCAACATGGCTTTAACTTCTATAAACAGTTTAAAACATTCGCCGAGAAAAGAAAAAATTTCAACAATCTCCTTTTAAATTAACATTTTATCTCATATGGTAGCTAGTATCACCTCACATAGTTACAAAATACTGTTTTGCATATAACGAAATGTTGTCAACTTTCTCTCTGAAGGAAAATAATTTATTTAGCAGATTATATTTTTTAAAAAAAATCCTATTACATGTAAACAAATGAAACTGACAATTTTGATGGCTGATAAACTTTTAACTGATATGAAAACATTGTCAAAATAAATAAACAATTCTTTTTGAATCCAAATATGTTATTTAGGTTTGGTTAAACAAATTTACAATCAGTTTCATGTGTGCTGAACACATCCGGAATACAGTGATCTAGGCCATCAAATATGCTATTTAGGTTTGGTTAAACTAATTTACAATCTCAAAGTACACACGACTTGTGTAGGCCTTATGTCAGATCTAGGCCATCAAATATGCTATTCAGGTTTGGTTAAACAAATTTACAATCTCAAAGTACACACGACTTGTGTAGGCCTTATGTCAGATCTAGGCCATCAAATATGTTATTTAGGTTTGGTTAAACAAATTTACAATCTCAAAGTACACACGACTTGTGTAGGCCTTATGTCAGATCTAGGCCATCAAATATGCTATTCAGGTTTGGTTAAACAAATTTACAATCTCAAAGTACACACGACTTGTGTAGGCCTTATGTCAGATCTAGGCCATCAAATATGCTATTCAGGTTTGGTTAAACAAATTTACAATCTCAAAGTACACACGACTTGTGTAGGCCTTATGTCAGATTTAGGCCATCAAATTATAAAAATAATAATTAAAACAAGTGTAAGTTTTTTTATGTGCTACAGACTGCGCCGCTAAATTTTTCTACATGTATATGTTTCTGATCAAAGAAAAATTTTACTGTAACACAAAAAAATCTACTGTTTAAGTATTAGTTATCAATCTGTTTAATTTAATGTTCATATAGTTGAACAGCAGTGAGTATTTGCAACAATAAGAAAAAAGCAAACCTTAAACAATAACATATTTCTCAACATTAACGTAAATCCACACATCTTAGACCAGATATTAATATGGTTTAGGTAATATATAAATGCAATATGCTAAAGCAATTAACTCAAATAATTGAAAAGAAAAAAAATAACTTAAAAGGCATTTGTTTTACAATTGTGCGTATTCGGTGGGGCACGTGGCTGTACCAGCCACATGGTAGGTGTTCTCCTTCGGGAGGTCTCCTTCGCCACTGCCGATTGTCACAAACGGCACGGAATCGAACAACGCCCCGCAGTCAGTTAAGTTTTCTGGCTGTTCTGCTGGTAGCCTGCACGCGTCGGTCGTGGAACCGTGGTCGCTGATTCTTCTTTTCTTGAAGTTCCCGTGACTGCCAAATATCGTCTAACACCTTGTGCACTGATTAGATCACACATTTTAACAATATTTTCCAGCGGGTTTTACTCTAATATAAAAGTATTAAAACGGGTTTGTGGATGCAGCGATGAAGTCCATTGGCTTCCGCTGGCGTTAAATTCTCGTGTGTGTTCGTGTAATTTTGCGTGTGCGGTGTAGGAAAACACTTATTTATTCGCTCACCCACTAACATTTCGGGGTAGCATGTGAGCCCAAAATAACTTAATAGGACGCCTAAAGTCACAGTTACCTAAACATTAGCCAACTTTCATTATTAGTCCACTGCAACTATTGCGCTTACCTATTTTCAAAATGGCCAAAAATAGTCTAGGGTTGGCTTGAACTGGGCCTATTTCACAACATGAATATTAATACATATGATCAAGCACCAAAATTATAAAACGAGAAAAAAAATTAAGAGATATAGAAACTACTTTGGAAAAAATTAACAACTATACTAATAAATAAAAAAATAAACACACTACGAAACATTCATAAAGAAATCGAACCAGAAATAATATATATATATATATATATATATATACACAAATTAAAAAATGACATGAGCACATGTAAAAGGTCGTCGAGTGGAAGAAACATAAAATCAACGATGGCTAATTGGATATTAATCAGAAGACACTACGAAAAATGTATTAACCGCAAGGACCACGGTTTGTAATCCTTCTAGCCCCTAGTGTTTATTTGTAATTTTTTTCAACTGGTAAGGGCCGATGCTATGTTAAAGAATCACCGCTAGTTTGTTCTTGATTTCAGAATTACTGTCTGGCAGATTACATGGATTCTGGATTCCAGAATAAAAGTAGTGTACGTGGAAAACAGTGAGTCTCAAAATTCATGTAGCTTGCATGGTTAAGGCGCACGTCCAACAAATTAGCCATTGCTTTACTTTATTAGCTATATGCGGGTAGGTAAGATATCATGGCTAACAGCCAGGTTTAGTTCGTCCTCATTTTTTAGACAGATACATTTTCTTGCATTCTTAACCACATGTTGAAACAAAATAGCCTGATGTCACCCTTTACCTCACGTTTATTAGTCTATCAGCCGTATTCTTTAATTACGCCGGATTGTCTCATAAAATTTTCCAGTCTTGGTGAATAATTCTCGTAGGCGTGCTTGTAGAGTAAACACTTACATGGCGTGGAACAAGCAGATTATTCGGGCGGCTTTCACCTTCACCGAGAACACCAATATCTCCAAGCTGCGGCATAGACAACTGTTCACCGTAGGTCGAAACGATCCTCTAAACCCTTTCTCCTCGGCATGTTTATGTTATGCTGATCCATAATCTTCTTAATTAAAGTGGCGTAGGTGCCGCTGGATATATTTGAGAGCACCGATATTGTACCTTCTCATGACTTTGCCTGTTTCAAAACATATTAATTCATAGCAGTTACCATGAAAAATGGTTGCAACTCACAGTGTACCAAAATGAAGTGGCATTAGCTTATTAGAAATATATTCCCACGTTTTACTAACATGGTGTTCCCTGACAAGTACTGGTTGTCCGACCTTAAAAGTGGTTTCACGAGACAGTTTAGCAGGCTTGCAGTGATGTTCAGCGGCTATAATTAACATATTTTTAGTAAAGTTTAAAATTTCTTCTTTCAAATCATCCTTTTAGCATCTGATCCTTTATAAGTCACGGTGGTACTGGTAGTTTGCGGGGGCAAATATATCAGATCGCTGACATGTTAGCACCTCCGAAAGGGTAAGGGTGGTTGACTAATACACTGTGTAGTTGATTACGTTATCAATTACATGTATTTATCTTGCCAGTTTTGATGCGCGTTGCGGCTTAGAGCACTCAAAATATTTCTTTGTATTCTGCGCTCGACGGGAGATTTCCGGTGGGAGTCTCGCGGAAGCGGTTGTGGGCAAAACATTCAGTCTCCTTGTGCCTTCTTGCCACACCTTTACGTGAATTGCGTGCCCTTTTCATAAAACACGCAAATATGCTGGGCCATTTCTTCGATGAACGATTTCAGTTTGTTAAGGAAGGTTTGGGCATTCGCTTGTACAATGACATACAGCTTCGTAAACATAGAGTATATATACATTATAACGAAAACGTACGCCACTCTTGCACGTGAAGGTGGTAAAGGTCCGAACAAATCAAATAATACTAAGTTCAACGACCCCTCACGTATAATAGGCTGCAGTTCATAAATCAAGTTATCTAGAGCGTGCTTACATCGCTGGCACAGTTCACAGGTTCTCACCGTGCTCGTTACCAATTGATGCATTCTCTTGAATTAAAATTGATGTCGAAGAGTGTTTCGTATACCGACATGTCCTAACATTTCGTATGTGTCAAGCACCAGCTTTAACTGAAGTTTCCAGTATTACAGGCTTCCATTCATGCTGAAAATATGTTCCGTTTCTCCCAAGATAGAAAAGTACTCCGGCTTTAGTGACACAGTACACTGTATGAAGTTAGGGTCCGGCTGGAAACTGTGACAATTTCAGAAAAACTGTACTGCAAAATTGGTCGGCTCACTGATCTTGTGGTAAGGTCTTGAACTTTTCTTGTCAATATTCTGCTGCAGTGGGCGGTTTCTTGATTAGTGTGACCAGATATTCATTTGACATTCTGTCAATCCGAAAGGGTTCTTCATCCCGGGATACGGCTCAAAACGTCTGCGACTACATTGTTTGTCCTTTTTATGTGATGGTGCTCAATGTCGAGTTCCTGTATTAGGAGAGCCCATCCTGTTAGTCGGCTACTGAAAATTATGGAAAAAAATGTTCAAATTTTTCAAATGCTCTTCGAAAGTTGACGAAACAATAGTATATCATCAACATATGAACGGACGAACTCCGCACAGTCTTCACCAAGGTGAAATTCATACATTGCGTAAAATGTGAGACAGCATTGCAAAACCTGAAAGGTAGCACTTCAAAAAATTACTACTGATTTCTAAATAAAAAACGAGTGTCCTGAATAAATTTTTTATCCATAGGTATCTGCCCATATCCATGCGTTAAGTCTTTAGCACCCATATACTTCACTCCGTCATAGAGTCTTTATAACTCATCTGTAGGTCTAGGGCTTTCCCTCGACTTGACCGTAATGATATTGGTACGACTTGCATTTAACATAGCCGTACCGATCTATCTTTTTCACTTACGCACACCATCGGGTTAGCATATGGACCTGATGAGTTCTTAATAACCCTCCAAGATAACATCTGCTTTAGCTAAGCTTCAGCTTCCTGCATATATTTGGCTGGTATTGGATATGACAAGCAGTGGAATGGATCACGAGATATGAACTCTATACTGGCTTGGAAAATATTGTTTTTCCTTGTTTTCTCCGAAAACGTAGACGGGTACGCAAATAAAAACTGCTGTGGCATACGTTTTGGGTTACAAGTAATGGTTTCAACACTGTCTACAGCCTGATAAATATTTTCTGGGGCTGCTAGTTTGGTCGTGCTTTTGATAGGGCGATTTATTTGGAAATATTAATTTCTCAATAGGTATATAAATTTGTCATAAAACCGCCAGCTCTCTGGTGACGTCACAGCACTGATCCTATGATCCGTGGCACCAACCATCCAGCCTCCGAAATTCAGTTTTATATTATAATGAGTCAGGAATTATGCGTCTAGTATCAGGGACTTATTTAGTCCCTTTATTACTAACGCTGTTACTGACTTTGAGTTGCCTAAACATTCAATATTTAGTAAAACCTTATGTTCACTAATGGACTCGATTGTGATGTTACGCCTATAATTCTCAAATGTTGTACAGGTATACTGGGTAATTTGTATCCAGTAGCAAAAATATTGCGGTACAGCTCTTTATAAATGCAGCTGATTTCGGCACCGCTATCTAGTAAACTTGGTACTTGTAATCCACACACATTCAAAATTAATTCGAGACACAAGGTTTCCTGTGCATTCACTATTTCGTCAACTGGCTCATTAAGCAGAAATTCCCCATCGGTCTGCTCCAGTGATACCGTATGTACTATTACCTCCGTTAGTAATTCTGACCCTTCGTTAGTGGCAATCTAGTGCTTATTGGACCCCTTTGGATTAGCTTTCGTTTTTAAGGTCAGCGACCGGGACCCGTTTTCTCTTACCCCTAACAGTCTAACTTCCGGACCCGAGAGTTGCCGGAATTAATTGCTTCGCCACTTATACCCAGTTTATTTGAATGAGGTGCTGCAATGAAGGGAGGAATTCGCGAGTCCAGTGGCGCTTGAAAAGCAAAGTAGCCTTCCTCTGAGTGTTCAAAATAATTATTGCCTCACCAGTGAGGTGATCGTTGTGGATGCGGTAAAGCATTATCGTTGCGGTTATCACTGTCACTCTGCTCCGTGTGGCCTCTCCTAGACGAAAGAACTCCCTGTCCGTTAGGTTGGTGGGTAGAGGTATCAGCTTACTTGCGGTTTGGCCCGTTATGTTAGTCGACGTCACGCCGCGGAGTGTGTGGAGAGTCAATTTGCCCTCTATCTCTGTTACCATGCTCGTTCCTAATTTCCTCATCATGTTTATACTGATTACGGGCACCTCTATATCCGTCTCCTCTCATAAATGAACCTCTATAGAAATATTTATGTATGTGATACACGCGAGGAAAATTTCCCCATGAGTCTGGACTACAGTAATAAAATGACTCAGTCCAGAACGTATTAACTCTTGGATTGCGATCATACATGGGAGGTCCTCTAAATTCTCGGTTTGCATTTGCCTGGTACAGAGGACGTGGGCGTCCGGTGTTTGTTTGCGACGCGACCTCGCGACTACTTTGTTGGTGTTGCATTCGTTCAATGTTATCGAATGCCAACAATTCTTCCCTGAAAGCTGTCGGCCGGCCCAGTGGGCTTAATAACGGAACGGTAGTTGTTTGTTGTTTTAGAATCATAGCAATCAATTCTTTATCCGATACTCGTGGTTCAAGATGCCGGGAACTCTCGTAGATTTCTGATAGATGTGCTTCGAGTTGTTTTTCTTTTCCTGGCACAAAATATAAGGTTGGGTTACTTCTACCAAATGTAGACTGTGGATTTGAGGCATAGATTCATGCTCCTCAACACGTCACTGTCGGATAGACCAAACAAGCTAGAATACTTGTAGAATTTTATAAAAAAAATTCTGCGGGTTTTCTTCTAACTTTCCCTCAAAAGTAGACATCACCTCACCCCACACTTTATTCGGGTGGTACATAATTGTGCTCATTGATGGGAAGCAGGTGTATTACTGCTTGAGGTGTTAAGATTTACCGTGGCTTGTGGATAATTATTTAGCGGGAACCTGTCTGGGTTGGTGTTCTGTACATTGCTCTGTGTTGTGGCCCCTAACCGTAAATCTCGTTTTCAGGTGGCTACTTGGTTAATGTTTTCCTCCACATATGTGACATTCTCTCCTACCTTGGTTAATCTGGCCTCTGTCATAGCCCTCTCTTAATAAGAGTTGAACGATATGCCTATCAAAGGGGTCTAATTGAGCTCGCATCCATTCGTCTACATCATTCGCATTTCTGGAGTTCGCCTGTTGTTTTTATAGCGCCACTATATGCTGCTCGCAATCGGAATCGAGTACTGCTCCTTTACAAACTCTAACATTCTCTTAGTTGTGGATATGTCCTTTAATTGAGCAGTTTAGTCTAGTCTAGTGCTTACAAACTCTAACTCGACCTGTACATGAGTAACCTCTGCGTTGACGTTTTCATTTTGTTGCGTGATTTGGGCACTAAATTGCGCTTGCATAGCCTCCTGTTGTTCGGTTGTAGTGTTCTGGAGCCTTTCAACCTGTTCTGCCATTCGTTTTTCTGGTATTTCAGTCTGTTCCGTAACTTGTTTAGCCTCTTCTCTAGACTGACGTTTAAAACACAGCTAGCGTCCGAACACAGGCATTTTATATACTTAAAACATGACCACGTCTTCGAACCAACGTACATGCCTGGTTTTGTTGCAAGTCGTAATCGTTTAGCAATAAATAACATAAAATTCCTAGCTGGGTGATCACCTCAGATAACCACACCCATAGCGAAAAATCCAATACAGCTTTAACTACTTTGAACGGTTTAAAGCATTCGCCGGGAAAATAAAAATGTTTAACAATCTCGTTTTAAACTAAAAGTTTCTCTTATTTGCTAGCTAGTATACCCTCACATAGTTACAAAAAACTGATTTTGCACATAACCAAATGTTGTCTACCTTCTTTCTAAAGGAAAAATTAATTTATTTACCTGTTTTTATTAAAAATAATAACTTCTTTTTGCGTGCAAAAAATTAAACTGACAGTTCTGAAGACTAATAAATTTCTAACTTACATTAAAACATTGTCAAATAACTAAACAATTCTTACTGCATCCACATATGGTATTTAGGTTATGTAAACAAATTTACAATCATAAACGACTTGTATGTCAGATCTAGACCACGAAATTATGAAAATAATTAAAATAAGCATACTTTTTTCCATGTGTTACAATACTGTAATTGCTTGGCCACAAAGAATACTATTTAACATTTGTAAAGACTGTGAGTGGTCATCATTGCATTTAATATATGGAGCAAAGAAAATTCGTTTGTATCAAATGTACTGTGTAATGGTTTATATTTAACCAACACTGTTTTTGCGGCAACTAATCAAGTACTGCAGCGAAGTGTCTCTATAGAGTGCTTACGTTAACTCCTCAGTAAGACAACACTCACTTCATCTTGAACATGCGCGCGCACGAAAGAATATGCGAGATCTCATCACATGTATTTATATCTGCGAGTTTAACGTCAAAAATAATGTCAAGGGTGACAAAATTTGTACTTCAGGAATATCCGAGATATTCTCCAAATCTTCGTTAATCAGTTAATAGATCGAATGTAAACAAGTGCTTTAAAAAAAATGCATGTTTGAAGTGAAACATCCGAATGCTCTCAATGGTATCACCAAAAGTATAATATGATATTAACATAACTTTCTATGTCGTATTGTGTGATTGTATTTGCCTAAAGGTATACAACTGAAGCAGCAGAACACACGATTTCTGCTAAGATAATGCAGTTACTTAAATGTAGCTATATTTTAATTTTTCTTGCAGAAAGGAGAACTGTAATAAACTAACGGAATATTACGATGATGATGGCGAGATATAATTGTTGCCATGAGAAACGATTATATAAGTGTTATATAATCAAATAAGTGAATATGCGAGACACTGCACTTTACGTAAAAAAGAGTATTCAGCTGCCCATTCAAGGTCAGGAAGCGAGGGAGTGATACGGGTGACACTAATACGCACCCATTGCGCCTCATAGCTTTTACGTGAAAGGCGTGCAGTGTTTCCGTCGTAATACTGTACTGTGCAAATTAAAGATGTAACAGGGTGATTTGAATACACACGCTGAAAGCGCACGGATTTAACTGTACCCGTATAGTCATACAATTTTTTTACCGCCCTATAAAACTGCATAGGTAAGCTTTCAATTTGCTATACTCGACCATTTACACGAATAGTTTTCTCCATGAATACACTTTCTATGAAATAATTTAAAGTAAATTAGGTGCATAGACAATTGTTTTCTACTTTTTCTGGCAGAAAGTCGTATTTCCAAAAAATGTATTTACCGAGACACGTGTATTCGCGCAAACAACGGTTTCACAGAAAATATTTCAGTACATTCTCCTCTTAATGGTTTGATCAGACGGAGAAATAATTGCTTCAGCTGGTTACTCAAATTTTAAGTTGTCTGCTCACAAAATATTTTTTATTTTATATTTAAAGGAAATGCCTTTTAACGTTTTAGGCTTTACCTATAAGTTCTCTTTCATCGCATAATTTTTTTTTATTCATAATATTTTTGGATTTAAGCACTTCAAAATTTAAATTTGAGTGTTTTGGAATATACTTATTAAAAAAACGAAAATATTTACAAAACATTTAACAAGGATGACTGAAAAATCATGTTGTATTCAATTTGAGGTATGCTCAACATAATTTATTTTACAAAAAAGATTCACATACTGCTACAAAAACCGAAACTATGCAAACATTTCCCTATTTTAAAATTATTTTACATTTAAGAACATTTTGTAGCGCAATTTTAAACATTGGTTTTAATAACTCATGGTTTCTTATTTTCATGTGCATTATCAAATTTCGATAAGTGAGTCACTATTTAATTTTATTATAATCCTTAATCACTAAATTTGGAATTTTGTAATGACATTATGCCAAATATAGATGAAACACTTTTTCTGAGAATAAAAATTTATTGTATGTAATATCTGCAAGTAAACTAGAATGTTTTACAAATATTAAAATAATGAAATTATTGTTTATTTTAAGTGGTCTTAAGGTAGATACAAATACAGAAAGAATTAGCTTTAAATGAAACGATCTGTGTAAAACATTACATATACCAGTGAAACTGTACTTTAAAAATAATTCCATAATCCTGGTCAATGCGCGCATGTTAAAATAGTATATGAGAACTGATAGATTAACAAATAAATACATGTTCTTAGTAAAATGAAACATTTTAATTTTGGCGAAACTTGAATTTCACAAACAATTTGTATTATTAGTTTCCTTTGGTTGAAAGAGCAGTGTGTAAAAATATAATAAAAAGAGTAAAAAAGGAAATTATATCAAAATCACGTAATCACTTTCAAATTCTAAAAATCGTATACAGTAAATATTATAGCCATGCTAAGAAATATATGCCATTAGTACGGTGTTTTATCATATATATTTTTGCAATCATTAGGAATTAAATCGAAAAAAACAGATTAAAATTGGTGTTATTGACTAAATAACGTTAAATGCGAAGTGCAAAAACATAAATTGGTTAAATTTAAGAAGTCGCGTTGTAGCTTTTATTAAAACACATAATATATTTTAATCATATGTAAATATATCTAGTTCCTACAAAAGGTTAAGTATTACAGTTCCTATTAAATTTTGTGTGTTTTTGTCATAATCGAGTTCATAAATATTGCTTATGATTTTAAAAAAATTGCCAAATTGGTAAAATTTTAGAAATATTTGCCTTTATTTATTATTAGGTTTTGGAATTTCTCGTTTGACAATGAGGCAGCAGGTCCGGGCCAAGCCGCAGCATATGACCGTCGGCGTGGACTGTATTTGCAGTTGTCTGAAATGTTGAGACTTCCGCAGGGTGAACGCCTTCCTGTATGACAATTGAAGAGCTTTGGCAATGCGACAGGCGAACTTCACTCTGGTCTCCCGGACAGCTTCAGTATACGATTGCACTGAACGCCTTCTTGCATGAAATTTGTAGAGTTTGGGCGATGTGACAGGCGGCCTGCATTCTAGTCTGCCTGACAGCTTCAGTATATGGTTGCACTGAACGCCTTCCTGCATGACATTTGTAGAGTTTGGGCAATATGACAGGTGGCCTGCATTCTGGTCTGCCGGACAGCTTCAGTATAAGGTTGCACTGAAAGCCTTCCTGCATGACATTTGTAGAGTTCGGGCAATATCAAAGGCGGCCTGCACTCTGGTCTACCGGACAGCTTCAGTATACGTTTGCACTGAACGCCTTCCTGTATGACATTTGAATAGTTTGGGCAATGCGACAGGTGGGCTGCACTCTGGTCCACCGGACAGCTGCAGTACCCAGGTGCACTAAACGCCTGCTTGCATGACATTTGTAGAGTTTGTGCAATGCGACAGGTGGCCTGCAATCTGGTCCGCCTGACAGCTGCAGTACCCAGGTACACTAAACAGCTTCTTGTATGACATTTGTATAGTTTAGGCAATGCGACAGGTGGCCTGCACTCTGGTCCGTGGGACAGCTGCAGTACCCAGGTGCACTAAACGCCTTCTTGCATGACATTTGTAGAGTTTGCGCAATGCGACAAGTGGCCTGCACTCTGGTCCGCCAGACAGCTGCAGTACCCAGGTGCACTAAACGCCTTCTTGCATTACATTTGTAGAGTTTGCTCAATGCGACAGGTGGCCTGCACTCTGGTCCGCCGGACAGCTTCAGTATACGGTTGGACTGAACGCCTTCCTGTATTATGTGTGCACTGAACGCTTTTCTGCTGATGGATGAGCCCACTGCGATGCTTCTAGGTGTAAGGTTAAGGGAGTTTAATTAGAACCCTTGTCGGGGAAGAACGTATTCTGCGAGAGTCTGGTATCTAGGCCTAAGGAGGGTTTGAGCCCTTGCCTAGAGCTTTGTTATGGTGTTTAAGTGCCTAGTGTTAATATAAGTTCGCCCGACGTAATGTTACGATGTAGGAGAAGTGCGGTACGGGTTTATTTCATTTTGTAGTCACGTCTGTTCGTGGTCTGACAGAACGAGTGATGGATTTATATGGTAGAGGATGCCGGAATACCCGACTTCAGCTACCATTTTATTAAGTATAGGTTAGGTAACTTATACAATTATAATTGAAACATAACTTAAAAGAAATTTTAGTTTTTAGTTTTGCGGTAAGAGTTATTTTAATTGACAGATTGGTCTGGGAACTTAAGTAGACTCTCTGGAGGATGTCTCTTCCTCCTCCACTAGTTTGTTTCATCAGTTTTTCCAATACGTTGTTAGTAATCAATTGGTTCATGAAGTTTTTATTTTTGTTACTTATTACCACTTGATGGGGGCATATTAGAAGTTTTTGTTTTGGAAACAGTTAATTTTTGTTTGGGGCTTGCTTCGTTTTCTTTATTTGAAGGTCAGATTAATTATTTATTACTATCAGAGTAACACACGTGGCTTGCAGATGTCTGAATTAAGTTCTCGGATATGTGCTACTCTCGCAAGGTATTGATTGGTTGTGAGTGCTTAAAATTTAAGTATCATACATTTTGAAGACCTTTTACTGAGTAATAAAAATAATCCCCCCCCCCACACCCGTTTTTTTCAGGGCACTGTTTATAATACCGAGAGAAAGAATTTTGGAGTTATCGTTCATGAAAGGGAGCAAGTAAAGAACGTACCTTAGGTTTTCCATTGTGATGGACCAAGCTCTCTCCGCCTTGGTGTCGCGGGTATATTGAACTTAATTTGACAATCTCATATGTTTTAACATATTCAAACAATATTTAATCAGGAATGATTAAAATTTTATTCAATTGCTAAATATCGTACGATAAGTGAATTATTAATAACAGACACAAATGCATGAAGAATAAATAATAACATTATATTTCATTTCCAAACGATAACAAGCTAAGACATAATGTACTAAGTAGTTACAGAAATTCAATGTTTGCATGTGTATCTGAGCAATGATTTGAATTTTGCTATAACAGGCCTCAAAAATATGAATGGGGAAATATTTATGGCAATGTTTTTATCCAGTAAAGAAAACCTAGTAAGCATGTTTTCCTATTTTGTACCATGGGCTATTTGAATTTCAGCTGATCTATTTACCGTGGTAAAGTAAAACTCTTGATATTTCTGTCAATTTTGCGCGGGACTGTGGTATAAGATAGGGATTCTACTGAAATACGCCAATCCATATGAATATATAGTGATGTGCTAAGATGTTTTTAAATCTGAATATATTCCCGAATTACGTCAACCTCAAATTTGTCCGCCACCATTATATTTATGATGTGTTAAATTCCGCAAAAATTGTGTATTAACAGCGTTCCGGTAGTTTTGCCAAAGTTGGTATTAAATGCGTGGAGATATGAATTATACATATTATATATATACCTATACATGCTTGATAATTATGTTGGAAACATTTCTGAAAATGGTAGCTAAAATAGGTTCTTAGAAAACTAAGTAATCCACGGTTGAGGTATTTGATATAAATATATATATATAGAAACACAAACACTTAAAAATTCATCATAATTCGTAGTCTGAGAGTATAGTTTTTATTAGCATTTCATTTGATGACGGATGTCTTCTGAAGTAGGAGTTATACCCAAAATATATAAGTAATCAAATTTAAAATATTTTTTAATGTAATGATTGCTTACATTTAATTTGTGAGAGACGTTATCTCCGGAAAGGAAAGAGGAAGACAATAAAAATAAATTATTAGAGTACTGCTATTAGCAAACGGCTACGTGCCAAATTATATTTAATTCTGTTCTTAGTTTTATTTGATAGATCACTCTCTAATGCAGTGTGGGGCGGAATCATACCTACAAATTACGTAAGATGATTCCTTATGCAAAATCGAGTGTGGTAATTATGTATGGGGACACTTTCTACCGAAAACGAATGTTAAGCCATTAAAATTCAAGTTTTCGAAATTATTTTTTTTTTTTAATTATTAGAAAGTGAGTGAAATAATATTAAATTTATCGGAACCTTTCTTGTTATCAAAATTTCCAACATATGATCAAACTCGCATGTATACCACCCACTCATCCCTCTTATTATAGACAATATTAACCGTATGGAATTTTGAAAGTTTGATATTGGTTTATTGAGCAGTATGAACCAATTAACAAAAATGGCCCGCTTGTTGCAACTACTCTGGACTCGCTGTTTTTGTGTAGAATGCACACAAATATTTTGGCGGCAGCGATACATCTCCAGGTACTTCATGCCGAGAATCACACATCGACTTTTGCCAGAAACTGTACGAACACAAAACCCTAACGTCAAATCTCCGGAACTACTCTACCGATTACCGCCAAATTTACACTATGTAATATTGTGTTCGGCAGTGTTATCAACTGTGACTTAAGCGAATAGGATACTAATTTTCAAAATTGCAACCATATAAACATTGTAGGTTAATTTCCTCTGTCTACAATATCATTTGACCAATTTCAACCAAACATAGTGTACTGTAAGTATATATTTCAAACATTAAATATGCAAATTCATAGCTCTTTTCCCCTTCATTTTGTAAGATAGTGCCCGATGTAAAATAAAATTATTATGTCTTATCTCTGAGAAAAATCAACCGATTCCTACCAAATTCTGCGAACAAGTGATACTATGGTTGGCAATATGATTAGCATAAATAGGTAAGACATTTAGTTTCAGAATGGCAGCTATATAAATATTTTAAATAGTATGCAGTATAATCGAAACAACATAACAAATTTCAATTAATCTTAGTATGCTAACATAAACCAATGGAAATATTACATGTATCTGCACAGTCTCTTTTCTCCGCCATTTTGAAAGATAGCACCACATGAAATAATACAATTTTTACGTCGTATCTCGGTTAATAATCAACCGAATTTCACCAAATTTTGTACGACAATAGTGCTAGAGTGGGTCAGATAAAATTACACGACTAGAGTTCGTCAGGCATTAACTTACAAAATGGTGACCAAGCACACATTTTAGATTTGTTTGTGTATCTACGGAACTATCGACCTAAATATGACAAAACTTTGTATCCTGGCAGTATCTGTTACAGCCTATATTGTCCGCCATTTTGTAAGATTGACCGTAATTAATAAATTAAGATTTCATGTCATACCTCAGGAAATGATCAACATATTTCTATCAAATTAGGCAGACTACGGCAGGCCATGTAAAGTGATGTTTCAGATGCATCTTTTCAAAATGGTGCTCATAAAAACATTTTATTTTAAATGCAAAATCTACAAATCCGCTAAACTTTGTATGCTGGCAGAATGAATTACAACCATCGAATGTGTCTACACAAAGCCTCGTTTGCCTGCTATTTTTTTACATTAATAAAACGTTTTTACATCACACATCAGGTATTAATCAACCGATTGTGAAAATGTTTACGCACTGGTAGTTCTACAGTAGAACTTGACTGAAATTTATTTCGAAAATGGTTGTAATTAAAAACATTGTTAGTGCACTATATATTTAAAAAAATTATCAAATTTAAATCAATATTTTTTTCTGATAAAAAATATTCGATATTTCACACACGTGTAAGCAGATAGTTTTTAAACATTTTCGTACGACAGCGCTACATGAGAAAACAGACCTTTTATGCCATACCTCAAAAACCGTTAAATCACTTTCCCCTAATTTTTACACACAAGTAGATCCATGTAAACTTACATGAGTTAAGTGGCTCAGACACTTATTTCAAGTTTCTATATCCTGTATATCGAAACTGCAGACCGATTACCACTGAAGTTAATGCTCCTACGCCTATCTCTATGGTGTAGTAGGTTGCACGCCGGCTGACTGTAGGTATGTTTCTTGGCTCGAGTCAAACGTTACGTGTGTGTGTTTCTACTTGTCTCACTAGTGTTATGTTACATATGTTTCTAGTACCATATCCATATAGTACCATGTCAACGAAATGATACGTTCTATCTATAAACTTATATTTTAAGGAATGCATTAAAATTGTTTGCACTTGTGTAGTGGAAAGCAGGCTCATTAGTTATATTAGTTGCTTCTTGTTTTGAAGATAGCGTCACCTGAAAATCAAAGTTCTTTTACCAGATTTCATGAATTGACTAAATGAATACCAATATATCTAGCATGTGTTTATATATAAATTTGTGGAATTTCATCCGAAATAAAAAGTAGCACAAATGCAACTCATATGCTCAGAAAGGTGACCACGTTATTATAATTCGTGAGAGAGATCATTATTCTAGAATTTATAAAGCGATTGATATTTTGTTCGGAATGCTAACAGCACCTTTTGTTTGCACTAAAATATTAAGTGTGTTTCTCTTTAATTGCCGTTCTGAATTAAAGCAAGTGTATTCCAGTCATTTCCTATCTGAGACCAACGGCATTTGGCATACATATACTACCAAGAAGACCGCCTAGTCTAAATTGTTAGTTATCAGGAACTCATTTTTAAATGTCAATCTCGTTATTTTAGTATTGTATAGTAAATATTTGGAAACACAGAACTAAGTTAAACCAAATTTTGTTGTGCTTAATTAACAATTGCATGCACTAAATTCACTTATAAATACGTCTATTAGTTAGCGAATTTATAACACACCACGTACTAAATTTAAGTCAGTTTATCATACTTCAGGAACTATTTTACCGCGTCATACCGATCCTTAAAATATTTCGTAAAATTCCTCCTATCTTAGCATTTGAAAACCTCATAACATGTTATTATACTTAAAGTTAGAATAAAGAATGCCAATTATTTATGTCGACGATTGCTCATTTAAAACGAACACGTCGTGTCTCAGTGAACCTGCGATAGGAGAAAACATAAAACCTCCCCGCGCACTATTCAACTGAACTGAAGCAAGGACCTACCAAACCTAACTCAGGTTCATCGTCGCTTGGTGAAAATTTGTAGCCAGTCATCGAGGATCCACGTACATTATAAAGAATAGCTTCTGTACTTCATACAATGCACTGTTTATTAAATAAACTTTGCTTTGTTAATTTAGGTGTATTATATAATCCCTAATTCAATCATATCTTATTAAATACCAGAATTTATCAGGGAAGTACATTGATTTCTGAGCTTCAAAATAGTGGTCCAAAGTTTTCTGCTGGAGTTGCTTGCAGAATGTAATGTTACTGAGGCACGGAACTTTTTGTTACCCAAAAGTGATTCCAGCCCATTTACCCTACAGGTTTACAATAGCGGTGGAAGTTTGTTAAGGAGGGGAACAGGTTGATGACAAGTAGTGGTAGGCGGGGTCTGTAGGAACTTAGTGTTTTGACTTCTGCGGTGGGGAGTATCAAGGTCACTCCTGCCATTGCGATGAACACCTCTCACCACTAGGACACAATCAGCCTGTGGTCGTGTATTAAGGAAATTAGTGCATTAACGTCTTATAAAAACCAATTTCTTAAAACTAGTTTTTCATAGTGCATAGTATCGAAATTTCGGACAGGTTAATATCTTAATAATATTCCGACAATTTTTTACACTGCAAGATATTTACTACCATTATTTCTCCCTCTCTAATGTCGGAAGATAATAAATAATGTATTTAATAATCAGAGAGTAATGAAGACAGGCATTCTCTAACAATGTAAAAGGTACACGAGAATGTGTTATAGATATCAACATGCCAAAAATTTCGACACACATTCTATAAATGCAGTTGTGACAAATTGATGAATGTAAAACGTTTGTGAAGCATTTACCTTAAACAACGAAGTCACTTCTACTTGTGCAGACCTCTGTAAAAGTGAACAATTCACGCTTATTTATTGATGACTTGCGTAGTTATCATTGTACTGAAATCAATAATAATGTCTCTCGTTTTACTATCGACAAACTAAAAATAATAAACCGAAGCTGAAAATAAAAACATTATTAAATTTGCGTTCTTAGCAGCCACATTTTCAATAGATCACGGCACTTATTCAATTTACATGTTTGTGCTATGTTAATTATAAAACGTACTTTTGAGAAACATGTTTATCTCACTAAATGTTTTCGCTTATTTAAACTTCGTTTATACTGCTGAGAAAAAATGTAACTATTCTGTGACATTTCACAAATTTTCAAATGAAGCTTTTGGTAAGTAACATCATCGACACCACCAATTTAATATTGCCTGGAAAAAAAACCTGTTCCTTAACTTGCATATTCCTTAAAGTTAAAGAAATAAAAACCATCAATTTGGCATTGCAAAAGTTCGGACGTATACCTTAACTTTAGAATAAAGGAATACTTCGATTAAGTACCTGAGCAAAGTAGACGTTTGCATTGTTTCTCTTTCCTTCTGATTTATATAAACATTTATTGATGTTTTGCTCGGCGTGTGGTTCGCACACAAAGGGTGTTCGTGTTTGTGCAGCGACCACGGAAACTTCTCCCCCCCCCCCCNACTCGCAGAAACTTAATAGGGAGCTAATGGCATCACTTTACAACCAGCCATAAATCTGCCTTCTTTCGCCAACTACGTCGCCCCTGCTTAAAGTTGACTAGCTCCTACCTTCCCTCTTCCACAATACAACTTGCCAACCAATACTCTTCACGGCCAGCCAGTCCTATTTCTTTTTCTCTCGGTGTGCGATTTCCTTTAGTTTAAGTCTACATCTCTATGAGCCGTCCACAGGTTCAGAATGTGATGGATAAATCCACATAAAACACATGTACTACGCCCTAACTGCAGTTTGAAGCAAAATTGGCAATAATAACAAACAGCAATGATAAAAATTTCATAAACACTTCACGCAATAATTACAGGAAATAAATTTGTACTTGTGGTAAATAACTGTGCAGTTTTTCTTACTCTATAGAATTTGCCTACCTCCAAAGAGAACATGGCTTGCATTCTGACGGGAACACCCAGATTCTTGCATGTGGGAAACAGGGTGGCTTTATTCACGGCACTCCTACCTCCTGCCTTTGCATTCCAGCGCTGCTCAATCTCCACCTAATTTTTTCCTCACCGGTGCCTAACATATCGCTGGTAGGAGCCGATAACAAGCGCTCAATTCAACTCAGCTATAAAAATGCTTTAAGTGCGGAACCAAAAATTTTCAAAGTTGATGTGTTACTGCAATAAAATATCCCACTGATCGTTGTTATCCTGTGCAATAATTATCCCAACTAGGAATAATCTTAAAAAAAGCAATACACTGTCTGCAAGAAGATATGTACAGTGCACTATTAATGATATGTTCATTGATTTTAGTTTGTTGGCAAATCTTGTTGTTCTTTAAAACTGCGATTATGATTTCATGTTTTCATGTCCACTGATACCTTGATGCTCGCATGAAGACCAATGATATGTCTAAGATAATTTTTGACTGAGACTTTTAACAGGATAATTTAAGGCCAATGTTAATATTTCATTTACCACCTTTCAATAAACATAAGTCACTCATATGTACGTAAAATACGTTCATTACGGCTGCCATAGATGTATTTAATGCGCCAGATGATCATTCAAGATGTAGCTGAAGGCAGACCATCCCGTTGATAAAGTTCACGTGCATGATTGCTCTAGTGCACGATTCGTAAAGATTCAAAACAATAACAAATGAACTAATTTTTTTATCCTCAAAAACGTAGAAAACTGCGTTCTGGAATAACGCACACTGAAAAAAAAATTGGTTCGTAGAAAGAAAATTTGTTTGCCACGACCAAGTCATTTGTTTGTGTAGTGTCGACAAAATATTTTGTTGTTGAAAACCAATTAAATTTTTCGCTTTTTTGTTTGCAAGAAATATATTGCTGGTTTGGTCGAACAAAATATTTCGTTGTTTGTACAAAATATTTTGTTGCCTTTACCAAATTAATTGTTGCTCCAATGAATCTTCTGTTGTGTCTATGAATTATTTTGTTACCCTTACCCTCTATTTTACCTATACTAAATATTTGGTTGTCCCAGCCAAATATTCTGCTTGTATTACGTTACAGTATGTTGAGTTTAGTAGTGGTTTGGCATTTTGTGTGGCGTTATACACGTTCCTTTGACTATGGACTTAACATAGTTTTTACAAACGCCACTACTAAACTGCCATCTACGCAGCGTAAAATATTCCAGTATTATCAAAACTACCATAGTTTAGTGAATTATCGTTCTTATACAATCTTGATGTGCATTAATGTTTGAACACGTGGCGGTAGGAATGCTGTACGTCCAAAGCATGTATCCATATTCCTCTACTTAGACAGTCACTATTTATTAAGTTCAATGCTTTGGAAATATTATAAAGAATTAAACACTTAACTTACATACAGTACGAGGTTAGAAATACGCGTTTATGCCTAACATATAAACGAAAGAAAACTACTCAACACTTAATATCAAACCCTGCAATTTAAATCATTAGTTAAAGTACCGACAAATACTTCTATAATGTCAGTGAAATCCTGATCTTCCAAAATGGTTCTTGTTTATGTTATCAGCCATTCACAAGACCACCTCGTGCACGAATTCTGACAAGAAAGTGGACGATTGCATTGAACGCACGCAGCTAACGAAGAAAACGAAAATCATCAAGTGGTTTAGTGTTGCCAACAAAATTTTTCATCGTTGCAAATAAGTTCATTGTTTAAAATAAATCACAAGTTACTAAATATAATATTTTGTTTACAAATTGTAAGAATATGTTTGCTTCCACTTAATATTCACTTAACATACTGAAACAATTAAATAATAGTATGGCACAAACAAAATTGTAATAAATAAATTATTTGGTTTCGTGAACAAATTTCATTCTTTGAATATACTGACGCTTTAAAGATCCAACAAACTATCGTTTTGTTAAAACAAACGCCACGCAAACATATATATTGCGTGTACTGAAACCATTCATTTTCTCAGTGCATGCTAAATGAGACACACGGGCTCGTAGAGCTTTATTGTTATATATTAATTTTAACTAGGGACGTACTAAGATTATGTTTTTATAATTCTGTATATTAAATGTTTACGGTAACTAGATCATAAAGTTAGGCAAAATACTAAAAATATCCAAGAAACATGTAACATCATATGCTAGTAAAACAAAGAACTATTTTCAGTTTTATTTTGAAAAAAATGTTAGATAAGTGCGAAAAAAAATTTCTATATTTTAAATTACTCTAGCTCCTTTCATTAAATTTTTTTAGTTAAAGTAATATTTATTCTATGTCATGCTTTTATAAACTACATTTTCATATCAAAAAGACAAATGGAGTAACATGCTAAACATATAGAAAATAATGTTAGGCTCTTGAACGCCCTTAAACTTGACTACAACATTAGGCATGTGCAGTATGTGGCAGAAGACAGGTAAAGCGCCCACGACTGGCTTGCCCAGATTTGCTGTAGCAGTCACTGTGCTTGCCGGAAACCAGTGTCAGTGCCAAATATCACCCAGGAAGTGAAGGTGTTCATACTCGCCACTTCTTTAGGGATAGAACAGTTTTATATTCTCACTCAGAGTAAGGCACCTTAAAACTTGAAATGAAAACTTCTCTTATATTAAAAAAAATATATAACTTTCAAATTCCTCCAATTTTTTTGTGGTAGAACCTACATAATTAATAAACTTCATTCTTCGCATCAGAGTGAGAAACTGACGCATTATGTTCACGTAATTTGTATTTGGTCAAAGAGCTTCATTTTTCAAAATGCCGCATCACACAATTACTTTAATTAAATATGACAACATAATTTAAAAGTTCCTTTTTATGACATATTTATTCTACTTTTAATCCCTAACTTTTTCATTAAAATAGGTGTGTTTACGAAAGCTCAACGTCAAACCCATTCGAATATTTATTGTAGGCTATAATCTCGTAAACAGCATTGGAGTGTGTCAATAATAGTTACAAAATAAAATTTATACTTAAAATTTTGGTATGGGCGAGTGCATATCACACTTCAAGAAAAACACGAACTTCTACACACAAATGTACAGAATTTTACCATTTAGCGCAAACTGATAAGCTACCCCTTTGGGATAGCAGCGCACCTTGCGGCGGAAATTTTCCTGGTGTCAAACATACATAAGTATTCTCGTTTTGTTCTTCACCTGAGGGGAATATACCTTAGTTTCGTGTAAAACGTTGCTGAATATCACAGCAATCACCCCAGTGATTATAGACCACGTTACAATTTAGTTCGCAAAGAAAAAAAACGCAAACAAACTAAGAAGTACACGCACAAAAAGTAGAAAGCACATGCACACAATGTAGTTAACACATGCACTTAAAGTATAAAGCACACGCACACAATGAAGAAAGCACACGCACACAAAATAGGGAGCACACGCCCTTAAATTAGCAAGGACACACACAGAAAGTAGAAAGCATACGCACACAAACTGGAAAGGACACACACACAAAGTAGAAAGCATACGCCACAAAGTAGAAAGCGTACGGAAATAAATTAGAAAGCACACGCACACCAACTATAATGCACACGAACACAGGAAAGACAGCACATGCACACAGAGTATGAAAAAAAAGCACACTAAGTAGAAAGTACACGCACACAATGTAGTAAACACAAGTACACAAAGAAAAAAAACATGCGCACATAGTAGAAAGCAAGCACAAAAAGTAGGAAGCACGTGCACACAAATTATAATGCACACACACAGAGCAGAAAGCACACTCTAACAAGTTACAAAGCACACGCACACATAGTAGAAAGCATACGCACACAAAGTGGGAAGCCCACGCACACAAAGTAGAAACACACGCGCACAAAGTAGAAAGCACACGCACAAAAAGTAGAAAACACACGCACACAGAGAAGAAAGCACACGCACAAAAAGTAGAAAACACACGCACACAGAGAAGAAAGCACACGCACACAGAGCATACAGCAGACACACATAAATGACAAAGCACACGCACACAAAGTAGAAAGCATACGCACACAAAGTGGGAAGCCCACGCACACAAAGTAGAAACACACGCGCACAAAGTAGCAAGCACACGCACAAAAAGTAGAAAACACACGCACACAGAGAAGAAAGCACACGCACACAGAGCATACAGCAGACACACATAAATGACAAAGCACACGCGCACAAAGTAGAAAGCACACGAACCCAAAGTAGAAAGTATACGCACACAAAGTAGGAAGATAAAGCACACATTGCAAAAAACACACGCACAAAAAGTTAAAAGTATGTGGTCCGCTACATTCATACACAACACACGCACAGAAAACACGTAAAGGACACGCATGGAAAGTTGAGCAAGATTCATCAATTTATTTACATGTGCGTTTTACTGCGTTCGTCATCAATCAGAATGAGGATAACACCGAGTGTACATGTAAATAAAGGAAATTTATGGTAATTGTAAAGGAGCGTTATTATAATTGGAAAATTATTGCTATGTTTATGATATTGTTGTTAGTTGTAAATACACCAAGACACAAAGACTTAGAATTTTATATAGTGAATTTTTGATGGTAGAGGCCAAACCTATACTAAGTGTATGACAAAATCCAGCCGCGTTTTAGAAATTAAGGTGCATATGAAAAATTGGTTTTTGTTCACTTTTTAGAAAAAAAATATATATGCAGGTTAGGTGTTAAACGAGGTTAACATCAAAACATGAACAATCCCTTTTTTACATAGCAGAGATAACATATAAATACGTGATTTACCGAATATCGCTTCCTTTGAATTTAATGACAACTTGCGACGTTCCTCTGCCGATTTAAGTTGGTCGCCCACATGACGTTTGAACCGCGTAGTTGCATGAAGTGTTTTTGACGAAACTGTTGAACAATGTGTTTACCTACGAAAAGAAAGCACACTGCAGATGTTGAAGAAATGCTACTTTCAACACTTCACACACATTGCAAATATTATTTTCATTCCCTTCAACAGGGCTAAAACTTATTAACCAAACTGCTATATCACAAAATATATGCACCAGAAACATGGTAAATTTCGATAAAGGCATGCATTGGACTTTCAAAATATTTAAAGTTATAGGATGACCGCTTAAATTCCTGAAGTTCTACGATCACGATGAAAACACCCGCTAGTTCACTGGCTTGTACGTAGAGGTGATAACGTATACGTGTTAACGACACGCAAATTGTACTCTTCATTTGTATGTGACAATAAACCTTAGGTTTTGGTAATTATAAATAGGGATAGGAAAATTTTGCAAACTCATTTTAGGACAAGCTAGGGTTCAAACACATATGCATTTATTTCATGTTCCCAGTTGGATCACAGTTAATTAAGACACGCCCAGGTGAACTCTGGGCCAACAAGGGGCCTGGAAGGAAACAAAAACCGATTCCCATGTAATTTTGGTCTGAATTAAAAAAAGGCTACTCACTAGAGCAACAGCCTATCAAAAAACAGCTGAGGCTCGAAAATACATAAGTTATTGCAGTCTAACCCACGGGTAGTTGAACCCACGAAATCTTCCTATTCCTTTCTATACATTTACATATTGCGCTCTCAGTACAACGTGAGATCTTGGCAACGTGCTGCCATTTAACTGGGCATTTGCGTGCCAGTAAGTACTGTAAATTACGCGTATTTATTGCCAGTGATGTTTTTCAATGGTTGGTATAAAAGTTGCTCACTTCGCCGTGAAAAGCATATATCACAGCTGTCAGTTGGGGCCCGGAGTTACTGTTGAAGGCCGCGCTGTCGGGTTCAGAGGTCGGCCACTGCAAACAGCGGCTTTATCAGTCGCAGCTCGCGTCCTGACGATACGACTCACAGCAGTCGGTGAGTACCACAGCCTCAGGCCGTCTTCCTAAACGCGCTTTTGTGTTTACAAAACGCTCATGTTACACGGTTCTGCTAAAAAATCAGCGATGCAATTTTTTCCTTTGCGTTTCGTCAACTTCGAAGCTGAAAAATCATTAAATACGAAATACTAAATCACCGTCATTAGTTTTGCGTTTTTAAAACGTTTAATTAAACTTACAGGTTATGAAACTGGAATATACAAAATACTTATGTGCTCACAATTATTATTTCACAAAGCAATTTGCTGAAATTTTATTTAAATAAATATTTTGTTATGGAAAATAATTGAGTATAAATTTAACTTTATTATTTTGTTAAGTTAATAATTTTGTATTTGAAACTGCTCTCTAACTTATTTTTTCAGGGATAATCTTTGTCTATCATAAGTCATAATAGAGTTTTAATTTTGGAATTATCATTTAACAAAATAATAGTCGCATTGCATGCCTTAGAGTTTAATGCCGTAGTGATCTGAGTTAAAACTTACCGAATGCTAAATACAAATTTCAATAAATGAAACTCAAAACGAACTGAGAGATGGACACAGTCTCGAATACACTTCGCTATACTTCTGTCTCTCTTGACACGCTCATGTCGCCCGTCACGTGGTACCGTCACATTCTTGCATGAGCACACGTGGACTAGACTCCGCCTACTCAAGAAGACGTTTCAAAACGTTCAGATTGGTTCACACTGAGATTACATGGATCTCGTTCTGTTTACTTTGCGTTGCCTTTATAATCACGCAGCAGTGATGTGTTCGCACTGAATTAAGAGAGCGCAAATTTCCACCACATTCAGCATAACGTAAAGGTAATGTGGTTTCGGTCAATCAGACTCAGGAGATAATTCTTTTCTTTTGTCTTCTGTTTTAATTTTTATTTCTACTTACTTACGACTGGACTGTTTATTGCATATCATGCGGCGAATGCAACATGTGACGAAAATAACGGTTTCGTAAGCCTGTATTTAAATAATACGAAGTTCAACAATTTAGAGAAAATATTTATATTCCGAATGGCATAAATTTATGTGAAAATTCTGGCTGCTCTTGGCACGTGGAAAAAATGTTTTAAATAGTACATTAACTATTGATATGTATATTTTACTGCCATATACGCTTATCTAAATAAATGAGTTTTTTCTCGTACTACGCACACTGCATTTTAGTAGTTCAGAAACACAGCCTTACAAAAATAAGCCTTTCTTAATTTCAGTGTAAAGAAATGTAAGATTTTTATTAAAAAAAAACATTTTTACATAGAGTAAACGCGACGATCGAGCCCAATGTGAACTTTGGTGTGAATCTGCCTATAGTCCGTAAGTAAATTGTTCTATTTAGCTGTCCTAAAACCCGCCAGGTAAGTTGTGTGCTCTCTCTCTCTCTCTCTCTCTCTCAACAGTGTCCTACCACTTCAGAGTTATTACTCTAAGTATCCAGCCAGAGTAAAAAGCACTATTTCATTGTGCAAGTTATGGCTTCAGACACAAGTGGGACATAAAGTTACTGATAACTAATGAGCCTACTTGCCTCTACATGGAAACAAATTATTTTTTATGTAGTTCTTAATATCTTAGATGGTAGGTAGGCGTTGTCGTCTCATTGGTAGCAATCTCATCAGAGATGAAACTTGACACATACGTAAAAGTACGAAGACAATTAAAATACACACGTCTCTTACACAGGATTTGAACTGCAAAAAACTCGTAAAATAAAGCTAGCGTGCAATCAATTGCATCACGACAGCAGGATTCGGAGCATAAACGTCTGATGTAACTAGTGTAATGTTTTGAAATATAGGGTTCACTAACCTGAAATAATATTAACATGTCCATCATTTTGAAAATAATTGTCTGAAATACTCAAAGCTTATCAATTTTTCATACCCTACCATAGCGCTACTTGCGTGAAAAATTTGGAGGAAATAGGCATTTTGGTCCCTGAGATATGGCATAAAATCCTTACAATAGTAAACGGATCTTTTTTTTACAAAATTGCCTTATATATATGTTATGTATAAGACTTTTCTCACAAATGCTGTCAGTATAAAAAGTTTGATTGAATTTGGTTAAATTTAACAATATATGTCAAATATATAAAAATATTTATACGGCCGTAATTTTGAAAAACAATGTGTAGCGAAAATTAAATCATGCAACTTTACATGGCCTTCTGTACATGTGCAATATTATGTGGAAATTAGTTTAATAGTTCTGGAAGTAAGGCAAACTGTTCAATTTACTAAACTGGCAGTATTTTGCAAAAAGGCAGGAAAAATATTATCTCTGTATGCATAATATATGTTTCCAAAAGATGCTGTTATCATACAAAATTTGATTGTAATTTTTCATATATACAACATATTAATCTTTATTATTTATACAAACCCCATTTAAAATGCCAGCCGCACCTAAAACGTGTTAGTTTTCATACGCTACTCTAGCACCACTTATGTGCAATTTTGGAATGAATCGGTTGATTGGTCTTCGAGATATGCCATAAAAATACAATTTTTCATGTTTCGATCTTCGTAAATGGAGAACAAAAGGTTTATGTATTATCACATTCTAATATTGTCATAGATAAAAAATAGAACTTAAAAAAAAAATCTGCTGCATAGTTTCGTAGATATAGCCCACTAATTAAAAAAATGTATAACCGAGATCCCAGATATAAGAGACTGGCTAGCTTAAAACATTAAAAATACTATGGCCTACCACAGCACAACCTTTTCGCCAAGTTTGAAAGAAATCGGTTCACTGTTTCCCGAGATACGACATAAAAACGAGATTATTGTTATAAAATGGCGGAGAATTGAGGCATTTTATATACAAATTTGATGGTTCTAATAGATACTGTCAGCATACAAAGTTAAGATGAAATTTGTTTTTGTAGTTTCGTAAATAAAACATACTGAGCTAAAAAAAATTTATATAGCTACCATTTTGAAAATATGTGTCTCGCCCACTCAAAGCATATATGTTTACATGGCCTGCCATAGTGCTACTTGTTTGCCAAATTTAATAGAAATATATTTTTGCCGGGTATGTATGACATACAATTGTATACTAAAGAGACTTTGTGTGGATACATTCGATGGTTGTGATATATACTGCCTGCATACAAAACTTGGAATTAATAATATGGTTTGACGATAGAGAACACAAAACTAAAAATAGCTGTATGGCCGCCATTTTTAAAATAACCGTCTGACTCACCTTACCATATCAGTTCACATCACCAGCTGCTGAGCTATGTGTTTGCCAAATTTGGTAGAAATCGGTAAATAGTTTCTCGAGATATAACACAAAAACTTAATTTATTTGTTTGGTGCAATTTTACAAAATGGGAAATAAAAGAAATTCCATTTGGACAAAATTTGATTATTGTAATAAATACTCCCAGCACACAAAGTTAATTTGGAATTGATTACATTGTTTCGAAGACAAAGAATACAATGCTAAAATAGATTATTTGTCATCATTTAGAAAATAAATATCTCAAATACCTAAAACATATTTATATACACATGCCGCAGTACTAATTGTTTACCCAATTCGGTAGATATAGGTCAATTGTTTCCCGAGATATTACACAAAATCTTTCTCAACTCATTAGCGCGATCTAACAAAATGGCGGATACAACTGGTTGTTTTTGACATAAAAATTTTCTAAATAAATCTTAAATATTTGTATTGCCGCCATTTTGCAAATACGTTCCTCATAAATTTGAATGAAATATGCTTACATAGCCTACAATAATATAACTTACATGAAAAATTTGGCGAGAATTCGTTGAGTAGTTTTAGATATATAATAAAAAATCTTTATATTTTCATATGGTGCTATCTTTCAAAATGGTGAACCAACATTAACTTTTACCACTAAATGCAATGCCTACACCTTGCGCTGTATGCATAAAATATTTGGTTTAAATAGGTTTAAATGCTTTCCGAGATATGACATATTGCCCTAAATTTTAAAATTGCTGCCATTTTGAAATTAAGTGCCCAAAGTGCACTCAAACTACAAAAGTCAGGTTCCCTTACTTAGTACTACATGTGTACCGAGTTTGGTGAAATTCGGTTCATGTGTTCGAAGGTGACACACACATACGCACAACACATACGCCATTCTTTAAACATAATTTATTTTTAGTGAAGTTTAAATATTACAGAGAGTGATATTATGTATGAGCTATTCTCATATGCGTGGGTTCATTTTCCATTTTTCCCGATGTAAATGTTTGTAAATTAGCTTGCAATTTTCACTCGGCTAGTTCCAAAGTCACTTTAATCAAGCATGGCACAACTTTTATGGCTGCCAGTTACCAAATGAAAATATGTATTTCTTATTTATACAGAATATCGTTAACTTCGTAGACATTACTTCTTGATCACTCTTTCTTCGAATAAATATATAATTGACCGCATAATTTTTGCATCGTGGCAAGTCAAAATCACAATTTTAGAGTTTTTGGTAGGTTCAAATATGTAAACGAAATCATATAAAAGGATGCCTGAACATCATGTGTTGATTAATTTTAAGGTACGATTATTTAGACACTGCTCAATTTTTAAATATGCAAAAATTTCCTAACCATGAACAATTTTTTAATTTGTGAAACTATGTCATTGCGGGTTTTTCAATATTACTTGAAGTAACTCATGGTGTTTTATTTATATGTGACGTGAGTTCATTTTAATTATTTGTACGTCTTAAAATACTAAGATTTCAGTTTTGTCATGGTAAAGCAAAAAAAAAAAAATTATAATAATATTCGGCCAAAATATTTTTGTGTGAGGAAATAATATTTGATTGTAATGTTTGCAAGTTGAGCAGTATTTCGTACAAACGCTAAGTAATAAATAGTTATGTGACCAACGTCCTTATCTGTACGCATACTGGAGTGACAGACAAAGAGCTCAAATACAAGTAAGTGTAGTGGAGTGTTGCATGGCAGCTGCTGCTTGAACACTGCTGTACACTCTCAGTGCTCCAGCTTCTCTTGCTATAGTTGTCTCCTCCGTCGCGTTCCCCACCGATACAAGATAAAGCCTCATCAGTATTCCAGTGGACAATTTAGTAATTAATTAATTCGTAATGTAGCATGGTACAATTGGAAGTATGTTGATAGCCTCTTGGTTACCGCAGTGGTGCTAACCAAGATGATGTCTGCGTTAGAAAACCCACACTCATGTGGCATTCTCACGATATGAACGACATCAATTATTAAAATTTAATGCTTATTTGAGAAAAAAACGCATATATATATATATATAGTATATTTTTGGTTACGTTTACATTTAAATGTATAGCATTCCACAATTCATTAATACAGTTGTTAACTTACATATATGTATTTATTCAGTTACGTGATTTCTTTACAAAATATTAATATGTGTATACTGAGAAGCCATTTACGTAGTTTTCTTTGGCGCTGCAGGTTCAAAACAAATATTGTGGTGATTTCGGATATGGTTAGTTAGTATTTAGTAAAAACTTAATACTCAACCACTAATTGTGTCTTCATTTTAGTAGACTAAATTGGATCATGTAACCATTTACCAATTTAAAATTTCCAATAAGAAGACAGCCTCTGTAAAAAGGGCTTGAGATTTTAAAATTACATCCTCGGCGCATATTTTGTACTAACCAGTCAAAAAATTGCTATGCTTGAACATTAAAATTTATAATGGTTATGCAGTTATTCATCGTAAAGATCTCATGAATTTCATAAATTTACTTTACGTTATTCAAACCATTTATCCAAATTGCCGTAATGTCCCTTGCAAAATATTTCTGCTTTTAGTAGCTTCTTGGTAACTTTGATATAGACGTATTTGTAGCACATCTATAAATATTTTTGTACTGGTCAGGCATAGCTTAAAAGTAGGGCAGTCAAATCACAATAAAGAAACTTTTATTCTGTGTTAAGAAGTATTTGACTTAAAAATATGAATGTGTTTACAAGCGAGGTACATTAAATAACATAACTTATATTGATAAAACGTTTCTTTAAATTTTTTATTTCTAGTGTAGAAAAATGTATTGCTTTTAGTTTAATTTAATCGGAAAGAAAGGTTTACACGATCGTGTGGATATGTTTATTTCTTTCACCAAATAACATTTGTAACCAACTAGACAGGCTATAATATATTATGTTAGTATATTTATAATTTCAGTAATTTTCGTGCGGACGCAAATATTTATAACAATACACATTCTCAGTTGTAAATCTACAACTATGCAAACGTTGAAGAAACGTTCTTTCATTAAATGCCATTCTGAAATACATTAGTTTTCCAAACTACTAACCTCTTTTCTTTCTAAGAATTGGCATTGTTATAATGATGCCATATGTTGTATGTAATATGAAAGTATCCCGTCTTTAGTACAACTACGTGGTATTGTGATACCATTCCTGTGATTGTAAGGCAACGATCGCAGTGTGGAGTCGCGGTCACCCTGTCTTCTCTACTCATAACAATTGCTTTCGAGGAACGATAACAAATAATTAATTTATTTGTGGCAACAACGTAAGTTGAAGTAAGGTTCTATAATTTATAATTGTGCAAATCTGTCTTGCTATTAAGTAGACTATTGCATTTTTACAAGAAAACGTTTTGTGGTCCAGAAAAATTCCTTTTGGTAATATGGTTTCCAAACTTTTTCTTGGAAATGTACAAAAATAATATATTGTATACAAAGAAAAACAAAAATAAATAAAAGTATTTATAATACTGCAATGTGAAATGATTTCATATAGTACCAGTCTTTATAACAACTGTTTCTTAGTAGCCACGACTAAGCTTCTACTGTTCTATTTTTAAATTCATGTTGATAATAAAATTAAAACTAAAGTAATTCATAGACAAATTATACGAGTTAACAAAACATGAAGTTACGTTAACGTTAACGGCAGTATAAATAGCGTTTCATTTACGATTTTTTAGGAGAATGCCAAACACAATATTAATGGAATGATTTTTCAAAGGATTCACTAAGAGCAGATACCACAAAAAGACTATAAAATTAATACTCACATGGCTACCTCTCTATGAATTAGAATCAGGCTCATAGTGACTTGAATGTAAGAATTGAGACACCTTCGCTGAGAAGAGAGCATGTAAAATATATTGGTAAAACTTCTAAATGTAATTCTGTAACAGTGACTATGATCGCATAAGAACGTAATCCAGAAGTAAAGGTTCCAGTCGTTATCTGTGTTGGCTCAGTCGTGCAACACGTGACTCGTGTTAGTTGCCGGAGCAGAGAAATTCTTCCGTACATCTTTCACTGGTGTACAATGCCGTAGACCGCAGCTATAGGATGTTCACGGCCAAGTGAGTAGTTTAAAAAAGCCTGCTGAAGATCTAACTTCCTCCGAAATTTATATTCTTCTGTCATATGTAAAAATTTAATTGCCACGGGCCTGCTGATTTAATTAATGCGTTAGTCAAGCCAAACATGAAAGTGTTGGAACCGAAATCTGTTACTCGTAGGCCAGTTCACACTCTAACGTGCATACAGGTATTTTTTTCTTCAATAGATTTAAACATTACACACGCAACAAAAGGTCAAGACTTGGGACAATTTTACTTAATTCGCTGTTAACTAGAAGCTTACACGTGTGTTCGGGGACTCATATGCAGTTAATGGGCAGTTATAAATTACCAAAGGTTTATTTCATAAGCACTCACTTTACAGCGAAATTTCCTTAGGTCTGCGGCAAACACGACACGTGACCTGATGTTGCCTTGCTGAGCAAGCTTGTAATACAGGATTGCGCACAGTGGACCTGCCATTTAAAAAAAAACTGTATTATTCGTGCAGTTAAATAAGAATAAGTCAAGTAACAGGGGCTATTTCAACATTTCTTTATGTAACATGTTGACTGCCGTCCAGCACCATCTGTTCCACTGCTCTGGTATGCATTGCGTCATCGCCTTGTCAGTTTCGCAGAAAATCGTTGCTCGGCAAAACTGTCATCTACGATGGCATGTTTAGCTTCGTGTGTGCAAGTGCCAGACGTTATGAACGGCATCACTTAGCGTTCACTTTATTTACGTCTATACACAATTTCAGTATAAATATGACGGATATGAATTCACTACCACTGTTGGTAAATTAATGTTTTGTAATAAATGGCGATACAGTTTCTCTAAATAGGCAAATTAAAATTTAGCATCCAAACAAATCTGGCCAAATTACACAGATTTCAGAATTGTACATCTACTGCACCCCATAATGTATCAAATGACCGTAGAGCTTGACTGTAGCAAAAATTTATATGACTGTTACATACTCACTTATTAAAAGCCCTAGTAAATATATAATCGCATTTAAAACTTTTCAACGGATGTTTACAAAGATTTTATAATTTATGATTATGTAAAACTTTTTCTGGAACTGGCTGGTTCGCTTAGTAAGCTTGCTGTATTATTGGTGTGACAATTTTTATTTCAAACGGATTCTGCTTTCTGAAATAATGGTGGTTTGGTCTTCACCGGCCCTTGCTCGTGTAACTACATATATTCCAGAAGGAGTGACAGGGGCAAGCCCGAATACCTCCTGAGTGTGCTGTGCTCAGAAAGACGTGTTGCACGACTGCACTCAGTCATTGCTGGGGCTATGTTCAAACACTAGCCAGTCCGGCTTGCTCTGAGTGTCATGCCTGAAGGAAAACAGTTATGAGGACTTCTCTCGAGGATTGTGCGGACTGGAGGCATCGGCTGTCACTACTGCCATTGTCCATTTCATCAACGTGGGGTGAAATTTGACAGACAATGTGACAAACCAACATGGTATATAAACAGCGAATGATCTCGTTTGCAAAGTATTGTATCAACTGAAGAATTGTTGTGGGATGCATGTTGTAATGTTTGCGATTTTTATAATGTCTATAGAAGAAAATAATACCTGGGACTAAAAATTGTAAATTAAAACTTTAGATATACTAACAACGTTTATGGTTTGAATTATATTTTTAAAACAATAAAAAAAAATTTGAATTTCAAGAATTGGCCGTAAACCATGTTTAGCCATTATGACAGCATGTCGACACTTATGAAAGTAAAAAGTTTTCCATTCGGTGAACGACATCTATTGTACCCTTCCTTTTTTATTTTTTTTTGCCGTTTTTGGTACGAGTTGCTGGTTGGTGTTGTCGGAATATTATATATATATACTAAACCTTTCTTTTACACTCAGAAACAAGAACACAGTCATCAGTTTTATCGATTTCACAAAAGCTTACGACTCCATCGATAGACACACGCTATTCCAAATACTGAAAGAACTGGGAATAGATGCAAACACAAGAGCTCTAATCGAACAGATGTTAACCGACACAACGTCCAGAGTTAAATTTCTGGGCGAGTTGTCGAAAGAATTTAAAATCAAAACAGGTGTCAGACAAGGCGACGGACTCTCCCCGATCCTATTCAACCTAGTCCTGGACAAAATCGTAAAAGAGTGGGAGAAAGAACTGAAACAACTCGGAATCCAGGGTCTGACCTTTGGGAGAGGCCAGAAGAAATTTGAGGTCAGATGCCTCGCTTTCGCAGACGACATTGCCATCCTATCAGAAAACACAACCGACGCCAAAGTCGCAATTGAAACACTCCACAAAATTGCCACAAAAACCGGTCTCCAAATCTCCTACAAGAAAACAGAATATATGGAACACAGACCAACAGGAAAACACATCATCACAGAATTCGGCAAAATCAAACGGGTCAATAAATTCAAGTACCTAGGCGAATGGATACAGACCAACGGTCTAGACAATGTTGCCATCACAAACCGAACACAAAAAATGGAGAACGCGTACAGAACCACTCAAGATCGCTATAACAAGAAGACGATCTCATGGCAAGCCAAAATCAGACGCTATCAAACAGTTATTAGACCACAAGCAACATACGGTGCAGAAACCTTGACATTAAAAAAGGTAGGACAACGAGAAGAACTCGAGAAAAAAGAGAGACGGATCCTCAGGAAAATTCTAGGCCCAAGAAGAACAGAAGACGGAACATACAGATGCAAAAGCAACAACGAACTTTATACCAAAGTAGAACCAATTACAGAGAACATTAGAAAAAAACGGCTAAAATTCTATGGCCACCTACAACGAATGGACAATTACAGACTAACCAAAAATATTTTCGATCACAACAACAGTGTAAAAACACCCATCAATTGGCTACAAGAAGTCAGAAACTACCTAAAATCACTTTCAATTACAGAAGAAAACACGAGAGACCGTGAAACCTTCAGAAGATTGGTCGACACTGCAAAATTTGAACCCAAAATCAGAAGGAAAAACAACTACACCTTCACGGAGGAAAGAAAACAAAGACAGTCACAACTCATGAAGGAATATTGGGCAGCAAGAAAACTCAACCAAAATGGTTCCAAGCGCTCTTAAATAGGGCAAATTCAAATTTAAAAAAAATAGCCTTTCTTTTATGTGCTTTTTTTAAGCATGGTTGGTTGTAGGTATCGTGTAAGTTGGTTTCTTTGAGTGAAATGTAATATTATCGGCACGTGTGTACCTCTTTGTTAAACGGCTCCTACTGCCATTTCCCAACCGGCTTTCGCCATGAAGCGACACCAATATAATTTACGTTTCTAAGTTAAAGTTTGGTTTAAGGAAACGTACGAAGTGTTGATTTTACTGAATCATTCTGCAAATAAATTATCTGTCTGTGACGGACAAACGTGATTTTAGTGAAGTAATCATGCAACGATTTACATAGAAAAACACACGTCCAAGATGTTGCAAATCACAAATGGTAAGTTCGCGTGTTTTGTAAATAATGGATTTCTGAAAAAAATATTAACATTTTTTTAATGCATAGGTGCTAAAAAAAAGCCCCTATTTCAACACTTGTACTGTGAAAATAACATTGGTTTATTTGACCTATATCGTAAATCCAACGAGTGCCAAAAAGTGTGTTTATTGCTTCATACGTACGTACAACGAAGAATGTATCACCTTTTAGTTTTTCCATTGAAGTTAAATCTTTCAAAGTTTTAATAATTTGAATGTCATTTCCGTAAGAGGAAAGTTTTCTCCTGCTATATCAAAACAAAATGCAACTTAAAATGACACCCGCTTGTAAGAAGAACCACAAAACAACGCATCTCACGAAAGACGCTAAACTAAAGCCCCCGCCCGCTCCCTTTTTCCCATTTTCGTTTTTACACTTGAAATAAAGTAAACAGGGCCGCAGGAAATATACTTGGTAATTACAATAATGAAACAAGTTGGAATGCGAACCTAGCTATAATATTCTACGTTGATAATTGTACGGAAGTTAGCTGACGTCAGTCTTTAAGTGTCTGACATGACGAGGAACATGCAAATGTGCATTGGACTCGCAACATTTGTTTACAAACGTTGTTTCTTCACTGAAAGAACAGCTGTGGTGGAATGATACTTTGCGGCAGCGCTACAACTTTCAAAATTTACCCCATTTACACGAAAGAGCCGGCAGTGGCTTAGTGGTTAGAATGCTTCCCTCCCACCAAGGCAAACCGGGTTCAAAAGCCGGCCGGGTCACTCCCGGATTTTCTCAAGTGGGAAAATGTGCCGGAAGATGACGCCAGTCTGTAACTTTTCTTGGGGATCTCCCGTTCCCCCGTTCTTGCATTCCGCCGCTGCTCCATTGTCACCTCATTTCACCCTCATCGGCTCTCAAGTGTTAGACTTGACACATACATGTACCCGAGGGGATCGTCCAAGACTTTCTCCGTCGAGGAGAATTATTGTATAATACTGCAATTACGCTGTGCAATACATCAAACCATTCCCCAAAAGTGTTTCTTGTACTAATGTACAGGTACAGATGTTGCTTTGCTCTGTCTGTCATAAACTATTCGTACCCTGTGACGATCCCAGATGTTCATGTTGAAAATGGAAGAATTTTGAATTTTTGGCTGCTGTGTCATATATCAGGAACTCTGAGATCAAAGTAAACCAAACTTGGTATATTCACAGTCCACACTGTCAGAATAGCATTCCAATACTCGAGTTGTTACTGGTGCTCTATGTTCTAAGATAGTACGGCCTGAATTATAAATCTATAATGTCATATTTGGTAACCACCTAACCGATTAACGCCAAATTTTAAATACTAGTAATACAGCTGCAACCTGCTATAAACATAAATTATCTTTTTACAGTAAGCACAAATTTTCGTATGGCAGCAGTGTTAATCATTTAAGTTCGGAATGCCATAGTTAGTATACAATTTAATCAAGTTCAACAATACTTTGTAGGCTGACAATAATTATTATAGCCATTAAATTTATGAATTCACTGCCTCTTGTGTTTTCCACTTTATGAGATCACCCCTAAGCGCAAGCCTATGAACTGTCTTGCAATGTTTCCGTCGCACTGCGCGCACCTATGGGACTTTTAGCTGTTACCCTATTATTTTATTGATGGACAAATGGTAGAAAGGTTTAATCCAAAACCCCAGAGTAGTTTGGTATGCATCTGACGCATCTATTTTGAGATACAACACTTTGAAAAAGCAGTTTTTTAAAACAATTGTGGAATACTCTGAAATTATGATCTTAATTTACATGATTTCTTGAAAACACTCAACAGCCCTCGTCTGAACCATGTGTTCTTTTCATATATCAGCGCATTGGACGCACTTTTAATAGTTTCGTTGAAAATTGTGTATTATAAACATGATGCATCGTAGTTCAAGGGCCAGGCAGACGGTAGCCTTAAGCTGAATCATATTTTTTAGATTAGAAGAAAGTGGGCTAGTGTGGTGCAGATATGAAATTCATTGTGGGATACAGGAATCACTCGAGAGAACCTGCAATCACTGTCAATACCCTCCTTCCCCCACCCAGCTACTACATGCGTAAACTGGGGTGACACCTCCAAGAATCGATCTCTATTCTTCTTGGTGTGAGGCAAAACCGTTAACCACCACGCATTAATTACCCTTGTTAGGAACATATTTCGACACCTTGGGTGCCCGACCCTGCATGTCAGGTAGCTGTGTGAGGGTATTAATCATGTTATAAGGGTGCCTGGCCTACTGTGATTTGTTTGGCAGAAGGGTGAGAACTTGAATTGAGAGTAAGATGCCTATTTTTCATGTTTGGTCTCGGCAAATTTCTTGTAATCACCTTTCAAACATTTCTCAAGAATACTGGTAACTGTGGTTTGTAGAGGATAATTTGCAGTTATGTATGCGTGGGGAAGGGGGCTTACATTAACTGCAGCTACATTTTTATGGTAACCAGATTTACCTTATTTCTTGTGACGAATGAGAAAAGACTATTTAGAACTTCGCATTCTCTACTCGCAGTAATCACGGGCCCATTTGCGGCCAATGGTGAATGAAGTCTCCAAATACATATGAGATCATACAAACTTAAACTGTAGGCCTCATCGATTCTTCGGTGCCAATTCTGCAAGAGTGTAATCCTGTAGGCTCCACCGGCGGTGTGACGGACATTTCAACCGTATGCTACGGCCACCTACGACCAATTTGTGAATTACTATTCCGCCAACACAGCGCCGGTCCGCGTTCGCTGCCACAAGCCACATTAGAATCGATAGAAAAAATTGAAATATGAAAATAATATTTGAACAAATATATATAAAGCAATATGTTTAGTAAATTAAATTTGTAATTATTGGCGCGAAATAATATTAATATTTAGTTTATATATATAATACAAATCATGTTATCACTGCGACATGTGTGTTTCTGTTGTGATTTGGATAAAGCTTACCCCTCGCAATGGAAGATCTGAGGGTCATACCCACTTTCCTCCATGTGAAATTTTATTTTTGTTTTATGTTATCCGCTGTTAAGGGAAAACGCAAATTTCGTGTAGGTAGTTTAAATTTTACAAACAGATTTTGCGTTAAAAATACAATATTATATATATATATTTAACTGTATATTTAAAGATAAGAATATTTTCCAAATGTCAAATCAAAAATCAAAGAGACAATGAATACGATACATCAATGCATTTGGGTGAACAAAAATGTTTGGGTGGTCCTTTAATTTCATTATGTTGGCTGTAACTAAATCAAGGAAGCGGCAATGCCTACCCTGCCATCTTTCTCTTAGTTTTTTTAACCACTGGCTTTGTTCGCTGCAGACACCCAGGACGTTCTCCAGAGGACCGCAGAGATCAGGATGCTGTACCGCAGTAAGAGGGTGGTGCTGGAGTCTGACGTGCAAGAGGCCGGCATCCTGGTTGGAAGCACCGGCAAGATAGAGGCCGTACTGTGCGGGCAGCAGCTCCAGTCCTACACCGGCCCACAGGTGAGCTTCCGTTGTGCCACCTTTGTGGAATATCTGTAGCAGGCATCCTACGAAACTCAGGTGCTACCAGAAGTGACCAGTGTTATGGTAATATACTATGAGCCCAGGAAAAGTCAATTAAATGTAACATGTGTGGTCAATGCTAGCATAAATGTAACATGTGTGGTCAATGCTAGCATAAATGTAACATGTGTGGTCAATGCTAGCATAAATGAATCTGCAGTGTTTCCTTCAGGGAAGTTGAAGACCATTTTCATCCAGAAACCGCAGTGAGGCCTACAAATAAAATGAAAATTACTGTGTGTCTCAATTTATTTAACTGATGTTTTTCGGGGTTACAAAACCTAGGAAAGGTTGTTAGTGTATTATTGACACTTTATTAATGGTCAGTCTAGTGCACATCTGAATAGGTACATGACCACTCCTACACTACGAAGTTACACCTCCTAAAGTTTCCAATGCGTTTTCATACTACAAATAAGCTCACTTTCTTATTTGTACGAAGTATTTTAGGTCACGATTTAAGAGGTTCAATAATAATAATTTTAGATATCAAAACTTGAAAACAAATTGTAGTATTATTATATTTTTTTGTTGTCAGTTGTCGTATTTGGCAACACTTTGAAAGAACAATAAGTGTTATTTACTCTTAAAAATGGCTTTTTTTTTTAATCTTTGGAAATTTAATATATTTTTTACTGAAGTTTGGTCACACTTCATACTCTTATCGCTGAGCCCAGGGTTATGTCGGCCATCTGGGCAGGATAGATGGGAGGCGACATGCGAGTTTCCAAGGGGGACGTGGGGTGCGTTGAGCGACAAAATACATGTTTTGCTAATGGCATTACCCAGCTGTAACCCGGCTGGATCAGGAGATAACAAGTTTTCATGGTCTCGATCCATCGTGGTTGTTCTCTTCCTAGGGCATCTTGTTGATAGCATGCACATCGTTGCGTGGCGACACAGCACCTACTCACTGTATTGCTCCTCTGTTACTGCGGCCACACAACCCATCTCTACCCTCACGCCACTGCATAGCATTGCCTATAGCACACAGAAACAGGAATAACAAGGTGATACTTGAGATATTGCAGTACGCTACCTTTTATTTCCGTATGTGTATCACAAAACACACGGGTTTTATCACAAGTTATTACACTGGATTCTTGGTTTTTTAATTCGTCTACATTTAAAAAAAATCCAAAAACACATTTATACCCAACTAGCTTTTGACCTTACACAGAAGTACAGACATAACGTCTGAACTATAAACTCGTATTTATGTGAAAATATTAATTTTGCCAAATTTTGGCATAATTAAAATTGGGATGTAATAATGAGTTCGTAGTTCCCTAGTCTTGTCTGTATTGCAGTGTAAGGTCAATAGTTAGTTGACTATTGGGTTAATTTCGCAATTTTATTGTTTCAAAATATAAACAATCTAGAAAACCCATCATCCAATGTGGGGGAGACGAGGTGTTCCCTTATGCAAAAGTCACTATTGCAAACTAAGGTCCGTTACTACTGTAGTTTTTGGGCCTCCCATGTGTACAACCTCCCCACATGCGGTTGGAGACGAACTCAGCTATGGCGGACACGACTGACGCCCAGTAGGAGCCTATACTACAAATACAAAGAAATTCATCAATATAAAATCACAGACGTAAATTGAAACATATTAAGTATCTTGCCATAATAATACTCTGATAAAATACATTACAAATTTAGGGCGGTTGCAAATAAAATATTTCATGACGTTAAAATTTCACTCTGACCAACCGTCAAAAAAATTCCTCCAGTATAACATGCACAATAAAAAAACATTTTCTATTTAAATTCTTTATTACTTTTACTCATAAGAAACTGGGGTTACACCTCGGCTGGAACATCCATGCATCAGGTAAAATTGCCGCTATTAATGATGTCAGTTCAGAGTTCGGTTAGCATTTTACATTATTGAAACCCAAATACAGGCAACATGCCCCGTATTGTGTACACATATTCGTATCAGAATTGATGTCCTCACGTCTACCCAATGAAGGCCTATCCACACTCACTTAACACAGTGTGATATGTTTAGAATCAATACGTCACTGAACAGTTAAACTCAGAGAAACGACCATATACTGGGCACATATTTATTGCGCTTTATTTAAGTATGTAATTAACACGCAAACACTGAGTAATTAAGCACCACTTTCTTTATATGTCGTCCTTGTGGTTGTAATCGTTTGTCTTCGCCATTTTGTTCGCCTCGCTGCTAGCTGCCAGGTCGAGTGCGATACTGCGCTGCGCCGAGAGTCCCTGTCTTGCATCAAACACTGGTGCATGGGGCGTACATCCGGTCGTGTATCAGGTTCAGGCTCGGAAAACTAGCAGGAGCTACAACACTCTTGTTTCTCATATTAGGCAATTTTCATAATATTTGTTTGCCTTTTACTCACTTATGTTGTATCATAATCGAACAAGTTGGATCAAATTCATTGCGTTTTATTTAGATTTTGTTAACTATAGTAAGCACGATTACATTTGTTTATTAATGGTTACATTTGGTTGATCACGCATGGTAACATTCACCCACATTTCTTCAAGTTCGATTCTATTCCGCAACATTTTGGTCACATTTCGTCATTTTTAACAAGATTTAATCATATTTTGTTAAGAAGTTTGGTTGTGTTTGGTAATGTGTGGTAATGTTTCATTGTGTTTGCTTGCTCTTTGCAACATATCTTAACGTTTTCCCAAATTTGGTCATACCACACATCCAGTCATATTTTGTAATGTCAGATGATGTGAACTGTTAACATTTAAACTCATACCATGTTGTTTTTTTAATATCGCATTTGCTGATATTTCATTTTTTTCAGAAATGAGCGTAGATGGGACTTAGTTTCTTATCTACATACTACTGAACCGTCAATAACTAGCCACGCACTAGCGTTCTTCCCCGTCGTTCTTTCCGCGAATAGGATTTCCTAGCCGAAAATCGAAAGCATAATAAAACCACCATCATCCACAGGCACTTAAATTATACTTCCAACTTTCCTGCCCCGCTTTCCTCATCCGTCGTCCTCTCGTTAAGCGAGAGAAATATAATCCCGTCCTAGACCACTTAGTCCCGGCCTCATTACCTGCTTAAATATGATCTCGCGGGAATGAACCCCAGTTAGTGGTCTAATGCCATCTTATAATATACTTCCCCGCTGCTATTTATCGCTTTACTGTATTGAGCAGGATTTACATTCCTGTCACTAGTCAGTTGTTACCTGTAGTCTGCTGCGTATAATTCATAAAGTGTATCACTAGAAGGAAACAGCGTTCACTTGTTTAGGTTTGGCCAGTGAGGTATGATTCAAGAGAAAACGGAAACGCTGAGTATGATCAAAGAACTGGTTAGCTGAAAGGGACATGTGTAGTAATACGAGACTTTTAAAAGAGTTGAGGACAAATGAACCAGACGATTATAAGAATTACCTGCAATTGGACGCCGATACATTTGATAAATTACAGTTGTTGCTTACGGCGTATCTACAGAAGGAAGACACCAGGATGAGAAACAGTATACCACCTGAAGAAATACTTGGGGCTACTCTTCGCTACCTAGCTACCAGCAGAAGCCACGAATGTTTGAAACTAAGCAGTGGCATTTATCCGCTGTCTTTAGGAATTATAATTCCAGAAACATGCAGATATATTAATTAAGTATAACGCGAGAAAAATCTTAAGATAAGTAGTATGGAATACAGTTCACTTACATATTTCTTTATTTAGACATCGTACAAACTACAAAAACATAATTAAGATCAGTAACCTCAGTAAAATGCTTGAGATGAGTAAAATCCTTGTAGCGAAGGAAGTTGATTGCCAAATAAAGCAACGGAGCTAGTAGTTGCAGACCTAGAGAGCGGGGAGATCTGCAGGAAAACATAATGGAGGGATGACTGAATTAGATGTAAGTGTCTGTGGAGAAGCAGAAAAGGATGTGTGGTATGAAGAGGGTATATTGTCGATGATAACCGCATGTTCAATCAAACGATTCAATACTGCCTTATTTAATCATTTGGTTAGTTATGCCTCTGCAAAAATGTTTTTGTTCTGAGTAAGTGACTTTCATCAGATTAACACCAATGTATTGTCCAAACGCTTCGGATTAATCTAGTTATACAGTAAATTCTTATGTACATTTGACGATGAAAATTTTTCTTTCACGATCCTCGGTAGTTTTCTGTCCCTTCTCTGTGACATGCTGACTGTGAGCATCACAGGTGGCCTTTGAATGGAACGTCTGCTCCATTCTATCTTAAGGTAGTAATTCAGGAGCATTAGTTATCGTGTCCTAATAATTTACTAACAATATTAATAATTAGTTACCACCTTATTTTACAAATCATATTCGATAAACCTCATTCCACTGTATATTCTTCTGCAGTTTCCCACTACTGAATAAAAATGGAAGGCAATTGGAGAACGTCATGAAACCCGCTGGCAGTTTCCTAATTGCGCAGGCGCTCTGAATGGAAAACACATTCGGATAGTATGACCAAAACAATCAGGAGTGCAGTATTACAATTGCAAACATTATTCAAGTATTTTTTTGTTGAAGATGGTTAATGCAGATTATAAGTTCGTCTACGTCGATGTTAGAAAAAATTTACGTAACTCAGATGGTAGCGTCTTTGAATATACTACACTATACGACAGACTCGTCAAATAGCAGCTCAATTTACCACAAGAAGATCAGAACACAGAGAAACTGAACTTTGTGTTTGTGGCCGATGAGGTGTTTTGTCTGCATAAGCATGTACTGAACCCATTTAGCCAGTTTGAAGAAATAAATGATAAGAGATTATGAAGGGCGAGAAATGAAGAAAATGTGTTTGTATCATGAGATCAAGATTCAGGGTACTTCATTGTGCTATTCATAATAAACCTGAAAACATATGGTATGTGGTGACTGCTTCGTGTGTCGTACATATTATTATGCTAAGGAAAACAATTCATATTTTACTGCTAGAACGGTAGACTCAGAAGACAATAAAACTCACGAACTGCGAGAAGTTGGTGAATGGTATACGGACTGTGCTACATTTAATGGACTGCAGACACACAGAAGTAATTCATTCAGCAATAGAAGGAAAAAACAGTTGACAGCAGTATTTGGAATATTTCATTGGATTAGGACAGGTTCAATGGAAAGACAACATGATTGAAAAACGAAAGGCACAAGAAAAAGGACATAATTTATTGTTCTGTGCCTGATTTAGTGTTCTCGTGGTTTGCTACATGCCTAAACCCACATTACATTAAGATTATACCGCACCTCACAACAGTGTAACTGTATGACGCATACAAAAATAGTTTAAAAATTATCATCCAAACATATTTGAGGTGGCCCTGAATCATAACATGCAACAACTGTTTTTGAGCACTGTATTTGATGTATTGTGTATTACGTCACTAACTTTGTTTTCTTCCTCGGGGGTCTGTTTCCTCCTGGGCTATAGCTGATATGCCTGGTGAACTCAGAATGTTTACGATATTTGTTGGTTATTTTTCAGATGTTAAAAATTTTATTCGGTTGAAGTACCAGAGGTGTGACAAATAAGTGTCCTCCGCTCCGTGTCCTCAACAGTGAAATGTCTCAATCTGTAAGCAGCGAAACGTTATGTATTTACTGCTAAGGTAAAGAGTGTCGTTTTTCTTTGCAACCACAACGATTCATGTCTGCTTTCTTGTGTATGAAATGCCTTAATAAACAAGTATAATAGTATACAAGATGCATTGATTTATCTTATTCAATTCTTTCTGGAATGAACCTCGTAAAGACTGAATTTTAAAATTCACTCTCCTTATGTCAGCTTCAGTATCGTAATGTTTCCATACTTGTACAAGTTCTGCATATCCACGAAGTTTTAAGTTGCGGTTGGAATAAAATGCTTTATTTTTTACTGGCCACAAGGCAGGATGAGCTCTATACATATCGATGAATTATTTCAAAATACCCTCTGGAACGTTTGTAATATCACTCCTTTCATGTCTACCTTCAACATCAATACCATACTCTGTCAGATCTTCCATTTGTATTAGAACTACCTACTCAGAACTCACGTGGTAAGTGATACGCGATTACAAGTCGTCATGCTAAGCCACTGCCATCCACTAACTGTAATTGTTTCCCTCCAGATCTCTCGACAAGATATCTCGCAGCCAAAAGGTACAGTACTGCGTCATCCAATAACTGGTGTTTTTCTTCACGATTCATCTTTCGGGCGGGAAAGGACGCTAGAGTGTGGCTAGCTAATGTTCCACTGACAGAACCAGTGCGAATCGGATATGCGTAGGCTATGGCTTCCCAGACCTTAATTCCTACCATAGCAGAAGTATGCCTCTCGATAGCAAGATTGGGATTGTGGCATTCGCTAAGGACCTTCCACACCTGAGCGCGAAGCTTATCAGTCCTCATAACGAAGCAGCACTCATCACTAAACACCACACATCGCCAGTCTGTAGTGTTCCACGTTGCTCTGGCATGGTACAGTACATACAAATTACATCTCTGCTGCATGCGAGGGGCCCAGTATATCTACTGCCATTCTCTCAAAAAGGGCTCCAAAATTTCATTTCTGGAGCTGACCTTTTACCTTAGTCATTGGTCCCTTCATTGCAGTGCAGGTGTAACACATTAGGAGTGCTTCTTGACATCCTTTCGATGATGAAGCAAGTAGAATCTCACTCGAACTCTTATGAGGGTCTTATCAACACCAAAGTGACAACTGGTCGCAGTATTATGGAGTTCCTTTAAAAATTTTGAAACTCTGCATTCTGGAAGGACGTTACTGTAAGTGTGTGGGTTTCCCATCATTACTTTCCCAACACCTCTTATGCACACTATTCTTCAGGACATGGGAATTCCACTATGCCCAGCATGCTTTGACTGCTGTACCCACACTGGATACCTCTTTACATTTTGACTGACAACTAGCTTCTTTCTACTTTAGTAATGTCTGCAAAGTTAGTTAACATTTCCAAATACACTCATTACTCCATGTACGCAATAAGATCTTGTATTATTGTTCTCTATGCCGGAAGCGATTCACTACTCTTTACCTCGTGGTACTCACAAAAACGGCAGAATGGTTCACATTGCCTCCTAGAACGAGCATCTGTGTTGCTGAGAAGGCATTCACACATGTGCTTTACTTCAAAGTCATATTCTTGAAGATGCTGTATCCACCGAGCTATTTGACTAAGGTTCTTTAAATTTAGTAGCTAGCAAATGAAACATTGTCTGTTCTAAGAGTAAACTGCCTGTCATTAAGGTAGGGAGGGAAGTTAAAATTGCCTTCACCGTGGTCAGAAGTTCCCTAAATGTACCACCATAATTTATCTGAGGGTTGCGCAATACCTTACTGAAGTATCCTTGTGGTCTCTCCTTCCTATCCTGAATATGAGATAACTCAGCTCCGAACATGTCCCAAGTAATTTATTTTCTTTTGGATAATTTTGCACTTTTATCAACCTGTTTCTAGTTGGCTGCGACCTCTTTCTGGAATGTAGAGTCTAAGTGTGATAGGTTCACATCAAATGTCACTGTCGTAACAATATCATGTAGGTAATTCTGACAGATATCTAAGGGAAGGAATTTTTCCATTAGGCATTCGAAGGTGGCCAGAGCATTGCTCCTCTCAAAAGTAATAACTTAGGATTTCCTTGTTCATTTGTCTTGGACACAAAAAGTAGTCTTCTCTTGGTCCTCACAGGCCACCTCACATGGACAGTACCCGCTCTTTATGTCCAAATTAAACCATTATTGCGAATATGCTGGGCTGTTCAGTGTGTTGTCTATCCTGGAAAGTGGAAAGGAAACTTTCTATGACCCACTATTAATATGGGGATAATCTATACAAAATATAACAGAGCCACCTTTCTCCTTAACTAATTCAATGGAAAACACCATGGTCTAATGGCTGATTTTATCACATCTAACTTCTTCATTTCCTTCAGAATACCCCCAAATTCCTCATGTGATAATAGTGGTAGACATCTTGTGGGTTTCGTTAGGGCCCTAGCATCTCCTACATTAAGGGGGTGGCAGGAAGCATTTAGTTATTCCAAGGTATTGTTTTCACAGGAGAAGGCATGTCCATATCTCTGCAATAATTCAGAAAGAGCCTTTTCCTGTCACCATTTAAGGTTTTCTCTTGTCCATACTAACAGTTCCTCAAGTAATTATGGTAGAGGGCATTCGATCTGTTTTACTCAACAAGCTTCTCGATCATTTTGAATAACTTGTGTAACCTGATTGCAACTTTCTATCTGGGACCCCTCCTCAACACAATCAGTGCTGTAGGACAAATTAATCATTATAACTGGCAAACCATCAGCATCTGAAGACATCGGAGTCCTAGGTCAAACAATACAGCTTGGCAGTGTATCATCTTTCCCTGCTAGCTAAATTAGACCCAGACATCTGACAAATTTTCCTTTGCATCTGACTGTAATCATAATTTCACAACAAGCTGGTAGCAAATTGGGTTTACAACAGACAACTGGACAGCTCATTGGCGAGGACAAATCCTGCTGTGTAGACACCACCAGCATCCCAGCCTAAGTAGCACATAAAGTCCCAAAATACATTCATCCTATACTTCTGCTATGTAAATATTGTGCTCTATGATAATGCCAACAAGTTTATTTTCATAATTATTGTACCTCTAACTAGTGTTGTCTCACCTGTTCCCATGGTCAAATGGTTATGTGCCATTACATTGTCGGATATTCCCGGGGGAAGGCCTGAGAATATATAATCTTACCACTGTCATTGTCGCCCCAGTGTCAACGACCATTTCACAAAGAACATAATTCAGGCGCCCCTCCACCAATGTGGCATCCAAATTCTGTTTCACCGAATGTATCTGTGAGATATTTGGGGCATTCCATCCAGTAGTGATGGACCTACTCCCCCCAAGTTAGGTGTTTACAATTTTTTAGAAAATGTTGCACTCTCACCTGCCTCTCGCCACCTCCTTAAATAATACTGCTTCCGCTGCTGTTGGAAGGTGGCGTTGAGGTACCCCAGCTGTGCACATGACCACCATTCAGGCTGTTTGGGTTGAAAGCAGTGAAGCTCTGTATCACAGACCCTGGTAATGATATCCCTCATGGTTGTCTGCTTCTCATTCAGTAATTTCTTGGTGCTCTCTTCTCACTATCGCGCAGTATCACTGGCCGTACAGGACCATCGAGTTGCTGACACCTCTGTTGTTTACTCCATATCCAGTGTCTGAGCCAAGGCGCCCTGCATGGTGTGGGGTGCAGCCCTACCTACAGCTTGTCATACCTCTGTGTTGGCGATGGCAGCGATGAAAAGGCCTACTGTGATGTTGTTGCTCACCTCCTCAGGACCCCCTTTCAGAGATAGGTGAGACAGCCGCGCGATGTCTTGCCTTAGCTCCTGCAGTGGCTCCCTTGATCGCTGGGTGCGACTTCACAGTTGGGCATGTTGAACATGTCACAGTTATTAGGGAAACTACAGTCTCTGTCATTCTCGCAGTGATTGTAGAATGATCAGTGCAAGTACTCTCAGTAAAGCGGCGAGGTAGTAAACCCACTTTTCGTCTAACCAGCAATTAAGGATGGCGATTATTTCCAACTGTTGTTGGTATTACCGCCAGGAAGTCTGGCCGTAATAAGGAGCGGGCTTAATTGCAACCCCCTTGCCCACTTATGGCTGCATGTTACAAGGCAACAAAGCTGCTGGCCACAAAACTGTTGGCCACCCTCCGGGGTTGCTGTATTTGTTACATTAACCTGCTCTTTATCACCACATTACTCGGCTTCTGGCTTGGTGCACATGACACTGTGCTCTTCGGCTATCTCACCATGCTCATCACTCCACTGATCCATCAATCCTCTTATACTGTCCTCTACTTCAGTAAGTCTGCCTATATTAATACAATGGAAAACAATAAACAAATAATGTTTTTATTATACTTGGTATTTAGCTAAATATGATATACAAAGACAAAACAACAATTACTGAATTTCAATAAGATAGAAAAGTATTTGGGTGTATTTTTACATCATTAAACTAAGTGCACTTGTCTAGTGTTGGAAAACCAATATCGCTGAGAGCCTACAAAAAGGAAAATGGTTTCATATGTAATATAATTAAATGTTTTATCTTCTCAGTGACTACAAACTTACTTATAGATGCAATTAATTTATATTTAGGAAGCATTCAAGGCAGACATGGTTTAAGACCACAAACTTAAGACGAGGATAACTGATTTTCATAATCTTCGCATGTCCCCAACACTGGCTCAAGAATTGTCAGTAACGAATCTCACGATAACATTTCCAAACAATGATTTTACATTCCTGTGCATTTATGTTTACAACAAACCTGTGCTCTAAGGAGAATAAGGGTATGATGCATTATTGTATTTCAGTGTGTTTACATTACAAATATTTCAAACATAGTACACCAGCAAATGAAAGCATTTAGTTATGAATAAAGATTGCTAACGATAGTCGAAGTCACGTGGTTTTGGCAGTTGATCGCGAATAATAGCAGTCCAGTGTTGCTGGTTCTCACACAACTGGAATTTCAAAGTGCTAAGTATTCACTGAACATTCAAAATGCAAAAAGAGTCGCACGCACTCAGTAAGGAGTGGTTTTAGCAGAAGAGGCGAGATCCCGGCTGCGTGTGAGTTGTGGTTGTTTGCTGGTGTGCAGGTGGATGTGGGAGAGCTGGTGTTGATGGCAGGATTGGTTGACAGCCACGTGCATATCAACGAGCCAGGCCGCACTCAGTGGGAGGGATTCCGCACAGCTACAGCCGCCGCTGTAGCAGGCGGAGTCACCACCATCGTCGACATGCCGCTGTGAGTACACTTCACTGCACATCCTCTACACTTCAATGCACTTCATATATGCTACACTGATCTTCATATACACTCCCCTGCATCCTTAAAAGCTGTTTGTATCAATATAAACACTTTGATAGCCCGGCTTAAGATCTGCTTGTATGCACACTGTGCATTCTTCCAACATGTGTACAAATAACATAACATTCCCGTGAGTCTGATCACTTTATTCATGCGTCAGTCAAGAAACACTATGAAATTGTCAGTAAAGTAAATATTTATAAATATGTTCATTCTTACATTAAGCATAGGAAATCAAAAATAATTACTTCAGCATTCACAAATGTTGACATAACATTTCAAATTAAACTTTAAACAATGGAACTACTCCTCTCTGTCGTTAACAACTTTACTGGGCTCCCGTCAACCAATGTGCCCGTTAAAATACCGACTTTTCACGAACCAATGATAATAAACACCAGAGTGGGGTAGATAAGTACAAATGAAGCATACTCCATCAACAAACCAACAATCTAACATACATATATAACATGCTAATGGCAGTGGCAATGTACAGGGGCGGGTAGGCAATCTTAAAAACTAGGCTACCAGAAGTGAAATGAAATGATAATTTATTTACATATTTTGGTTGAAAGCATGGGGACAGTGTGTCTGTTTGATATCTTTGTTAAAATGTTCAAAGTGCCTGTGCAAACTGATGCCACCATCGGCCACACAGGCGGTGCAGCACTAAAGCATGTTGCAACGCACATGTGCAAAGGTTACCGGCGTAATGACTTGTTTCAAGTGGTGCGGCATACACCATCGATTTGATGTGGCTCCGCAGCCAGAAGTCAGGTGGCGTGATGTCAGATAAGTGTGGTGGTCATATTGTAGGGCTTCCCATGCCTATGAACCGGTTCGGGAAGTGCATATCGAGGTGCTGGCGAATCGCAATGGTGAAATAAGGTGAGTCCCCGTCCTGCAGAAACTACACCGCCTCACGAGTATCTAACGGAACTTCCTCCAAGTATTCCGGTAACACGCCCTGCAGGAACTGTGTAGATACATAGCACCTCCGAGACGGCGACCATGTGGTACTGAGCTGTGTTATCAGACACGCAGACCTGCGCAAAAACTGGTAACAATGCCAAGAACAAAAGGTTGCATACCCGCCCTTGCGCGTTGCCACTGGCATTAGCAGGTCAACTATGGAAATAAGACTGCTGTTTCCTTGATTAAATATGCTCAATTATTACTTATCTACCCCATGCTGGTGTTTATCATCATTTCTTCTTGAAGATCCGGTATATGCAGTTGGGGTCAGTGGGTTTTTAAAAGGTTTGTTCCAAAAGCGAACAGCTTCTTTACAATGTCACATGGCTGTAACTGTGCACCAAATGTTCCATTTAACCCTAATATGTGCTGTAGTATGCATGTCAGTACACGACCACTGAAAATGTTGAGGGAAAAGTCGGGTTTATATCCTGACGCGTCTCGCGTCCCGAAAGATATTTTTTCGTCAGAAGGCACACTCTGACGAAACTCGCAGGCCTGCGGAGGAAGACAGGCGCAGCTGCATCTCGCAGCTACAAGGGGACGCTAAGCTCACACCAGCAACTGCGTCTCTCCCGAGCCGGCTACCGCAATAAATAATGAGAGCTTTTGGCGAGCGTGCGAGAGTAATAGCGACGTGATATCCGGAGGCAGAAGAAACACATGCGCCGACCAAGGAGCCACCAAGTGTTCCAGCACGTGAAGGGCACAGCAATAAACTTCGATGCCAGAATCGAGGGACGACGCCGGGCCCACGTGCGGGTAGCCGGAGCGCCAAACACGCTTTTACGACCCAGAGGATGCGGAAGTCACCCCCGCCACGTGCAGAGATGATGCGAGTTTGATATGGTAAACGAGCTTACAAAAACACGAGGAAGAGGAAGGAACTGGGCAGTCAGCCGATTTCAAGCGAGGAGTGCGGGTTGGAGCCGGGAGGAACGATCTTGGGGGAAGGCATTGAGACGTCAACACCGGGCGGCGAGGAACTGTCGCAGCCCAGGCATCGCAGCTCGTCCACCGAGTGACGGAGCGGTCCCGAGTTCGCCGGCTGGGATATGGACCATCGCCTCGAGACAGCTAAGTAGAGACATACAGAAAGTGTGACGAACCTTGCTCCCCACGGCGCAAATCGCCGCGTCAAGCCCTACATAGCCTACGTAGCTAGGGGGGGGGGGAGAGTTGTCTCATGTGTTCATGTAGAAGTTAACCTGTTAAGCGAAAATAAAACTGACATATGTTAACTCGCAAAGAAGGTGAATTTATTTGGTAAATTGGACCTAGGGATAGTAGCGTCAACATATTCCTATGCTCTAACACTGAGGGCTAGTATCAATTGCTGGCACCTTACGCAGAGAGCAGAATCAATACCTACTTATACGCCATAAAGCTGGGGAGGTATCATTCCATTAAGAGAAATAAATTTTACTACTTCAGTTTTTTAACAGTACCTTCCGGGCTGCCTGGATCCAGCTGAGGTTACTAAGCGGACCTGTTGATATTAACTGAAAACTTTTGAAATCATTCCTCAAAGATATTATTGTCGGAAACTGCACATACTCTTATAAACTCATCAGTGGAGCAGTGCTGATAGTTTGGTTACTAGAGTTCTTTAAATGTTACTTCTCACTCGCAAAATTAATATATCACTAATATATTAAATATTCCGTATATATACGTGATCTTTGAATGAATTGTGCAATGGGGTGAATGACTAGATATCGATTTTTGGACATTTTTCGTGTTCAGCCTTGTTTTTCCATCACAGAAATCTGCATCGCAGTGGTGAATGTCCAATAATCTCCATCTAGCAGTCTTATACATATTTCAATGACATGAATATTTCAATAATGGGGTCTGTGTACGTATCTTTCAAGCAAAGAGGCAAGAGTTACTGTTAAGTCTTGTGTAAACTTGCAACTGATAAACCTGCTGCGTCATATATAACACCATAATAGCGCTGGGATGTGAAATCCCAGCAAAGAGATGAGCTAAACAAAACATGGATAAGACCTCCAAGGTCAAACCTCTAATCTTTCATGTTAAATGTACACTGGGATAAGGCTAAACGCGCCGCACTCTGGGTAATATTAGTAGAGTGCGGCAGGTTGTGAGACTTAGTTTTTTACTGCTCAAACTTGAAAAACAAAATGAGAACTTCTGAACCAATTTCGGACAAACAAACTTTACGGACTTTTATTGTTTATGCATAAGCTCTACATGGTTCAGAATATGCAAACTGCCAGTAATAACAATTAGTTTTCTATAAATCCATATTTCATCACCAAGATCAAACTTCATCATCTTGCAAAAATTCAAAACAGGCGATGAATAAACACTAATTACATCAGTCCGATAAATAATATCTTCTTTTACTGGCACTTTCCTCCAACAAATATTATTACTAGATAATATATATCTGGTCTGCAAGTTATAGCTGCTATAGCTGGAAGTAAACTTTTGGATTTAAGTTTTTTAATTCAAACTGTAGTTCAGGAAACCCGACGTATACATTTGGCTGAATTGGATCCTCGAGACATTATTTTTTGGAAGATAGTGCAAGTTCATAGAGGTGTTATTAATCAGAATGCTGTAATTAGTATTTATTCATCACCAGTTTTGTTCTCTCGTAGGAAGCTGAAGTTTGAGCTTGGTGACGAAATATGGCTATATAGAAAATTAATTGGTACTTCTGAAAATTTGCCTGTTTTTGGTCGTGTAGAGGTTTCGTATAATGCATAAATGTCAATAAAGTTTGTTTGACCATGAGGGAACATCCTCAGGGCAACATCCAACATGGTACGAAGACGATACCTCACCAGAAGATATTATCCACGGAAAGCGTATCGAAAGATAATTGTGTTTTTTTGAGTTATTTGTGTAGATTTGGTCTGCAAGGTATAACTGCTAGAGTTGGAAGTGGACTGTCGGATTGAAGTTTTTTTATAAACTTCATAATTCAGGAAATTCGCCGTTTATAGTGAATTCTTTTCTTCAGAAAACCCCCACAGGAAAAGGACTATACATTTTAAATCGATAGACCTCGGACTCCGCATACTCTTGGAAATTGTCCGATATTCAGAAAAAATTAGGATAAGGGCCATGTATACATTAGATGCATGGGATGTGGCACCACCATTCTATTATATAAATTCCATTGACGTCATATATCATACAGTTGCTCAACTAAGTCCACGAAAATGTGTTGGTAGACTGCGGAGTTCACAGTGCAATGGAAAAGTAAATTCTACCGGCTACTCTCTGTGGGGATATTGCGCACAGAACAGCGAAAACCTCTAGGCACTTTTTAGCAGCATCTATGTTTTACACTGTCAAAAAGAGGAAGATAAATGACTGGAGTTGAGATACTTAGCTGGCCACACTATTGTTGCACGAGTTAATGGAGGCTATCACAGAGCCACCTAATATCGGTCAAGGAAGCCAGCTGCGTTATCATGGAGGGAATATTTTTAAAAGTCCGTTTTTCCTGTATTTATATTGAAACTCTGTGGACGATAGTGGTATTGCTATATATTTACCTGGGTAGTGAATTAAATAATGACTATATAAACAGAAACTTTGCGAACAATTTTCACCACAGTCATGTGTGCATTACAGTTGTGTTTGCTAGTGGATCACAGTACCTAAGACACGTGGTGTTGGAGTGGCACCGAGTATCGAGCGGCTGGTCAGTGGCAGAACTGGCCACTCGAGAGGGTGGCAGTCGTAAACAGATAGCTGACCTTTGAGAATGCATACAACGGCGGTGCCTGGTCTGTAGTCCGCTCAACTCTGTCGCTACCCAGACAGCAACATCACCATCTGACTTGAATTTGCCTTAAGTTAAAAATAACTTCGGACACACGCCATTGCCTTGCCGGGCAAGATTGTCATGTCATTTGTGCTCCAAACTTGCTACATGGCACGACTGGCGCGTACTTGCTAGTGGTAAGCTTGCAGATGCATTGAATTGTACTTACTACTCGTCGTGAGAAGCTTACAAAAACTCTAACTAATCAAGCTCGCTGCAAGCTTGATTGAAGCTTGCCGGCTGCACAGCAATGCAGGGGAAAAATGAGACTTGCAACTCTCCCTTGGATCCTAAGCTACTCCGCAATTAAATTGAAATTTTCAATAAACGTTTGCTGTTATAATAATATGTAATTGCTGTAAATTGTGAATATGTTTTATTACATTGTGAAGTAATTTATATTCCAGTGCCTATTTTTTCTGTTTCCAACGCTAGCGAACCAGCGCCAAGCGTGAATGCACTTGAGCATTGTTTCAACTGCGCTCGCACAAAGAGAAAGCATGACCGAGGTTGGTAGTACTGGCAGCCAGTGTCAACAAGAACATTTTTTTTAATGTAGTTCCCGGCGCTTATTAAGCTCACAAAAGTTATCAGCATCGACATTGTTCTTTCTATTACTAGGTACTTGTGGTTGTTCAGTGTGTTACTTTGACAAAGGTTGAATTCGAAATGACTGAAGACACCGTGAACAGACTACAGCTGTTACGGAAATGTGTGAGACATAAAACGTGATGTGTGTGTGTGTGTGTAGGAACAGCATCCCGCCGACAACGACGGTGATGAACCTGCGAGTGAAGCTGGAAGCCGCCAGGGACCAGCTGCATGTAGATGTCGCCTTCTGGGGCGGCCTAGTGCCAGATAACAAGGTCAGTAAGCACACAATTCACTCTGTGGACTGTGCCCCTTACCTTGTTAACTGCCCTTCACGATCCTGTCACACGCCATACCTAGGATATTCACTTATTGCTCATTTCAGTATTTAATAAGAAATATGTTTTAGAAATGACTTTATGATTCGTTAACAACAGGACAACCCTTCGGTATGGAAGTAACTTAATTTCCACTACAACATCGTTTTCTAAAGTTACATTTCCAACATTCAGATTATGTTATATCATATGTAACAAAATTATACCTTAATAGTAATACTGTTAGCATTTCTAAAATTAATATTTTATTAAGTACGCTTGTCTCAAAAAATTAGAGAATGCAACGTGGGGAATCAGACGCACCCGAAAAAATGTTGTACAACAAATATTTAATTTATTTTCAATTTGTGCCGACACAGTTCAACTTGTGCCAAATAATGAATGAAAGATTACGGTGATGATTAATATCGGAGATCTTTTGAGTATTGAAAAGATGAAGCGGGGATGATGTACAAAAGCAAAAGTATACAGTTGTGGGCAAAAAGGAAGTCTCCAGGAAAATGCACCATCCAATGCATAAAAAAAAAAAACAAGTTGAAAACAATTTAAATTTAAAAATAAAATGTGTATTTGTTCTTAAATTACCATGTTATGTTATTTCATGAAAGTAAAAAAAAAATTTTACTGTAAATTTATAATTTTTTTATGTGAATTTTGTTGCTTTCATATCCAGAACTATAATATTATTATGACTTAAACATATGCAAATACCAAGTAAAGTGAATAGTGCTGAGGACCTTGTGTCGAGTTGTGCTTTTATCCTACATAACGTTCACTGCAGTAAGAAATGACTAAAGACCTCGGTTGGCCGTGGTTGGAGGCGAGCTATCTAAATACCAGACAACAGCATGGCCCCTTCTCTGTATGCTGTTCGACTTGTAGACATTACATCATGCGATGAATTTCCCAACTATAAAGAATTGTAGTTCTCGCATCGTAGAAAGTAAAGGTGACATATTTTATTATTCATAGAACTCGCCAATTTTATAAACGACAAAGTAATTATAACTGAAGCAACGTATGGTTAAAGGTATGGTTTCAATTGATTTCAATCTATACTAAGGGAATATTATTTGAAATGTATGCATGCGAACTTAAATACATATTCACCAAAATGAGTAAAAGAAGTTGTATTATGTGAGACATTTGCAACATTATATTTGCCCACTGTGTATTCGAAAACCCACCTGACAACAGGAGACCACATGAATATCGACACTACACACGGAACACCGTTGACATGCGGGACCGTGAAGAAGAGTTAGTGTGATGTGTGTTGACCCCAGACAGCAACACGTGTAGTATAGCGGTCCCCAGTGCTCAGAACAAGGATGCTGAGCATTTACTGAAGTGCAGAGTGCGATTATTGTACCAGAGCCACTCTCAGCCACTGGATGATTCGCGGAGACCGCAATAAGACACAGATTGCGTTCTAATCACGCCCACTTATGTTGAAATAAATTAAGCTGGCCTGCTATTACAAAAATGTCATGTCCTCGCTCTCCGGTAGTCGCTCATAAATGCACCATTTTATGGACCGGTGCTGTCAATCACAAGCATAATTTGTGTGCATGATGTACCTCTGGAAGCCTGACGCACTTTCATTTATTTAAAGCACCGAAACATATTTGAAGTGCAATCGAAGTTATCTCAACATTTAACGTGCATTTTTAAACTCTGTATTTTTAGAAGTCCACTTCGGTAGTGACCACACATGCACACAAAATTCACGTACGTCCATAAATAAAATAAGTAACTTTGTCACCCACCCTATTACATGGCCAAGATCTAACAATTGGATGGATGTATCTACACGGCCTTTACGTGATGTCAACCCAGAACATACCGCAGCCGAATTAATGGATATCGTCAACTACGTTAGTGTCTGTCTACCCCCTTCTTATTCGATGTAAACTAGACACGATCACTGCAATGACCGAACATGCAATAACAATTATTCACAGCATGAAGCACATGTTTATAAAAATACACAGTCTAGAAAGGCAGGCAAAATTTTAGTAATCTGGTATTCTTAAAATGCTTGTAATTACTCTCTGAATATTTTTCAGTGATTATAACCAGTTGAATAGCTTATGAGTTAACTCACACGACATGATATAGACCACTACTGGAAGAAAAATTTACGAAGTTCAGTATTATTAACTACATTGGGCAATAAAATTCACAGAAAATTAGTAAAAAAAAGCTTACTGCTTTTATATTACTTAACGTATACTTTAACTGATTCCAGTAGAGCAGATTAAGCTGTTTTGTGGTAAAATATTACTTCGCTAAAGCTTCTTTCACCGTATCTATTTGACAGTGTGAGCCAAGTCGTTAATAAAAGACCCGAAATACTCGTGATTACAGATGTATTTCAAAAACTCGTGCTGTTGCCGAGCCAGATGGCTCAGTGGTAACAAGCTTGACTTGCATTCAGAACTACCTGTGTTCACTGCACGAGACAAACATCTTTATTTTAGTTTTAATTAATTTGCAGAACCGGGAATACTCTGATTGCTACAGTTCATGGCTGTTTCCTTCCAGTTCCTGTGTCTAAAGTTAACTGAACCTGTTTCCAGTGACCCACCGTCAACAAAACAATCAGTATATATATATATATTAATTTTTAAATATGATAGTGTAGACTTCAAGTTCTTGTCTTTTTCTTTTATGTTTGTGATTCAGTGGTGTTTTTTTTATATGCTCCGGACAATGGCACTATGGTAATGAATCCTGTCAAAACAAAGATTATCTCAAAAGCAACTACATTCTTACATCCTCTCGGGACTTTTAAGAAATTTCTTGTGTTGTGAACAACTACTTGCACTCTAAATCAACCAATAATATCACAAAAATCAGTACTAAGAAATTGTTTATGAATTTAAAAGTATACTATAAGACATAGCGAAAAATGAATATTCCCGCGCTATGTGAGAACATTTTATGCGTGATAGCGTTAGTAAAATTGATTGTGGAAACTCATAATGGTAAACCCAGTTGCCGGTGTTGGAAAGCAAGGTTTCAGGCACGGTTTTGTCGACAAATGTAATCCGTTGCTATGAACAGTTGCCGTATGACAAACGATGCCATTTTTATTATGCAGGAATAAATGGGAGGCATAATTAGTAATTCCTTAAGTAAATCCGAACACAATATAGTGCATTACATTTTCATAAGTCACAGGAAACACACAATGTGATTTACAATCCTTAACACAGAATTAAAAATAATATATATAAGCCATATTTGGCTGTTTTGAACAAACGTGCAAGTAGCACACAATAATACACAAGAAAAATTATTGCCAGTTATTTTAAGAATAGATACAAGAACACCATTATGAGAAACCAACAGTCAAACAGTTATGTATTTGTTGTTAACAATTAATACTTGCTCGTTTTGTATTAACTATTATTTACATTACAGTACTTTGTTTGGCAGAAGTATTTGTGACATATTTTAGGCTTTTTGCGACTTACTACAAAGTGTTGCAATGGCGTACGTTGAAAGTAATGATTTTGTTAATCTTGAAGGTAGTCAAATGCTGAGTTATTTAACGGCGATGGTGATGAGTGACGTGAGGTTGGAAGTAGGCCGAGAAACACACAGGCAAAAGCAACGTCGCCAGCAGCAGATCACCGCACCAGAGGGAAGTGCAGCGTCGCCAGCAGCAGATCACCGCACCAGAGGGAAGTGCAGCGTCGCCATGGCTAAATGCAGCGTTGCTGTGGCTAAGTGCAGGGTCGGTGTGGCTAAGTGCAGCGTCGCCGTGGCTAAGTGCAGCGCCGCTGTGGCTAAGTGCAGCGTCGCCGTGGCTAAGTGCAGCGTTGCCGTGGCTAAGTGCAGCATTGATGTGGCTAAGTGCAGCATTGCTGTGGCTAAGTGCAGCGCCGCTGTGGCTAAGTGCAGCGTTGATGTGGCTAATTGCAGCGTTGCTGTGGCTAAGTTCCAGCATTGCTGTGGCTAAGTGCAGCGCCGCTGTGGCTAAGTGCAGCGTCGCCGTGGCTAAGTGCAGCGTTGCTGTGGCTAAGTGCAGCGTCGCCGTGGCTAAGTGCAGCGCCGCCGTGGCTAAGTGCAGCATCGCCGTGGCTAAGTGCAGCATCGCCGTGGCTAAGTGCAGCGTCGCCGTGGCTAAGTGCAGCATTGCTGTGGCTAAGTGCAGGGTCGGTGTGTGAGGCTGTGCCGTGTGTCTGCAGGAGGAGCTGCGCCCACTGGTGCGGGCTGGTGTAGTTGGCTTCAAGTGCTTCCTCTGTCCCAGCGGCGTCGACGAGTTCCCGCATGTGCAGGCTGATCACGTGGATAAGGCACTGGCCGAGCTGCAGGGAGCTTCCTCCGTTCTGGCGGTCAGTACCACATCCCTTTCCCTCACAACCTCATACCATAATCTGCTTAAGTCAAACATTAGTCAACCTTGCCGTGACAATCCTGTAGTATTTTGGCGAGTAGGTAAAATTGAACCAAGGTAACTAGGCTCCATGTGTCAGTAGTAATATAAGAGGTGCGTCTTAGACTGGATATTATATAGTAAAGCTCATTATATAATTTACGTCAAAATGTATTTCATCCAGTTATATTAAATCTATATTTAAAAACTATATTTAATAAATAAAATTTTAATGTTATGAATTTTTTCTTTAATTTAAAATTTGTTTAATATCTGGGTAAAAGTAATTGATTACCTTGATTGTCAGCCAAAATTTTTGGTTAAATAATTTTGAAGAGAAATTTTTTTATTTTCTTTTTTAAAAAATATTTATATCCTTTAATTGACAATAATTTTATTTAATTACAATATAAATGTTTTTAATACACAAAAGTATTACTCCAATAAAAAAATATATCTATTTACTGAAAAAAAAAAACTTTTTCCCCTTCAAAAATTTATAAATATTTTGCAATAATTCTTCAAAAATTGTAATATTTTCTATGTTTCAAGGTTCATTTCATTTAATTAAAATAAAATAATAAGTTACAGTTTAGATATTTAATTTAGAAAAAAATTAAAAACATCAAAAATTGTTCCAACCAATATTAATAGAAAATTAAAGACACTAGCAATTCTGGCTGGAAATTTAGGTAACCAATGACCTTTACACAGAGGTATTAAAAATAATTAAACATTTTAAATTAAAGTAGATAGAATTGAAATTATTTTTTTATTGAATATCCTTTTTAAATAATATTATAATTTATTAAATAAAAAATATTTTACATTAACTTATATAAAATAAGATATACCACTATGTAAAACCTGGTTTAAGGTGTATTCTCCCATTACTGCCATTTGATAAAATATAATTTTTTTTCATTTTCTCAATACATATCATAATTTTTAAATCAAGAAAATACTAATAACTAAAACAGTCAAGAATATGCAAAACAAAATAATAAAGTTTCATATAGGTCAAATTGGCATATCCTTTTACTCTCAACTATCTGCCTTCTACTGCTTATTGAAATTACTATATTGAAGATAATTTATAAAACTTTCAGGTTTCTAATAACAATTTGTTTTCACATATATTTAAATTTCTTATTTTTAAAACATTTTTTTAATAATTTTACTACAGGTTAATATATATATATATATATATATATATATATATAATATTGAAAAAGAAATTTCCACATCCATTAAAACTACTATGTTATAGAGTAAGTAGGAAGTGATGTTAAGTTAAAACAAAAAACTAAAGGTTTAGGTTTTGGTAACTAACAAAAAATTTAAGCAATAACGACGTTCTTACAAATATTGTGTATATAAATTATACACAGCAAGAACACGATTAAAATTTTACGCATATACAGAGTAATTCTGAGATAATGTAATAATTGTTAAAATTACAGATGTTATTAATTGCTAGGGGAAGTAGGATAAAAGTAATTTTCAAGCTTAGAAAGAAGTCTGTGGTTCTTTCAATAATATTTAAGAAGTAATTTATATTTTTTTAATTTGTGAGATATTGTTTTAAATCGAAATACTGCCATTATTTGACCATATATATAAATACTGTAAAAGGTATCAAACAGATTATCGTTAATGATTTAATATAATAAAAGAAAAAGAAAACTCTAATAGCAATTCATTAAAAATCTTAGTTGGGAGAAACTAAATTATATAAATATATTGTTAGCAGAGTTAGAGATATTTTAGAACCACGTAACAATGAACACAGTTATTTACAATATATAGACATTAAACAACATTATGTTGGAATTTTATATTAAAGATGAATTTAATAACTATATAAATAATAATTTCAGTTTTTGTAGGTAATAGGAATATTATAAATATCCTAATGGAATTGTTAGTACTGATAACTTTGTTGATATAGATTGTTCAACATAGACAAATACTAATTCCAGAGACAAAATTTAAAAAGTATATATATTTAAAACATATGACAAGTCTTCGAGTTAACAAAAAATTTGGTAACCATATTGTAGATTTTGTTAAAAGTCCATATAAAAGATTTAAAGAAACATTAAAATATATCTTAATTAATAGAGAAAAATAGAAGACATTTTCATAGAGCCTCATTTTATTCTGTTGAAATACATAGTGTGGAAAAAATAAACATGTACTTTACATAATAGTTGTGTTGTTTTTTATTATTTATTAGAATATGTTAATTGGGGAAATATAAATAGGAAGAAATGTACTGGGACCAATATTAAATTACCTCAAAAATTTAGAAGAACGAAATAAATTTACCACTTACGTTTTCTCTGCTATTAGTAGTAATATCTTACTAAGTACTTTTATAATAATTAAAGAATATAAACAATATAAAAATTGTAACCATAAATGAAAAATATTTTTTTAAATATCGTGAATTTTTTATTTTTTTTTGCAATTCAAGTACATGTTAATTACATTCTACTATATCCAAAGATATACAAGTATAAGAATTAGAATTGTTAAAATAAATTAAAAAAAATTCTCGATTTATTTTTACTATGAAAAATAATATGTATTATAAAAAATCTTCTTATTTGCAACTTTCTATGAAAAAAAGACAAGATTTACAAAATTTAGAAACGCAAGAGAGAAATATAAATGATTTATAAAAAACAGAATCGATCCAAGAAGAACGAAATTATTTAGTAAAAAAAAATTAAACTAAAATTAACAAATAATTTTACATAACTGTGGAAATATTTAAAATCTGGGTTATATGGAAGTTTTTACTTTGTTGTAAATGATAAAGGGTTATTCTGAAAGTAAGGTCCGAATCGCCGTAGCTAATCGAATGTCGCGCGAACATTGTAACACTCATACGCACGGATTCCCGGCATGCCTTGTTCGTCAAACGACGCCATTTGCATTGATATTGTTGCAGTGTGCTGTTTACAGTGTCAGTTCAAAATGTATAAAACAATTGTTCAGCCTGCCGACTTTGAAATACGGTCAGTAATTCGGTTTTTGACAGCGAGGAACGTTTCAGCAGCGGAAGTTCATCGACAGATAAGTCAAGTGTATGGCCTCAATGCGATGAGTGACAGCAAAGTGCGTAAGTGGGTGAGAGCTTTCAAGGACGGAAGGGAAAATGCCCATGATGAACCGCGATCAGGCCGACCATCAGTGATCAGAGAAGATTTGGTTACAGCCGCGAATGAAAAGATTCGTGAAGACCGGCGATTCACAATTTCAACTTTAGCATTGGAATTTCCGAATGTGGGTAGAACAACTTTGCACAAAATTGTATCTGAAAATTTGCAATTTCAGAAATTGTGCGCACGTTGGGTTCGCAGGCTGCTTACTGAGGAACACCAAATGATAGAATGGCTTGTGCTCTTGATTTTTTGGACCTATATCATAAGGAAGGTTATCAATTTTTAGAGAAGATTGTCACAGATGACGAGGTTCAAGAAGCAGTTACATACTGGTTATCTTCACAGGCGGCAGACGTCTATGACTTAGGCATACAAAAGCTTGTAGAACGTTATGACAAATGTTTGAACAAATATGGAAACTGTGTAGAAAAATAGGGAAACATGTAAGGCATTAAATAAAAAAAGTATTTTGAAAAAATCTGTTATGGTTTATGTTTTATATGAAATCGGACCTTACTTTCCAAATAACCCTTTATCATTAACAACAAACCTGTTTTTCGTTTAGCTATGCCACATGGCAACATAATGTCTATATGGCCACCATTTTTAAAATATGTTTCTATATCATTACACAATTTAATAAATTCAGGCCACCGGTCTCAGCAGTAATTTCATGTCAAATTTGTCGACAAAAATATGACCAATTCTTCAAGGGACGCTGTGTTTTAGCACTCATATTGCTCGCTCCCACCAAGACGAACCGAGTTCGATTCCCTGTGGAGTCACCAGGATTTTTGCATGTGGCAAACGCAGCTGACGTTGCTGTTGGCCAGCGGGTTTTCTCGGGGCACTCCTATTTCCCACATCCTTGCATTCCTCCATTGCTCCATTTTTACCTTCACCTGCGCTCAACACCTGGCTGTTAAGCGTCAGCCAGAACTTCCTAAGGTACAATTTCAGGCGCTACTTTCTTGTAAATAAATCTCAGTTATACAGATAAACTTTCTTATTACATATCTCCAGCATACCAATCTTGGGTTAAAAGTATTATGCGATACCTTATATATGGCAAAGCATCACAAAAATGTAAAATTCTACCATTTGAAAACAATTATGTCATTTTGTTGAAAACTACTTTAGAGGCTCGTCATTGCATTCATATGAGTCAGCAAGAACGTTTCCATAAAATAATGTTTTTGTAGTAACTCTCACAGGATGAAGGAACAAAATATACAAGTGTTGCAAAAGTCCCGAATAGTGCTCTTATGAAAAAAACTATATGGCAGCTGCCACTCAACAGGAAAGCTTGGTGCTTTTCTTATACCTCTTTTCTCCTGCTCCACATGGCGTTCAATACAAGAAGTTCACGGAACAAATCTCAGACATTAAAGAAGTTTTGTTCATAAGTGTGTGTTAGAAAAAAATTCTCCCGCAAAACACCAGCGTCCCTGTAATGGATTTCGCGCCTGCACCAGTGTTATTCTAGGGCAGTGAAAACTTGGGAGCAGTTTGAAAACCATATGCGTGCTGCCAATATGACGGGAGTTGTTTAGGTAAATAAAGTACTTGGGTCCTCTATCAACAGTACGATCTCCTTCCATTCTTCAAAGCAGTTTACTGGAAATAATAAATTCCTTTAGTAAAAGTTTAAATAAATAATTATATATTTCTGACGAATTTCGATATGACTTAAATATTTACAGACGTGAAGTTATTGCATAGAAAATAACCGTAACTCCTCAAGTTCAGTTTATTTAATAACGGAGAATCGATTGTTTCTTGATAAAACCTTTAATGATCAAAAAGAAAAATCTTTTATTTACATTACTAAGTTATCACATTTCTGTTCTCCTTACTCATTTTCACTGTCGCTTCATTTTAAAATTCTAGGTCAAGTGGTATGATTTTTCAACCGAATCACACATAATACGAGAATCCAATTAAATGGCAAAATAATAAGATATATAAAAATGTTTTATAAATACGTAACATATTGTTTTTTGAATTAATTATATATATATAGGTGTACACAAATATGGATATAAACACCAACATAAAGCACAATATGCTGCATAACAACATTTTGAAAACCATATTTTCTCTTATATTTTCTTCACTGCGATATAATTAATGCATTCAATGAAAAATATTTATCGTTGATTAATAATTTAGACAAGATAATGAAAATCTTAACAACACTCATTTCTCTTCTTATTTTGAGCAAAGTCGGCCCATTTATAAACACTTATATGTAATTCCTGTGTATGAAAGGAACTATCCTCACGTTCTGGACAACTCAGCAACGCACAGACCAAATATTTCGGACCTAGAAGGAAGAAGTTCCTCTTAAGACGAAGACGCCCATTTACAAGCAGTATTTTGAAATAGGTACTTTAGGGGTTGTAAGAGAACGTATAATTTTTTTTACGATTAACTCAATATAGGCATATCCAGAAAGTAAGAGTACTCAATGTTTTGTACTGTTAAAAAAAATTTATTTAAACAAAATTACAGGATATTGTAGGTTTATATGTTAATTATTTTTCCACGTTGTCGTCTTCCCGTTCTATGCAGGTTATTAGTTGTGGCACAAGCTTTTTGATGCCCTCCTCAAAGAACTCTCCCGCCATCTCCTTAATCTACTTCAAGACATGTTGTTTCACCTCCTCATAGGTTAAAAATTTTATTACACCCATGTGAGTCTTCAGGAAGGTAAAAAGATGAAAATCTGAAGGTGCTAAGTCAGGGGTGTATGCAGGGTGGTTCAAAATGTCCCAACCAAACGAGTTGAAAAGCGCCTTGGTGGCGTTGGACGTATGCGGGCGGGCGTTGTCGTGCAACAAACACACTCCCTTCATCAACATTCCCCTCCGTTTGTTTTGAATTGCTCTCTTGAGCTTTTGTAGGGTCTCACAGTATCGTGCTGCAGTAATCGTCTCCCACTGTGGCAAGAGGCGATCAAAATGACCCCTTTTTGGTCCCAAAACACGATTGCCATGATTTTTTTTGGCCGAAATTGAGGTTTTCAATTGTTAGGCAGATGGGGAACCAGTGTGCCGCCACTACGATGTCTGTATTTTTGTCTCAGGGGTGTAATGAGCCACCCTTGTTTCATCACCAGTCACAATGGAGCTCAGAACATCCTCACCTTCCAATTCAAATCGCTCAAGGAACTCGCGAGCGCTAGCGACCCGAAACAATTTGTGCTGCTCTGTCAGTGGCTTTGGGACCCATCTTGAGCACAATTTTTCATATCTCAGCGTTTCTGTAATTGTTTCGTGTAACAGAGATCAGGAGATTTGTGGAAACATCGCAGACATTTCATCCACTGTCAATTGGCGGTCTTCACGAACAGTTTCCTCGATTTTTTTCACCAACTCATCGGTTACAATTGAATGTCCTCCACTCCTTTCCTCGTAATTTTGAAATTCAATTTTTTTCTTTCTTCAGTAGATTTTAGGTGTTGCCTTCACTTCCACATATGTATCGACCTTAGCACCGCACTATAACACACGATTTAGATGTTTTTACCATTATTTAGGGCGAAATTCCGCCCCCCCCGAGACTCGCAATTCCGAAGATTGATGTGGGTGGTTTCGGGTTATTTGGTGAGTCTGATGAATCTAAATTGTCTTGTTTGATGTGGAAATTGTGCCAGGCGAATCATATTCTCAAGATTTGCAAAGAAAATATAAAATCTTTTGGTTAAAAATTTAAGCCGAGAACATGTAAACAACACAACTGTCAACTTAGCGACAAAACATAAATTCACTAAATGAAGAGATATAGTGTATAGAAGACTTGTTATTAATTGCTATTATACACTGTATAATGCATGAACCTACTTAATTTCACTTTAGAGATGGTTAAATAATTATTAAATGTAAATTTAATCTGACTGCGTGGGGCACTTTTTAACGATAAAACTTAGAATCACTAAATGAAGAGATAAAGTGTATTAAAGACTTGCTATTGATGACCAGCATGTGCTTTGCAGTGTCTGAACTTATTCAATTCTACCCTGGAGAAAGTTATATAATTATTGAGAGCAGTTTTGACATGATTGCCCTGGCCATGGTTGACAAATTAACGACAAAACTTAAATTAATTAAATGAAGAGATTAAGTGCATAGAGGGTTGGTTATTAGTGACCAGCATACACTGTATTATGTCTGAACTTATTTAATTGTACCTGAAGAAAGTTATAAAATTTTTGAAAGCATAATTAGTCAGATTGCCTTGTACATGGCTGATGAATTGACGACAAAACTTAAATTCATTAAATGAAGAGACAGATTGTATTAAAGAATGGTTATTAATGATCAGCATGTACTATACTATGTCAGAATTTATTAATATTATCTTGAAGAAAGTTAAAAAATTTTTTTAAGGCATATTAATTTGAACTCCTTAGACATGGTTGATGAATTAACGACAAAACTAAAATTCAGTTAATGAAGGGATAGAATGTATTAAAGAATAGTTATTGATAACAATGGTACATTGTATAATGCCTAAACCTATTTAATTTTATTCTACAGAGGGTTAAGTAATTACTAAGTGCATTTTTAATCTGCATGTCTGGGGCACAATTTAACGACAAAACATAAATTCATAGAATGAAGTGATAAAGTGCAATAAAGACTTGCTATTAATGACCAACATATAGTGTTTGATGACTGAACTTATTCAGTTTAGCTCTAGAGAAAGTTATATAATTATTGAGGGCAGTTTTGACATGATTGTCTTGGCCATGGTTGACAAAGTAACGATAAAACTAAAATCAATAAAATGAAGAGATTTAGTGCATTGAGGGTTTGTTATTGGTGACTAGTATACACTGTATTATGTCAGAATTCATTCAATTCTACCTGAAGAAAGTTATAAAATTTTTTGAAAGCATATTTAGCCAGATTGCCTTGGACATGGTTGATGATTTAACGACAAAACTTAAATACATCAAACGTAGGGTTTGAGAGTGTCAATGAATGGTTATTAGTGACCAGCATACGCTATATTATGTGAGAACTCATACAATTTTATCCTGAAGAAAGTTAAAAATTTTTAAGAAGCATTTTTAAGTTGATTACCTGGGGCACTGGCCATGTGTGGATTAATAAGTATTATAGAATGGTGTTAGAGTATTATAGCTGGTGTTTCGTGTGCATATATAATTTACTGGAGTACCCCGGTGAATTAAGTAAAATTAAATAGTGAATAGAAATTTTTATTTAACCTAATTCAGAAATTGCTGTCTGCTCATAAGGTTATGTTATATCTTAACAACGATAAAACTTAATAATTGAAATATTGAATATTTATATTGAATGGACACCTTTGGAATATTACTGGAGTATGACTTCTATATTATATTTGAAAACTGGCAGTCAATTATGGATTTAAGAACTTTAAAAATGACTTTATATAAATTAACATATTTGCCCATGTCCCGGGGTACACAGTTACGACAAAACTAATAGTAACCAAATGGAATGGACTAGTGTGACTTTTTATTGGATATATAGAATAGTGTATTGTGCGCTGTTTGACAACTTATAAGAAGAAATCTAAAAATAATCAAGTGAAATTTGGTAAGGAATTGGTAAAATAGAAGATCTGCCCATGTCCCGGGGTACTAGCTGGGAAAGGTGAGAATCAAAACTGGAAACCCCGAAGAAGAAGGACTACAGTGAATCCATCTACTGACTAGAGAAGATTTACATAATGATAACTAATATATAGATTAAAATAACACCATGAATGTTAGGTTATAGCTACCATGTTTCCATGTTCCATATTTTTGATATGAAGATAGTCAACTAGTAATAACGGAAATAATATTGAGTAATATGCCAACGATAAAAACGATTTAAATGGAGATAGACACTTACTTACAGATTGAAATTGTTTAATAACACATGTGATAATAGTATTAAAATAAATAACGATGTTGGGTACAGCCCATGTCCCGGGGCACAATTAACANTTGAAAATTCTGGGTACAGCCCATGTCCCGGGGCACAATTAACAATTAATATATAATACAGTATTTTTAAGGCCAATCGGGAATCGAAATAATATTGTAGCCATGACTGATATTACAAATAAATTAGTATATCGATAATATACCGATATATCGATAACATTATAGTGCCCATGTTTTGGGGTACATATTCTTATAAAAATTTCCCTTGAGATTATATGGATATGCTTGATTAATTTATATCTATTCGAACTGATATTGAGTAAAATAACCCATGGCTACATACATTGAGTGTTATATAATATTATTGACACCTTATTTTAATAGTTGCCCATGTTGGGGCACAATTTGGGAAGAAAATTTAAATTGGAATACGGCCAGTTTGGAATCAATATGTACTGATTAGTAATTGATATGATAACTGTATACTTAAATTAATTATGCAATGGTTAGAATATGGAGTTCATGACTGGAATAAAAATAATATCCTGAAAATTATATGCAAAAATAGTTTGCCCATGTCTCGGGGCACAAGTATGTCTTAAGTGTACCTTTTAATATTGGATAGAATACTGGAATTTGTTTTTAAATTATATATGAATGTGTGATGATAGGTGATCTGATATATTAATTGAGTGTTGATACAGCAATGCCCATGTCTGGGGCACCTACTGAAGTTGGAAGTTGGGCATAATTGTGCTTGGCTAATTGTAGGTTTGATGGCGGCCAGAATGTGTTATAACAAGTGTATATGTACATAATTAATAGAGAATAATGCACTAGAATACAATGAAATAATTAATATGTTTTTAACTGTAATTTTGGTGAATCTGGATGTTCTTAGCATAACATTATAGTGCCCATGTTTTGGGGCACATATTCTTACAAAAATTTATTTAGAGATTATATGGATATGCTTGATTAATTTATAACTATACTAACTGATATTGAGTAATTGAACCCACGACAACATACATTGAGTGGTATATAACATTGTTGATACTTTATTTTAATGATTGCCCATGTTGGGGTACAATTTGGGAAGAAAAATTTAAATTGGAATACATGGCCAGTCTGGAATCAATATACACTGATTAGAAACTGATGTGATAACTGCAAACCTAAATTAATTATGTAACGGTTTGAATATGGAGTTCATGACTGGAATAAAATAATATCCTGAAAATTATATGCAAAAATAGCTTGCCCATGTCTCGGGGCACAAATATGAACGAGGGTTTTACACACATATATGTATTAAGATGTGTACATTTTTAATATTGGATAGAATACTTGAATTTGTTTTTAAATTATATATAAATGTGTGATGACAGGTGATCTGATATATTAATTGAGTGTTGATACAGTGGTGCCCATGTCTGGGGCACAAACTGAAGTTGGAAGTTGGGTATAATTATGTTTGGCTAATTGTAGGTTTGATGGTGGCCAGAATGTGTTATAACAAGTGTATATGAACATAATCAATAGAGAATAATGTATTAGAATACAATGAAATAACTAAAATGTTTTTAACTGCAATTTTGGTGAACCTGGATGTTTTTAATTATTGATTGGTATGTGTATATTAGCTAAGAGAATAAAGCATATTTGTTATTGGTGGTCAAGACATGTACTTTTTAAGGGTATATGAACACGTTTAACGGAGCTATTGTGCTCTGGATAGTATTGATGGTCAATGGGAAGAAATATGATATTGTAATGCCCAGGTCTGGGGCACTTATTGAAATGGAAAATCTTATAAATGTTTGATTAAATTATAAGTTTTTATTAGTGGTCAGAATGTGTTTTTAATGAGTGTATGTATATATATAATAGAGTAATTATGCACTGGATAGTGATCAAAATATGTTTTAATAACTGTATATGTATAATATTGCACTGGAGTACAATGGATAACTGCTGGAATGTGAATTAATTAATTATTTGATTAATTAATGCAAAATGAGAATTTGGATGCATTTGGGCTTAGGTTGGAATGTGCTTTTGACTAAGTGAATAGTGCAATATTTATTGATGGGGTTAAAAATTTTAATAGGATTGGACGCCGGTGACCCGAGACTGCCCATGTTTTGGGGCACATCTTGTGGGTGAACGTTTTATCCACATTTAAGTGAACGATGTTTAACAATTAAATTCGGAATATGCTATACCATATCTGACAACATAATAGAGGAATAACGATATATCTAAATATTATTGTACTACAATTTTAATTTCAATTAATTATGGAAACTGTTTATAATCGTTTGGAGATACCCATGTGCTGGGGTACTTTTTGAATTATGTGTCGACCGGCCCGCACGGCACCGAAATGTATTGGTTTGGGGCGAGTTCCGCCCCCCGACGGACTTTTTGATATATATTCTGATATATTCTTTGGCTGCAATGAGCCAAAAATCCTACGGGAAGGGAGGAGATGATGGAGAAAGAAGAGGAGGGAGAGAAGGCATCAAGGAAAATCCATTTGGAAAGGGTGGAAGAGTTAACAGGTCACCCCCACCTGTAGACAGAAGAAGAGAAGAAGAAGAGCTGAGAAGAAGACTAATAGAACAAAGAAGAATGGATATGGAACAAGAGGAACAAGACAAAGAAACCGGAANATAAAACAATAAACAAGAATAAATAGACAGTATAGGAGGAAATCCGGAGGGCCAAACGGCTAAGAGGATCAAAACGTGAATTTATACTAATGTTCGTATCGGTGNCAAACTCTTCTTCCCGATGATTCGTTGGAGGAAGAGGGGGAGGGCCACACAGTGAAGAGACAGTCTATGGATATAGTACCGGAAGAGCAAGATTCCCCCACCTTTGAAATGGAAGAGCTCGCCGCTACTGTTTATAGAATGAAGAATGGCAAGGCACCTGGAATCGATGGGGTAACTACTGAAATTCTGAAGAGATGCTACGCCCGAATAAAAGAAATTCTGTTGGACATTGTGAATGACTGTCTCCAAACTGGAGTGTTTCCCTCCCCTTGGAAATTGGGATGCCTGAGGATTCTGCACAAGGAAAACAAAAAGGATCTGGATGACCCTAAATCCTAGAGGCCGTTAGCATTGCTTCCGGTACTAGGCAAAGTCTACGAGAAGCTCGTCAACCAGCGTTTAACGATGGCTCTAGACGCGGAAGGCACACTCTGTGAAAGTCATTATGGCTTCAGAAGAGGAATGGGAACTGACTTTGCCTTACATGATGTCATGGAAAAGATCAAGGGATCTCAAAGAAAATATATAATGGCTATTTTCCTTGACATATCGGGAGCATTCGACAATGCCTGGTGGCCGGAGGTGATGAACAGACTTAAGACCAAGAGATGTCCAGCAAACATTTATAGGGTCATCCTTGATTTCTTTAAAGATCGTTGGAGTGTCTACACCAGTGAGAACTCACAAGTAAAGAAGATATTGAAGAAGGGTTGTCCCCAGGGGTCGGTCCTAGGACCGATCCTATGGAACATCCTTTTCGATGGATTTCTTGAGTTGGAACTCCCTCCGGAGTGTACTGTTTTTGGCTACGCAGATGATGGGTTGTTTCTGGTGCCTGGGGACTCCAGAAGAGAACTCGAAACCAAAGCAAAAGTTCTAATGGAGAATACATGGAAATGGGCCAAAGATGTCAAGCTTAGCTTTTCCATTGACAAGACCAAGATAATGCTTGTTAAAGGCAAACTCCAAAGGACACCAACTGTGCGCTTCGGGGGTTTTCCGATAAAATATGTGCAGGACTTCAGGTATCTCGGAGTCATTATGGATGACCGAATGAGCTTTCTAAAGCATGTGGAATACGTGTCACGAAGGTCGGTGGTGGTGTTCCAAAAATTAAGGAGAATTGGCAACACCAGCTGGGGCCTGGATTTCAGAACACTGCTGATTATATACAAATCTGTCTTCGAGGCCATCGTCTCTTATGGAGCAGTAATGTGGCATCACCGCGCCGAACTTTCGTGGCACAAAAGAAAGCTAATAAGTGCACAGAGAGCAGCTCTGCTGACCGTGACAAGTGCATATAAAACTGTCCCAAATGAGTCTCTCTCGGTGGTAGCCGGTGTGTTGCCTGTTGACCTGTTGGTCAGGTACAGGGGCCTGGTGGCGGAGGCGTCGCGGGCCGGTAGGCTGAGGGAAGAAGGGAAAGAAGCAATCTTGGATGGCATACTGGACAAATGGCAAGATAGATGGACAAGTTCTGAAAAAAGGTAGGCAAACCTATGAACTTCTGCCAAACATAAGAACTAGACTTAGCTGCAAATTGTTACGAGTGAACCACTACAGTATGCAGCTCTTAACTGGCCATGGTAACTTTAAGGCCAAACTTCACAGCCTGCGGCTCGTGGTGTCCCCGCTTTGTGAGGTTTGCGGATTGGATGACACCGTACAACACGTCTTGTCAAATTGTTTGAAGACCAAGGACTTAAGGGAGCAATTCCAAGCGCAGATGGAAGAAATGGGCATTCACTTGGAAGTCAACACAGAGTTATGGAAGACAAACAACTCCATAGAATGTGGAACGAGTTCGCAGCCAAAATCGGAAGAAGACTAGAAGATTTTGACAAATGGAACAGGCGAATTTCTGATTACCCATGTTAGGGTACTAAGGTAAAGGCTTTAAAGAGCAAAAGTCAGCGTATCTTAGATTGGTGAGGAGGACAGGTTTTAAACGAGGAAACCAGTAGAATACTGAGTTAACGGCAAGAAAGAAAAGTGAATGGCCCGAAGAGACCTAGAGGAAAGTGCCGTGCACTGTCTTACCCACCAGGGTACATTTGTAGTGCGGGAGGATAGAGGGTGTGCTGGCCTTCGGGCCTTAAAACCTGTTCGTATCGGTGGTATGCAGTGTTATTATAGTCAGCTGGCATGGTAGGTTTATATGGTTGGCAAGTATGGTCGGTTCATATGGTCTGCTGGTATGGTCGGTTCGTATAACCATCTGATGTTGTTGGCTTGCTTGGTTGGTTCGTCTGATCGTCCGGTATGGTCTGTCTGTGTGGCTGGTTGGTGTGGTTGGTTCGTAGGGCTGGTTTGTGTAGTCGGTGAAATGGTGGGATTGTATATGCAGTTCACATGGTTTTTTGGTCTGTTTTGAATTGCCTCTGTTACCAATTATCATAAAATATGGGTCTTCTATACCTACAAAGGGCACATACATATAGAGCTGACTCGGATACTTACGATGTTATTGTACATTCAAAATTTCAAATGCATAACTCCAATGTTGTCCGTACTGTATCGTCTACAATATATACAGTCCAGCCGAATTCAGCAATGATACCACCAAAGACAAATCGGTGATGTGCGCCAGTAGCAGGCACGCCATTAAACGATCACTTAATCATGATATGCACTCCCCAATTGCTTGTTGATTCGCGCAGGTTCTTAAAATCTGAGCTGATTTTTGTTTGGTAAGAAAATTAATGAGTGTTTACAAGCAAATCTGCTTATGGCTTGCATACTGTGATGGAAGTGTCAAACAAAATACAACTTAACATAATGATAGCTATGAAGGTTAGAAGAGAAAATATTATATATAATTTGTTGCATTAGATGAAGAAGCATGGCATGGTGCAACGATAATCACATTATTAAGCTTCAAAATTTGCGATGTTATGTGGCCAAAATCGAATCACCAGTGACTATGAGGGGGTGATGGTAGCTGATGAAATAGCCTATAAAATATTTTGACAGCATCGAAATATAGAGAATAAATGTAGCTGGCTGAATTTTACTCTATTGTGAGAGGGGTCATGGCATAGTGGGAGGAAGAGGGATGTTGAGTCTAACATAAGAAAGTAATTAGATAATGTATGACAATTGATTGGTTGGGGTGGAGAGTAATCATCCAATCGGTGAAATTATAGTGATTAAATGAAGTGGAGGACACAAGCTAGATTGAGATGGAAAGATCCATGTATTGGCCGGTAGGTAAGAGAGGTTGGGAGTCGGACAATGTGGTGGGTGGAGAGTAGTGTGGTTAGTTGGTGGTGAGGGTGGATGTTGAGAAGGTCGAGGTATGGTGAGTAAATAGTGATGGGGTTGGAGAGTCCAGTGGGGTGATGGTGGCGTGTGTAGTGGTGAACAGGAGAGGGGATGTTTTTTATACAAAAAGCAATTATTTCGCTTTGAGGTGGCTGGCAGAATTTAAGACTCTATTGCCAATGATTTATTGGCACAGGTACGAAATAAACAGAATAATCACTCACCTATTTATTGTCATACCATGGAGGGACTGTGCTCTGACATATTTACGAAATTGAAGGTTAAGGATCACCCAAAACAAACACAGTGTTTGGTGTCAGTTATATGTTTTCCTGAAAATTATAATTTTTTTCCATTTTTCGAATTTTAGGTGACTGGTGTAAAGGTCAAGACTGCCCACAACTAACATGGCTCTCGGAGTCAGTAATATAACTCTTTCTTTCATTTTTACCACTTTACATTGTTTTTTTCTTTTTGCAATTTCTCTCAATTTTTCGAGTTTTGAGGTTACCAGTGGCTAGGTCAGGGTCACACACATTGGGCGTTTTGGTCGGGATCAGTAAGGTAGTATTCTCCTCTATTGTTATTTTTTTTCGATTATTTACTATTTTTTCAATTTCTAGTTTATATGCCTCCGATGTTAAATCACCCTCTTATAGAATGTTAATTGGGGCTAATAACATAACAGTTTACTCGTTTATTTCAATTTTTGTTTTATTGCAATTTTCTTAATTTTTTTAGTTCAAGGTCATAGAGTATATGTCACCCACATACAACATGGCGGTTAGTGTCAGTAACATAATTTTTTCCTTCCGCTTAATTTTTTTTTTAAAGTTTTTAACATTTTCCTTGATTTTTAAATATTTTGGTTACTGGGGTCAAGCTCGACTTCACCTGCATCCAGCATGGTGGTTGGGGTCAATCATTCAAACAAATATGGCGGCCGCAGGTCGACGCGCTGGAACTCTCTCTGGCTCTGATGCCAACCACGATGGCAGACGGCTTTGAGCCCGGATATCCCAGTGCTCTGCTCAAGTCCATGCCATGCCCTACGACTGTGTGTGTTCCCTTTTTTGTTAATGTATTAGAAGAGGGATACCGAGATAAACACAGGAATAATTTCTTTTCATGTACAATATTTAGTGAATCAGCATGAGGTGTTAGCTGCCCCTCATACTGATTACTAGAAGACCATCGAGCACCAACCTTACAAGTAAGTAGGTAGGTAGACAGCGACGTCATTATACAATATGTTTCTAAAAATCACCGACAAACTACGGGAGGTGATTCCATATGAAAAATTAAGTAGAAAACACACAAGACACTTTTTACCTAAATGCATTATAAAAGGAGAAATGGGCCCTAGAAAATCAAAATTTAAAACTGTAATTAACCGAAAAATTGGAAAATAAAAGACATTAAATGACAATACTCCGAACATTGTTTTCTGTTATCGGGATGCTCAAATTACAGCAAACGTTTGTTTATACTTTCCACGGTCATGAAAATAACAAGGGTTGGCCACCCACTTATAGTATACAACTATTGTAGCATCCGGATATTGGAACGTTTCATGCTGGCCTATTGAGAAGTATCACTTAAGTAAGAAAAATGGTCCTCTTGTTGCAAGTGCGTAGGATCCACCGTCTTCGTTCAACACAAACATGAAACTTCGGCCCAGCGTTACAGTCCCTAGCACGCAGGCCACACTACTTCATATGTCTATGGTTGGCTGCTGGGTCCACTGTACAAGCAAAGGTGCAAGACATTTTAACATTTTAACACGTACTGTGATCAACTTGTACCGCTAATTTATTAGCTTAAACAAAGTAAGAAGAATGGGTAATTTAACAACACCTGTCGACCTGAGTTAATACGACATACCTCAAGGTTCCTGCGAAATGGATGTTTAATGTTCTAAACAGATAATGTGTTATGCCTGCGACACAGGCAACACTCTCGTATCATGACGTGGTACAGAGGTATCACAGGAAGGACATTTGACAGACAATACACTTCAACTAAACAGATATCGCTAGCTGTCCATATGGCATGCAGTCAAGTGGGTGCTTCGTATGTGCGTAAGTACGTTTCATACTGCTACAAAATTTGGCGATGGAGCGGTAGCGGTGCACATGGACAGGGGATTGTGTGTTTTAATGGAGCAGTTGCACGTTGTATGGACCTTTAAGGGTGCTGGACGGAGCATAATTAGTAATACGTAATTTATTTGTACCATACACTGCTCAATGTTTACACAGTAAACGAACTGTGATTTCCTTAAAGTAAAGAATTATTAGACTTCATAGTTTCCATTGCTGACATGTAAGCGGGTGTCAAAGTCGCAGTGTTACTCTATCGTACAAAATCTAATCCCAGCAAAGAAATAATTAACAGCGAAAGTAAAAGGACTAAGATATTTCATGAAACCTTTGTGATTACATAAGGGAAAGTATGTGTAGTTTGTACACATTGTTGATAAGCTAAAATGTGTAAAACGTAGACAATTTACAAATACAAAAATTTTTTTTAATGTGATTACAAATGTTTCCTGATATAGCTCAGTGCGTTTACTTTCACTGTAATTGTTGTCATTGTTGTGATTATGATAATTTGTACTTTTAGTAGGAACACAAAACCGTAACATGAGACTTTGATATGCGCTTCCACGTAAACTAATACATCTCAACATGTCTTATTTGTGGAAAATGACAATCAATATAATGTCTAAATGTTGAGCAGTGTTTGGTACAAACACGAATTATTATTTTTTTCTGACGAGTACCCCTAAACAACTAGGCATTTGTCAAAGCTACGGAAACCAAATTCGTGCCTTCCGCGCACATAACGCATGGTACGATTTGAGGAGAAGGAGCTGGCATGTGATGAGGAGCTGCCATTTACAAGCACATGTGAGGTGGCACGTGAGCTGGCCAGCGACCAAAGCAGTGTGTGGAGTGTTTGTAATGAATAACTGCTACACCCATTTCACGACCGGAAGGTACAGGCATTACATGCAGACGACTATCACCATCAGACCCATATCGTGCTACGTTATCCGGAACATAGTAACTGTATTCCTGGGTTTGCATCACGTGTCAGGTACACAGATGAAGAGCTTTTCACGTGTGACGGAATGTACAATATCCACAACATGGATGTGTGGTCCAGCAATCCGCATGACATCCACACATCTGGTTACCAGGTTCGATTTTCTGTGGATGTGTGGTGCGGTCTCGTAGGCGATATGTTACTTGGACCGCACTTCCCACCACAACGTCTAACCAGATGCACTTACGTAGTATATCTGCAATAAACATTAACTGAATTGCTAGAATGTGTCGAGCTTGACATTGGCTGACGTATGTGGCTTCAACATGATGGTGCACCAGTACACTTTGCAATTGTTATGCGCGAATACTTAAATACACTCTTTGGTGGTCACTGGATTGACCGCGGAGGTCCTGTGCCTTGGCCTGCAAGATCCCTGGATCTGACGACACTAGAGGTTTTCGTGAGGGACTACAGAAAATCGCGTGTGTATTCGACACCTGTGGAATCAGAAGATTATCGAATATCCCGTTTTGATTAATCGCTGCTGCTGACCAAATTCAAGCGATGAACGTTGTATTAAGAAATGTGCGTCAGTCGATGATTCGGAGATGCGATGCCTGTATTGCACCTGGTGGTATGACGTTCAAACAGTTCCTATGATATTGCAATTCTTATGACATATGTTATTTTCGAAGTCCTGGTCACTAGTGTCCCTCCGGTGCTACCTCTGCACCACCATTATGTGTGGTTAGTTCTGCATGTGTCACAGGCATAACACGTTATTTGTTTCGAACATTTAACATCAATTTCTCGAGATCCATGGGATGCAGCATATTGACACAGGTCCACTTTTTTTGTTAAATCAACCATACTTCTTACGCACTGTAAGCTTATAAATGTGTGGCACATGTTATTTATAGCAAATGTTAAAATGTCTGCCATCATCGCTTGTACCCAGCAGTCAACAATAGAATCATGTGTTAGTTCTGGCCTACGTGCTAGCGACTGTAACACTGGGCCGAGGCTTCATGAGTGTTTTGAACGAAAATGGTAGGTCCTTCGCACTTCCAACGAGGGGACCATTTTTGTTACTTAAGTTATACTGCTCAATAGGCCAGCATCGAACGTTTCAATAACCCTGCTGTACAAAAATTGTGTACTATAAGAGGGTGGTCACTCCTGTTGTTTTAATTACTGTGGGAGGTATAAACAAACATTTGCTGTAGGTTGAGGATGCCGATAACAAAAAACAATGTTTGGAGTATTGTCATTTGATGTCACTTAGTTTGCAATATTTTGGGAGATTCCTTTTTTCAAATTTGATTTTTAAGGGTTCATTCCACCCTTAATATTGCATTTAATTACAAAGTGTCCGTTATATTTTCTACTTAATTACCTCCCGGAGTTTTTTGGTGATTTTTGGAAACACATTGTATACAGAGAAGGTTGCTCAGAGAATCAGGAGCAGAGAAGGAATCAGGCGTGGCCTGTAGTAAGCAACCATTTAAGCATTCGCCTGCAGTGATTTCGGTGAACCACGGAAAATCGAAATCAACGTTGTCTGGCCGGGAGTTGAACCCAGGTCCTTCGAAATGTTTGTCCTAAGGATTACCACTTCACCACCTTTTTCAGTCTTTCAGCAAGTGATGAGAATTTACATATTATTGCTTGGCACTAGATGCGCAGAAATTTTTCGCAGTTAGACGACAAACGAGCATATATATTCGCATATTCTCTGCTTACGTATCGACAAGTAGTGTATTCAAGTGCGTTAATACTACCAACGACTGACGAGCGCGTAACAACAAAATTTACTCTATAAACTGCAATAGAAAGTTACTCTGAAAGTTTATGAAAACCAGTATAGACCATCCAAGAAAGGGACTTAAATAAATGTTTGTACTAACTTTGTGAGCAAATATGATAGCAAACTGTTGTCTTTCTACCAAGATATTTCTTCCGTAATAAAATTTGTATACCATTGTGAAACGAGAATTTATGCAAAATGAATGCATCAATCCAGAAAATTATTTACTAACATAGCAGATTATTCCTGTAATAAATAAACAAAAACAATACTATATATACAGCATTAATAAATGCAAATCATTTAGGCTACAAAGTTAAATTGTATTACAGCATTAATTATAGATGACTTAATATTACTTCATGTTGCAAAAAGATATAATCTGTCACATTCTTCCATTTTAATGTTTCTTTTAGCGAACTATACTGTACAAGGAGTAACATAAATAACAGGACGGCCTTCATTAGCGGCAATAGAAACACTACAATTTATATAGGAGAGTTTGTAATTAGGCTCAAATCTAGTCATATCTTTAGCATCCTTGTAATCAGAATATATGAATTGAAAAACTATAGCAATTCGCAAGAAGGCAGTGCTAGACAGAGTGGTTTCTTGGGCAATTACGAAGTTTCCTCTCGTGTTAACTACAGTATAAGCTTCATACGCTTAAAAACCCTTACATGAACAAATTTTCCACTATCAAACAAATCAATAGCAGGGTAATAAAACTTTCTTCAAGTGGAATGCCCATTACGATTACTAAGTCTGTAGATCCTATTCCTCCAGGCCATTTCATAACCTAGGATTGTCCTGACTTATTCTCTCAGTGTTGGCTTTCATAGATCTATACTTCAGTTATCGTTTTAGTTCATAATTTATGTATCTCGCCCTATTTATTAAGTCGGTGTAGGTTTTTCTCGGGAGCAGATGTCAGTGGCTCGACTCTCATAAACACGATGTATCTCCTTTTGATTGGAAGGGAGCGCTCTTCCAAACATACGTTTAGTCCTGAAAGTCTGAATAACGACGTCAATATTGGCGAGTGCCACAGCTGTCCAAATATATATGTATTAACTACAAATTAAATAAATGACACTTTTTTATTTTATGTGCACTGTTAAACATTTTCCCGTCATTTTACAGAAAAATGCTAGCACAAACAATTATCCATCATTTTCCGTACAATTACGGACACGTAGCTTTTTTAATAATGGATTGAGAGTAATTTTCACAAAGCTTTCCGTGCCAAAACCTCTTGCTGCATCGATGGGTACTGATTCTACAGGCGATTACGTTGATACGGTAAATGCTAAAGATGGAATCATGGACATAAATCGTGAAGCAGAGTCTGTTCGTGCGAAATATTCACCTGTAAGAATTTCGTGTGAAATCGATCAACTTCAAAATAACCGGACATCTGCTCTAAATACTGATGGTGACCATGTGACTCCCGCTACAAAGAAATGCAAATTTAATATAGAGTATAAAACAAGACAGGGCATTGAAGACAGCACTGCAGAAAATTAACATGATCAAAGTGTTGATTCAGAAGACGATGGCGATATTCTCGATGCTCTGACACATACCTCCACCAAATTTTCTGTAACGGAAAGTATGAAGAAGGTAGAAGATGCTGATTACACTGGTTACATATTTTCCGAAATCCCGAATATACTTGTAGATAGATTAAGACAATTGACAGCTTGGCAATAAGGTGGAGATTTCTCACAAATCAACAACATATCTTCAGCTAATAGTGAACTAGAGGTCAGGGATTATATCGCAGGCCGTGGTGAACTGCTTTCTTTTGAGATTGCAATGTACAAAATAATAATATTTTTAAAACCTGTAATAATTGTTTTTTCACTACCTTTTTTTGACGTTTTTTTTGCCCCTGACACCTTTAAAGTGTTTCTATTAGCACTCGACTACTAAACTACTGATATACATATAGAATATTAATGAAAATATTAAGTACAGAAATGCACAATACATGAATGCAATCGCCAAGTACAAATGTATGTAGACACTCGTTGAATAAATATTATTTATATATATGGATGGGAGAAAGGCGATAAACCGATCGACTAATTATGGATAAAAGACTGGTCAAAAGATAGAAAAATTAACTGAAGGACAGAACAGTAGATTAGAATATTGATGGAAAGATTGATTGAATGATAGAAAAATTGATCGGAAAATTGGAAGGTTGTTGAAAATATTGCGAAACTGCTCGAAAGATTGGAAGAGTGATGGAAATATTGTGAGTTTTATTTAAAGATTAGAAAAAATGTTTAAAGATCGAAGGTTAAACTGCGAGACTGTCCGAAGGATTGATGGAAATATTGGAAGTTAGACGGAAAGTTTGCTAATTCGATTGAAATATTGATGGAAATATTGCGAGATTGATCGACGTATTGTACAGAAAACTGTACGACTAATGGAAATATAGTGAAATTGATCGATACATTGTTGGAAAGATTGCGAGATTAATGGAAATAAGTTATATAGAAGAATACGAAATTTTTCGACACATAGATGGAAATATTGATGGAATAATTTGAAGATTGGTGGCTTACTTGTAAGATTGTTGTAAATATTGGAATATTGGTGGAAATACTGCGAGATTGACTGAAAGATTGGACGAATAATTGAAAAATTAATCAGACGATTGCGATATTGATCGAAATATTAATGGAAATATTGGGATATTTATGGATTGATGGTCAAGAAGAGCATGGAAGATACATAAGACTGCCTTTAACCTGAGCTGCCCTCATACATTCCAAGCCTCGTGTGTCTAGCAATTTTGGTATTTAACTCATAACCAACAATGCCTACAAAAGTGTTGGTAGACGCTGATCCATTACATTATTGTAACATGATTGTACTGCTCATATCATGGGCTTGGTCTGGCCACATATACATATCATAATTATAAAAACTTGAATACTTAACAGTGAAGACAATGAATAATTATCAGATTTTGACTTCGTAAAGAACTGGACTTGAAAGGAGATCAGGAAAATAACAGCGAATGAGAGACTTCTGCGGAGTTCCACAATACTCTATATACAAATTAATGTAAAAAGTTAAAACCAAAATTAAACTGGAAGATATTAAATTACATAAAACAAATTGTTAAATGGCACAAAAAACCCTTATTTGTGATGTGACACACTTTATCCCTATAAAACCAATATGACGACAAGCTCCCAGAAACTGAAATATAAATACATTAAGCATTATAGGCTGTTGGTGGTAAAGTGAGCACTTTTTTGGCCCTAGTTACTATCCTCTTCTTAACCAAGTTTTATCCTTCAACCACTTTTTTGTAATCAATATGGCCATTTAAGTAATAAATACAATGTATATGTATATTTAATAAAACTAGAAAGTTAACGTATAAGGCTACAATAACATATATTTATTGACTATTATTCGAATTGAGAGGGCGTCAAAAAGTGCTCACTTTACCGTGAATTGCCTAAAGTGACCATAACTACTGAGAACCTCCGGGCATGGTCGGAAATCCACGAGTTGTAGGCCGCAGAGCACATCCGAATTGAGACGAAGACGGCAGAGCGCCCTCCCTAGTCAAGCCAAAGACACCCCCCACCCCCCGCCCCGGGTAATTTCCTTCGAACCACGTACCCCATTAGCTGCACAGCGGCACAGCTACCGTTTAAAATGCATTGCATTTGTCCCGACTCCTCATAACACTGTTACTAATATAGATTCGTCATGGTAAAGTACGCACTTTTGAAATCAACCTTTTAAAAAAGTCACTGCCCGTTGACTGCATCCTATAGTACAGTAGACACCAGCACGCTAGTTTTATTTGGAATCAAAGAACACCGTCCAACAGCATGAGCCACCAAGCGCCTCTAATAATGTGTAAATAATGCTGAAAGGGGAAATTAATCGAATATCAACATTATTAACTCTCCTTATGTTTAAAGGTAAAATTTGTTTCTTTGGTCATGATTGCGTAGCATATGCGTTTTCCTGTGTCACTCATGGCTTACTCCAATAAATAAATGGCAGTGGCGTTGATATTTAAACTAGAAAATCATCCAAGAACAAATGTGAAAATGATTGGCTTAATGAATTTGGATTTGATTCAATTTCCATGTCCGAATTTATTTCGGCATTACTCTATAAGAGTAAACATTTTACAGGTTTTTTTTCTCGAAGTTGATTTAGGCTACATAATTACAACGTCTCTGAATAAGTAAGTTTTTAGTTATTATGAAGTGCAACTTTACAACTTGTAATCTTCAAATCTTTCACTTTAGTATTTTCATTTCTGCGAGTTGTGACGTATCTTTTATCGTATGCAAAGTGATTCCATAACCTTACGTAATTTATACAATTAATTGAACACGCATTTAAGATAGTTGTTACAAAAAACTATTGTATTATTATCTCTGAAACTGAGCCATCTTGAAATAAATGGAGAGTTTTAAAGACAGAGTCTAAGTTGATATAATCTTGTTAATTTTACGTGTGTGATATACGCAGCATAATAAAAATAGGTTTTACTTTCTAGTTCCATGCGGAGTTATGCGAAGAGAAGACGACGGATGAAAATAGAGGTACGTAAAAAATGTCATAACTAAGTTATATCAAAGCTGTGAAATTATGCGTTTTTCAATTCATCAAATAAGAGAAGTAATATTCTATTCAGTTTAAAGCTGATTGTGCAATAGGACCATGTATTCGTATCTCCATTGTGTAAATACTCTTTACAAAAATCTGGAAAACTTAATTGTAATGAAAGTGTTATACCTACACAATGTATGTAAATTATATTATATATCAGGCTTCATTTAAAGTAATTCTTACTGTCGCTACTTTACAAGTCGGGAACTTACCTACTCATTTGACTCTTCTCTGAGCAAATGTAAGAACTCAACTATGAATGTAAAGGAACAAACATTACCATCCACACATTCTCATTCTGCATGTACACAGATGTGGTGAATTGGCGAATAAGTTCTTATACTACATTGCAGGTAAATTGGCCAGTGTATAAATCCAATAGCAACTACTTCTACTTCTGTGGAAAATTGGACATATCATATTGCAGGATTACTTCTTTAAGGAAATCACGAGCATGTTTTGTCATCTTGCACAGATATTATGTACATCGTCACTTGAATTTTGTTAATAAACATACGTCTTTTTAGTATAGTGACCCGGGTACCTGAGTCAATATTTCGATCAATATACCTATCTTTTGATCAATCCTTCAATCAATCTTCCAATATTTTGATCCTTTTCAATGTTTCGGTCACTCTTCAAGTAGTTCGATCCATTTTCCAATCTTTCTGTTAAGATTTCGATCAGCCTTTCAATCTATACTTTAATCTTTCAGTCACTATTTCAATCATTATATTAAGATTTCAAACTTATTACAACAGTTAGAATAATCGTTCAATAATTGTTTCCGTGTTTCATTAATCCAATCACTCTTTCAATATTTCGATCAATCGTTCACTAGATTGTTCAAAATATTAATATTTGAAGAAATCAATTATTCACTAGTCTATCATCGGTATATCGTCTATCGTCCATTCATACTATAGAATGTGCCATCCGTTCTATTGTCTTTAAAAAATTGATACTGAGCGACTGACTTCTTGTCTCGAGTTGTGTAGCATGGTCAATGAGTGTGTTGGAAAAATCATCATCCCTCTTATCAGCATCTTATTCAATGAGGTTTTCATGATTCTGTTTACGTCCTGTTTTGTTTTCAATTCCAAGTTTTTTTTTGTAACAGTAGTCTCATGGTTATGATCAGTATTTAGAGTTGATTGAGTTTATTTGGAAGTTCGCCGAATACACGCGAAAGACTTGCAAATATATATTTCGCGCTAATCTAATGTAGTGCACATAGTGTACCCAGCCCATCATTTGCATTAACTGTCTCTTCATAACTGTCTATGGAATAAGTAGTGATCGATGCGGCAATATGTATTGCCGGCAACACTTGTTGGCTCCCAGTAGATGAACTGTCGCGGATCTTGAGGTTTTTCTTAAATGTATCGCCTTTCTTAAAATGTACATAGCCAATGTCATATTGCTTTGTCTCGCAAAAGGGACTCTTTGTACAGGTGGGTTTCTTACATAGCAAAACTTTTTAATGGTATGGGATGTCTCTAATTCAGAACCGTCACTGACGTCAATCAGGTGGCGATGATGCATTTCCCGACTCCATGTTCGTTGTCGTGCAAGACAGTCATACGTTTTTACAATTTATCTTTATGATATAGAGTGGGAGAGAGAAAGAGAGCGAGAGAGAACTTGCTACCAAATCGATGTTCATCTCTTGACATCAGAATATCAACTTAGGAATTGGTTGCTGTTGTCCTGCTAAATAATCACGATTATTGTTACCAGTGCATTGCATACTTACCAAATGAAACAAGAAGTTATTGATAACCAATGAGCCTGTTTTCCTCTACATGGGTGTAAATAAATTCTAGTGAAATTCTTAAAACCTTAGATGGCAGATAGACTAATTGACAGCAACATCATCAGAGAAGAAACCAGAAACATGTGAAACAGTACCAAGACAATTAAAATAGAGGAGTGACTTACCCACGATTAGAATAAAGGAAACTCGTATAATTAAGTTGGCATGAAATCAATTGCATCATGGAGGAAGGATTCGGATGAACAATTTCGGATGTAGGCCTAATCAGTCTACTGTTTTGAATGGTGGGGAAGCACTGCCCTGAAATATTTTTACAGCCATCATATTGAAAATAAGTGTCTCAGCTACTAAAAACACATAATTTTAAATTACCAACCATAATGACACTAGTGTAAAATACTTGCTGGAAATCAGTAGATTGGTCTCCAAGACATGGCACTACAATTCCATTGTTCATGTGACGATCGTCAAAAAATAGGACCAAAAGTTTATGTTTCTTCAGATTCGATGTATTTCATAGATACTACATACAAATTTAAATTTAAATCCGTTACATAGTTTCGTAGATAAATCACACTAAGCTAAAGTGTTTTTATAGGAGCTATTCGGAAAATAAGAGACTTACACAATTAAAACACTAATGTGACCTACCACACTACAGCTTCTTCGCCAAATTTGAAAGAAATCAGTTGATAAATTCACAAAATTCTACATTAACATTGTATTATATCATGTGGGGCTGTGTTACAAAATGGCGGAGAAATAAGACTTTCCATAAACAATTTGGATGGATAAAATTGATAATCTCAGCAAAAAAGTTAATGCGGAATTTGTTTTGTAGTTTTGTAGATAAAAAATCCTGAGTTAAAATTGAACATTTCCGCCATTTAGAAAATATGTGTGCCTGAGCCTCTCAAAGTTTATAAGTTTGCATGGCCTGCCATAGTGCTATTTATTTGCCAAATCTGGTATAAATCGGTTGTTCTTCGGAGATACCGGGTAATTAAAATTTTAAATGTGTTACTGTTCTACAAAATGGCAGACAAAGGAGATTTTGTATGGACACATTTGATGGTTGTAATAAATACAGCAGCATACAACGTTTTACTGGAATGAATGACATGGTTTTCTAAAACATATCAGTTAGTGTCATATTTTGCAGTAGTACCTGTTTGCTATATTTGGTGGGAGTCGATCAAATGTTTCCTGAGGTATGACACAAATTGTATTGAATCACTTTGCCTCTATTTCATGTAATGGAGGACAAAAGAGGCTCTGTGTAGACACATTTTATATTTGTTAAAAACTTAAATACACTCCCAGCATACAACGGTTCATTGGAAATGGTTTCGAAGAATAGCATACTATGCTAAAGTAGCTATATGGCCACCATTATGAAAATATGTGTCTGACATACTTGAAACATGTTTGTACATATAAACAGCCACAGTACTACTTGTTTGCCAAATTTGGTAGTAATCTGTTGATAGTTTTCCGAAATACTGCACAACAATTTTATTAATTCATTTAGTGCTATCTTTCAAAACGCGGACGAAAGTGGTTGTTTTTTGCCTTATAAGATGATTGTAAAAAGTACTTAATTGGTCAAACGTTAAAGTAGTTATACGAATTGAATTTAAAGTAATTGTATGGCCACCCTTTTGAAAATAAGTGCATTATTAAGTTTAATTACTTACATTTATCTCGTCTATCATAGTTAAACAAGCCAAACTTGACGAAAATGGTTTATAATTCATGTGGCACTATATTCCAAAATGCGGACCAACGACAATTTTTACCACTGAATTCAATGCTTACGATTTGGGCTTTCAGCGTCCAAATTTGGTTTAAACCGGATTGAATAGTTTCCGAGGTATGACATATCACCCTAAAATTTAAAATGGCTGCCATTTTGAAAGTATGTTCCCAGCGTGGTCGAAAACTCTAAAAGTCAGGAGTTCGTTCTTAGTATTATATGTGTACTGATTTTGGTGCAATTATGTTATCGCGTTAAAAAATTTTAAGTTTGATATATACACAAGGCCACACACACACACACACACACACACACACACATATATATATATATACACGTTTACACACATGCACAGCCAAACAGGAAAGTTATCGTGTTAACCTTTCTGTCCTTCGGAAAGTAGGCTAAAAAAATAATACATGACAAAACAAAGTCATTGAGCTATTTTGTTCTCACATCGGACCTGTTGCCTTCTATACATTTATTTTTTGCTCACATATTTTTCAGGTATTTCATTAATTAATTTCCTCTTAAGCATATTTATAATTATTTTTCCATCATGCGGGCAAAAAGACGTCAACTTTTTTTTAAGTCAATGAGAAAATAAACATATTGGCAAAGTTTCCAATTTTTGAACTGAGGGCGTTACAGTGTGCTTTTCCATTTAAGATTGTTTTATACTGTCTATCAGGTGCATATGAGCACGTAATAAAAACTGAAATTCATATTCGTATATTTTCTCAAATATTCCGCAACTTGGGTCCGTATGGATGTCACTATAAACTCTATAGCCCTTCCTTCGCCCCCTCTTTTTTTATAAAGAAAACACTTAACTTACAAGCATACAAGCACAGTAGAAATAATAAAATATAGAGGAAATGTGTAAACATTAAAATGAAAATATTTTATTATAACTGTTTTCAAAAATATTTAATAGGATAAATAATTTATTTTATGTTATGAAAAATTTAATTTTCCTAATATTTGCAATCATTCAATTCCGAAGCCATTCCAAGAGACTCAATAACAATTTGAACGGAATTTGTCAAGATGAAATTTCCAACATAACCGCGCACACATTACTCCTTCATGATCCATCGTCCTACACCTCTCTTTTTCATTCTGCCAGTTTACATGCAAGATTAATCCTAGCGACATTAAAGTAACAATACTGTAATAAATCCCGTATAAATAATTTGGGTTTAAAATGTATAGCGTGTTCGGTTAGATAAGATTTAGACGACGAATATAGATGTCTTATTGACATCCACACCGACCCCAAATGCGGAACATTTTAGGCGAATTTTGGATCAGAATTTCAGATGTTTACGTTCTCATGTGCACATGATGTACAGTTTTAAGCTAAACAATCTTGTATAGAGAAACATTGGGTGGGTCCCTAAGATCAAGACACGCAGTTGTAAACAAAAAATTATGTTTCTCGGTGACTTAAAAAATTGGCGTTTTTCCCCGGCATAATATACAACTGTATATAAGTATGCTTAAGGGTAAATATATGTATAAAACACAATAAAAACATTGTGCCATGTTAGGCACACATAACGATATTTTAATATTATTTATCCTTCTTTAATAGTCTTAAAAATTCTTCTTTAATAGTGTAGTATTTGTTGTGCCTGCTATTCCGCTCTCCTGCACTAATGCATGTAACAAAATGGCTGTCAGTCACCACCATTCTGTTTTATTCCAATGTATTTATATAAATATATATTTATATATTACAAAATTAAATGATTATGAAGAGGTATCAGCTAGCAATTTACTAAACCTCTATGTAACTTTAGTTTGTTTATACCAACGTAACTGCCTTACTGACATTTCTAATGAACCCTAATTGTATGACAAAGATAATAGTAAATATTGGTGACAAATGCAACGGAAGTATTGTTTGACTATGTCAATATTTTCTTTTTCGAATTAAAAATCTTCTGTCAGAATTAAACTCAAATTTACAACTATTGTTACAGTATATATAGTCAATTACGAAATAAAACAAGGTTTCGTCAACTTAGTAAAAATTGTTATAAATCAGTGTAACCTTAGTGCAACTCATTGCACAAAGTGTAAGTTTACCTCTTTGATATTAGTGAATGTAAGTTTAGATGGTATCTTTGTTGTATTCATTGCAATCATGCATTTGAATCTTAAGACACATATTGGAATGTTCTGGATAAACCTTTTTGGGTACTTCTTTGAAACGCTCTCATACTGTAAGCCAGCGGTTCCTTAAGTGTGCGTCGCGGCGCCCCGGGGCGCCGTGGATGGTAAACAGGGGCGCCGCGGGTAGCTACAGAACAAAATATTCAACTCGCGCTGTATGCACCGCTCGCCGGTAGGTAGTAGATACCGCCACGTCACGTCGTGTCAGTTCGGTGCTCACGTTCGTACATCGGCGACCATCTCCTGCCCCCCGCACCGACCCTCTTGCATACAGGCCTGCCAGCGATCGCCGCGCTTCAGTACTAAACATATGCAGCAAGATAAGAGGAGGTTGCTTTGATTTAGTGTGTCGCTTTGTGTTTTCGTAAAAATCGTGGTCGAAAAATCGAAAGATTTTTATTAAATAAGCAAGTTAACAATTCAAGTGAGAGTGTTCAAGCGTCGACAAGTGGCGGGGGAGCAAAGAAACGGAAATATCGTGAATACGATGACAACTATTGAGATTTTTGCTTTATTTCAGTAGAAGTAAATAATGAAGAGAGACCGCATTGTGTGCTCTGTTTGGAAGTTTTAGCGCCCGAAAGTATGCTCCCAAGTAAGCTACAGCGACATCTCAAGACCAATAACATTAACATGGTTGTAAAATCTCGCGATTATTTTAGTAGTAAGTTGCCAAATTTACAAAAGCAAAAAAGTGTGTTTACTAAACAATCCTCAGTACCAAGCTACGCACTTCTAGCATCTTTCAAGGTGGTATACAGAGTGGTGAAGTGCAAAATACCTCGCACCATAGCAGAAGAGCTTATTTTACCAGCTACTCTTGACATGGTTAATATTATGGTGGGAGAACCTGCGGGAAAACTAATTTCAAAGGTAACTTTATCCAACAACAATATTAGTCGAAGAATCCATCATATAGCTCAGGATCTCAATGATCAATTAACAGAGAAAATGAAAGGCAAGGAATTTGGTCTGCAACTTGATGAGGCTAATGCCAGTTACAAAGATGCACACCTTATTTGTTATGTACGCTTTCTGGATGATAATAGTATGGTTTAAGACCTTTTGTTCTAAAAAAACATCATTGGGAGTGCAAAGGCTCAAAACCTGTTTGAGATGCTTAACAAGTTTATAAGAGAAAATGATTTGGATTGGGAAAAGTGCATCGGCGTATGTACTGATGGTGCACGATCAATGTTTGGTCGCCATGGATTATTACAGTCGCTTATTCGCAGAAAAGCACCGCATAATATGTGGACCAATTGCATCATCCATAGGGAAGCACTTGCGTCGAGGTCGATGAGTTCTGAATTGAACGTGGTATTAGAACGTGTCGTAAACGTAGTAAACTACATTAAAACTAGGCCAATGAAAGCCAGATTTTTTAAAATACTATGCATGGACATGGGAGCTGAACACATGGCCCTGCTATACTACTGCAGTTCTCGATGGCTTTCATGTGGCAACGTCTTATACCGTGCATTCGAGTTACGGCAAGAAATTCTCACTTTCCTTCAAGAGGAAGGTTATGCAAACTCCAGGTACTTTGCCGAGCAAGGCTTTTTGCTGAAACTGGCATATTTATGCGATATATTTGACAAACTGAATGCCTGTCTCTGCAAGGCTATAACATGCACATCTTGAAACTTTTGGGGAATGTTGCAGCGTTTAGAAAAAATCTGCAGTTGTGGATAAGAACAATCAATGAGGATAGCGGTCAAAATAGTTTCCCTGAATTACACAAATACGTGGCCTCTAATAATGTCGTTGTTTCACATGACTTGCTGTCCCTTTTCGCGGAACACCTTTCAAATCTTACTGATTTGTTTGCAAAGTATTTTGGGGAAGATAATATCGAGAAATTTGCGTGGATTCAAGTTTTATTCCTTGCTTAAGTTCCACCAGAATTCAATTCGCAACAAGAAGAAAGTTTAATAGAACTCTCTTGCGACAACAGCCTGAAAAGGAAATTTTCTTGTTCTGATTTAGTTGAGTTTTGGATATCGATAAAAATGAATATCCAACTTTAAGTTCAAAAGCTGTAAAGATGCTCATTCCCTTTGCAACGTCCTATTTATGCGAAGCCGGATTCTCAGCTGTAGCAGTAATTAAGAACAAAAATAGTTGAAAAATCAATTTGGAGCGAGAAATGAGAGTAGCAGTATCAAGACTAATACCGTGATTTGAAAATATGAGTGATCAACAAGCTCACCCGTCACATTAACTAACTTGCCATTGAAGGTTCTCAGCATTTGTTACTTATTTTTATATTTGTCTGTCAATTTTAATATATTCATGTGTGTTTACTTTAATAAATATGTGATCCTCACATACAAACCTCACACTGTGAGGTTTAACAAAAGTTTAGTTTTGGTTACTAAACAGTTGTTTTCATTTCTGTGCCTGATTAACGTAATTGTACACATATGTTGAGTAGGGCGCCAGGACAATATACTTAACCTGTAAGTACGCCGCGAAATGATTAAGTTTGGGAACTTCTGCTGTAAGCTATTAATTTAAACAGTTTGACCAGACACACCGAAATTTAATGCGTAATTTTGCTTTCTGGATTCACTTCAAGTAAGTATATGTAGTTTTTATTGTTGTCGCTCTAGCCGGCCTGTTTATTTACCTTAACCTAACTTTAAAATATTTTATATCTTGTCTAAAAAGGCGGCCGGGGAGTACGAGCGATGCCAAGGTGTTGATACACCTCAATATGTGACGAAAAACCACAGAAAAAAAAAATTGTTATTTAATGCATTAATGAAAAATAATTTTGCGTAATTGCATGAATTGTGTAATGAAGTTGTAAATTTTTGTTGGTCACTAGCTTTTACAATTGTTCAACCTGCCTGTGAATTGTCTTCTATAGCATATTATGCCGCTTGTTTGCTAGTGGAGTACCCCATAAAAATTGCAATAGAATACAAAAATATGCCTTCTTTACTTTTATTGAATTACTCATACGAGACTACCGAAATTATTTTAATACCTATGAAATTTAAGCATTTGTTATTAGTAGTATAAATGTCTTCGTTTGGGTGTAATGCATTTTTAATGGACACAGAGGGATCGGGGAGTAGGCACCAGGCGCCGGACGGCTGCCATGTTGTGTCGTGACTCTACCGCCATGTTGGGTATGTGTGACATTGACCTTAACCTGTGACATTGACCTGAACCCTGTGACCTTGGCCTTTACCTGGTGACCTTGACCTTGACCTTTACCATGTGACATTGACCTTTACCTTGTGATCTTGGCCTTAACCCTGTGTTTATAGACTTGGATTACCATGAAACAAAAAAAATCGACAAGCCCCGAAATATTATACAGAAATTTTACCATTTTCAAAATCTTTAAAAAAGTTGACAAAAATTAAATATTTTTAGAAATTTTTTTTATATGTACAGGTAGGAGGTCCGGGGTTAGATGACAGGTGGATTGACAGAGCGCCAGGTCCAATGGTGTCCACCATGTGAGCCATGTTAGATGTAGATGACCTTTTCATTGACCCATGACCTTGACCATATTCCCAGACCTTTAATAACCTTAAACTTAACAAATTCCCCAAAAAAATCCAAATATCCCCAAAATATCCAACAAAATCCCCAAAAAAACCTTGATGCTTGACTGAATACCCAAGACCCAAGACTCAAGACTCATGACCCAATACTTAAGACCCAAGACCCAAGACTCAAGACTCAAGACCAAAAATACTCAAGACTCAAGACCCTTGTGACAAGAACCTTGTACCAAAAGCGAAGATCCGTTAAACAATTCCCAAAACCCTGACCCAATACCCTTGACCATCTACCCAATACCCTTGACCATCTACCCAATACCCTTGACCATCTACCCAATACCCTTGCCCAAAAAATCCTAAACATTCCTAAATTATTATAAATAAATTTAAAATTTATAAAAAATTAATAATAAGAAACTTTAAGTTATTAATAAAAAATTATTTAAAAATTATTAAATAATCTATATAAAAATTTAGATATCCTGAGGATTCCTTAGCACCACATACAGCACACGACTGACCCTCGCCAATGTTTCTCATTGGTGAATTATTTGTTTCCCCTCCAATACCCTCCAAATATCTCCAACAATGTTTCTCATTAGTTAATCACTTGTCGCTTCACCCCTTAAAAAGGATTTGTATTGGTTGATTACTCAAGCTTGTTCGACCCACCACCAATGTTTCTCATTGGTTATTTAGTTGGCAGGCCTGAACCTCCCTCAACATTGCTCACTCCTTCGTATGCAGCCATCTTGATTTTCATGTTATCATTTGTTTTCATTTTCAACACCTATGTGATGCTAGTGTATTTACTATCAATATATTCCCCCAAGGTGCTGTCGATTAGCCACCATGTTGGTTATCGACCTTGACCTTAACCCAATGACATTGTAATTGAAAAATCGAGAAAAATTACTAGGTGGTTGCATCAAGGCACCATACTGATTAACAATAATAATTAACGACTGACTGCACACAAGATGGCGGACTGCAAGACCAAGATGGCGAATGACGGCACTTATCAAGACGGTGGACTGCACCTGCCAAGATGGTGAACGGTGGCTGTGACACCTACAAAAATAATGGACTGCGTCTACCAAGATGGCGAAACGAGTATGGTTGGATGAAGGTGTAGGAGACATCCGGAATTTATTATTTATTTTTTAATGGAATTTTTTATATATAATTTTTAAAGAAATTTTAATAATTTTTAAAGATGTACGTTGTTTTTTTTAATATTTAATTTTAATTTTTTTGGTGTTGTTTTAATTTTTTATTTAAAAAATTAGTTTTTGTTTAAATGTTAGTGGGTCAAAGGTCAAAGTTGAAGGTCAGAATCACCTGGATCCAATAAGGCGGACAATAAAGCTGCCAATACACCAGAATGACAGAGCACGAACTGCTCCGATGCTCCGGTCCGAGGTCCCGATGTGTCAAAGTCGCCATTTCTCCTCTACAAGACTCTTACTTAAGCACGAGAATGCCATTTTCCTCCGCTGGCATTTTCCTTTCATAGCCTCAGCTGAACCTCTTCATATCGCCTTGGCTGACAATCTGAAATTTTGGAAGGCTTTTCTCAGCTCTTTATAGTAGAAAACCTAACCAAAAAACTTTAATAAATGCACAATTTGGCAATAATGTCTATAAAAATGTAATTTGTCCAATCAGGAAAGCGAATTCACAAATAGCTCACGCGCGCTCCATCGCAATGCCATGACAGTTCGGCTTGTTACGAACTGTCTTTTAAGCCATTCAGACGTGAAAGGTGCTATAGAGCGTAGCTCAATAATTAATCATGATTCGGTAGAGCACAACAGTATGAGATGAAGTTTATTGACATTAGGATTATACAATTATTATCTATGATGCTAATGATCAAAGGAGCTTTAATTTGAATACCAATATTATTATTCATTATATTTACCTCACGCCATTTTATTATAATCTAACTGGAAAGTCATCATCTTTTTAATGTTGCCGGAGGCTGATTCTACGAGACGGTTAACGACGGCCGGACACACCCATCTACCACGGTCTTCTCTCTGCTCGGGTCGACGACAAAAGATGCCGCACTAAGGGGCAGATGACCCAAAAAGTTGGCCAACACTATTTTGGCGCTTTTTTGGTTTGAAAACAATATAATGGGGTGTGTATAGTTTGTACAGATGGATAAAAGTAAGATATCAGCGTTTTATAGTATTGTTTTAGTAAAAAAAATTGATAAATTAAATTCATTCCGAAGTATCACTTTCTTCTTCGTCAGATGTGGAATCTTCTTCACCTTCAGATACGGTCAATGCTGCTGCAGTGTCTTCTACACGCATTAGCATTGTTTCTGGTTTTAATTGTTTGGATTTTTTCTGGATATTGGCATCAAACTTGTTAATAGTGGATCAGAAAATAGCAGTAGTATATTGATAATGCCTCGATTACACATTTCTCTTGAAAACTTGCGTGAATAATTTAGCCTGAAATAACGGAAGTGCTTATTTCTGGCCTCGGCCGCTTCCTAAGATAACTGCCCTGTGGGCAGTAAAGCTTCAGCGATGATTTCAGGTCCATGTATCAGAATTTTAAAGACTGTGGGTATCATAGGATACCAAGCGTACAAGCTGACATACAATTCAGCTGCTTCTTTTGTATACAATTATGTTGATTTGATGACCACTAGAGATTGTTTCAAGAACTATTTTGAATATTTTTATTAATTGTAAATCAATTCTTGTTATTTATGCTGATAATTCAGGATCCGAGAAAAATCTCCTAGATGAAACGTCCAAAAAATAAAAGTACATACGTTGAACAGTAAATGTAGTATTCAAAAATCCTTAAACCACTCAAAATTTAACACTGAAATAACACAATGTAAAAAGCGCTGAGAACTGATATACGTGTACCAACTAGAAGGGCCAAATTGGAACTGATCTTCGGTGGCTATGGAAGCAGGTAGGAAATATAAAACCATCGATTGATATGGGCAATCTATCGTACTATCACATGTAGTGATCCTAATATTTCTGTACCTACTTTTCCAAAATCGACTTTTGGCCAACTTTTTGGGTCATTTGCCCCATAGTGCGCCGTTCCGGGTGTTACGCCGGCCTATATCGGGTGCGTTGTTTAATATATTTTGGCCTCGTTTACTGGCCAGTGGAGGGGATTTATGCAACTGTCGTCTTTCGCAAGGTGTTGTTGCAATAACTCTCGTGTCCTGGTTTAATGTTTGAAGGTGTGAGCAGGCAAGCCATTCAGCTAAGGCCTGATCGCACCATTTCATAACATCTGCCCCAGTGTTCACTAGCGAGATGCCCTCATCTCGCCCTATAGTCCGCGTGGATTATGTAGATTACTGGGAATTGCGGGTTCATGTTGTGGCAGCAGGAATATGGATCGGGTTGAAGTCATCTTCGTTATGGTAGGAAACATTTTTGAAAGGAATTATAGTAGACGGATAAGTTAGGTATAAAGAACTGCCAATTTCTTTCGTGCAGTCCTCGGGAAAGGTGGGCCGATCAAACACTCAGCTGTGTGTTTACAGTGACCTTGCGGGCCTTGCACTGGCATTTCCGCTGGTAGTGCAGATTGTCTTCCACGCGAGCGCGGCAGATGCCCCGCGGGCGGTTCACGAACGCGTCAGACTTTCTTGAGTTTGTGAGTCCCAAAATACTACATGACGTGAATTGTTCATTACAGTAATTCTTGTAAGGAATGAAGAAAAAATATTAATAATTTATAGCAATGACAATGCAAAACAATATTTTAAAATGAAAATAATATAAGTTTGGTAATTTACCTACTCTCCCCGTTGCAACAATTATTATGTTTTTTTTGTACAGACAATACACTTGCTGGAAATAAGAATATGTTTGAATACTTACAAAAACAGTGATGTAATAGTGGAATGTTACATACTTAAATGGTATGTGAGGTCACGGTGGTAGGGTACTAATAGGATCGTATGAAAACGTAGAGTATTATTTAATTAATAATTGTAACTTTCATAAAATTAAAACAGCTGCTTTTCTACTACGTTTCAATACTTAAGAGGGAAGGAGAGAAGGGTATAATTATTCTTGGATTGTTATGAGATGTATTATAAAATATACTAGTAGTATTTAAAACAGAAAAAAAAAATTTTACTCAACTATTGTGTTTTTGCCATATCAGTAATAATAATTAAATATATACTTAGAGTATGTATTGCATTAAAAAAAATTAAAATCGTCACTTCTTAATGACATCATTATTTTTTTCTACTATGGCCATTCTTCAATGTGATTCGTAAAATAATTAAAGATGATAGTATAAAAAAAAATTTATACCGATATTGTTACAATCATTACAATATATATTAATTTATTCTAGGTGCACGTAATATGTGTTGTTACAAGGAACAAAATTGCAAATTGTGTAGAAACAAAAAATTTGTTTGGAAGTTTTTTTTTCAGTTATACTGTATAGTGTGAAAGATTAATACCTACTGGAGGCCTCCTAAGAGCTATAACATTACATTTTCATTTAATTGATCATTTGTATTATGTTGGAACTTTTGAGTAAAGTAAAGTTTGTTATGTACAGTAGACCCCCGATTATCCGAGGCAAATGGGAGCGATATCACCTCGGATACGGTAAAACATGGATAATACGAAGGTTAGGTGTTATTGTGGTAAAAACATGAAAAAACACGTGAAGAATGTAAAAAATGGTTTATTGTAATTGATAACGTAAAATAATTCTGTAGTTATAGACCTGTAAGTTAGTGGGAACATGAGATCTACATATTATTTTTTAAAGTCTTAGATTATTTTCAGAGCTAACCTCTGTCCTCTCTTGGATGATGCGATGTAACACCAACGCTGAAAATTAAGTATGTCATGTGGCCTACACTCTTCTTGTTGCTCTATGTAAGCAAGAGCAGCGTTGATCGATTTCAACACATCGGAATGTGATATTTTTGCAGTTATCTCGTCCGTGTCGTCGTCTTCTTCACTGTGTTTAGGATTGATAACCATATCGATAATTTTCTCATCGGTAATCTCCATCTGGACATCTGCCCTGCACCAATCACGAATTTTTTCACTGTTGATATTCAACAGGTATCTCATTAGCCAGCTAAACTAGTTAGTTCACATTCTCCTGTTCTGGCACTTTTTTGGGTTGTCCATCTAAGCCAAATTAATTTTTTTCAATGACTTTTGAATAGTGGTAGATTTTATTTTATCCCACGCTCAAGAGAAACTACAACTCTCTTCCGTTTTCCACTCATAATGAAACACAGAAATGAATAAAAGCACTTAAAAATCACTAACACAAACACGTTTAGCGCAAGCGCAGAGACGACTGAGAGCGTCAGGAGACTGTGACAATACGAGGAGCTCCGAGTGAACCCTACGATGAGAGGAGACGGGTGGGCCAGCATTTCCTAGAATTAGTCTCCTTCATATATACGCAAAATGACAGCTCGACCTAACAACAGCCAGTAGAGGAGACATATAATGCTCGACCTAGCAATAGCAGACTCCTCAACCTTGCACGTAAAACGAAGAAACATCGCTTCTCGCCTTAATTGTCCGGCTTTTTAGAGTATTATTAAAATTTTTTTATCTTCCGACGACCACCTCGATTGACCCGGAGGCTTGGTTGACCGGGGCTTGGATAACCGCGAGTCTACTGTATGTGTAAGATACCTGCAGGGCGCGGTGCGAGTGGTGTATGTAAAATATGTGAACCGCTGGTTACCTGTAATTTTTTTTTTATGTAAGACTCGTGAGCTGGGTTAAGCGGTAGTGCTGACGACTGTTAGCGCGGTGCTGAGGTTGTTGGGCGTGACGTCAGGACCGGTGTTCTCGTGGGCGTTGCTTGCGCCGACCTCCAGAGGAACTTTACATGAGGGGGGTTTCTTGTGACATCTCTGCTGTTTGCTGTTGACATGGAACGTGCGATATCGTTGATCTGAAACTTGCAAGGAAATGTATTAACCGAATGCCTTCACAGTTTGTCGATACATCTTATATAAAAATTTTCCTTAAATAAATTAATAGGGCCCTAATAGTTTATGAGTCTTATATTTACTCAATTTACTTGTAGATTTAACCCGGTTATATTATATTTCTGGGTATGTCCGACCTTGGAAACTTAGGTATTTAAACGTGAGTTAAAGCTCATTTATTTCTAAACTTTCGTCAATTGTTCTCTCGGGCGATATATGAATACTAATTTATGATACAACTTTATAGTTAAGTTACTGTTTTTGAACCAGTTCTTAGTTAATGCCTACAAATAATGACGGTTATGCTAGAACCTATATTCACACAATATTTTCTTTTTCTGAAAATAATTTATTGTAGTTATCTGTGTGCGCGGGTAAAACTCATAATTATTAAAATGTTAATATGTACGCTGGACACAACACATAGCATAAGTAGAATATAATGACACTGATTATTAAAAATTTAAGATTAAAATCAGGAGGAGAAGAACGTATAGCATGTTAACAAAGCCGAGAGACATCAACACTTAGTATAAGTAGAACAAAATGACACTGATTATGCAAATAGAAGATAGTAGAGAGGAAAACAACACATAAATAATGAAGTACATAATAATTAGAATTACGCTTCTACACAAAGAGGTAGCATACAAGGATTGGGAAAATTTGCACTCAATGTCTTACACTAGGGAGGTCAAAAGCGAAAGTACCCTCATGGTATGGTTTCAAAGTACTGTGTAGTAGAAAAAAGACCCACTGCAAAAATCAAATTGCGCCTCTACCGCCTGAACTCTTTCAAGGCTAATAGAGCACAGAAAATAGGCCCCTTTGGTCCGATCACAACTCCGCCAGAGGCCCAAAGATTGCTCCGCGTCTCACGCGAAATGAAAGGTTTGACCTCCTGGGTAGTACTCCTGACAATTGAGTGGATGTGGGTAAACCGTGTATGGACAAAAACAGTCGAAGTGGGTGCGTCTCGGGCACTATGCGCATTTAGTTAAATACTCGTAATATTGCACACAATTATTCTTTCTCACCTCAGGTTTAGCAGTCTGTGCATCAAAAAATACAGTGCTGACTGGCACGGCGTGTCACTCGCACGTCCGAAAGCCACGAGGATTAGCTAAGTCCTCGGGTCACAGAAATGCTTAAACCCAACATAATCCATTCTCCCTGTTTCCTTATTGCATTGGTTTATGGGAAGTATGTGAAAATATTGGGAGTATGAGAAACTTAAAAAAGAACAATAAACTTCAGTTTTAAGGGGGGTGTGGGGAAATAAAACTGTGTGGCGAGCGCTAGCATGCTGTTTCGCAACACAGCGGCGCTCGTGCCGCGAGGAATTGCAGAATCAGGAATGTGTTGCCTTGGCACTTCGCAACTGGGTCGCGTCGCCTGGCGGCCTGTTTCGTATCACAGCGGCGCTCTAGCCTCGACATATCGTCCTTATGCTTGGTTACTTATAACGTAACACGGACTTTATGTCAGAATACTAAAATCACATAGTTATTGGCGTACCTTAGTTCTATGAATCTTATGAAAAGTTTCATAAATATACAGTATGTAGACTGGGGGGAAAGTATCATAAAATAACTTTACTTTATCTTATATGTGCACAGCAATAGCTAACTACGTACAATATGGTATACTGCATGAAGTTTATTAAATAAAAATAAGCATGAGTAGATGGTTAATTTCATGAAAATTCTTAGACGATTAAGAATTACTATCACACTAATAGTTAAATTTCAAATAACTACATCCAGCGCACACAGGTGATATGTATTTTAATTTATATTACTAGCTTGGTATTGCCGAGGTAAATACTTTGCAAGTATATACACACAACTAGGGACTTCCGGTTCACACTGAAATTCTTTACATTTTAATACAGTTTGTTATTAAGGTTTCAAATAATGGCATTTTATGTTTAGATATTGGTCTGTAAAAGGTAAGTTATTATTTAAACTTGATTCATTTTAGAAGTATATATTAAGACATTATTTTAATTAAACTGCTACTTAAAAGTTAAAAGTTTTATTCTTAAATGTGGATGTGGTTGAAATTATGCTATTATTATTACGGAAATTAGCGTGGGTGGGTGGGGAATTATTGAAATGGGGGTGAATGGTAGCGAAGCTGATTCACGACAGCGAGAAGGTAGAGAGGAACCAAGCCTCCACCATTGTTACGAACTATCTTTTCAGCCATTCAGACGTGAAATGTCCTATACGGCGTAGCTCAATAATTAATCATGATTTGGTAGAGCACAACCGAATAAGATGAGGTTTATTAACATTAGTATTATACAGTTACTATTTAGGTTACCATTGATCGGTGGAGCCTTAATTTAAATACCAAGATGATTATTCATTATATTTACCTCATGCCATTGTATTATAATCTATAATCCAACTGGAAAGTCATCACATTTTTAACGTTGCCGGAGGCTGATTCTACGAGATGGTTAACGACGGCCGGACACACCCATCTTCCGTGGTATCTCTTTGCTCGGGTCGACGACAAAAGACGCCGTTCCGGGTGTTACGCCGGCCTATATCGTGCGCGTTGTTTAATATATTTCGCCCTCGTTTACTGGCCGGTGGAGGGGATTTCTGCAACTGTCTTATTTCGCAAGGTGTTGTTGCAAAAACGCTCGTGTTCTGGTCTAATGTTTGAAGGTGTGATCATGCAAGCCGTTCAGCTAAGGCCTGATCACACCATTTCATAACAGGCAACATAGCCTACAGCTCGTGACGTTACATCACCAGTAGCTCTGGGTTGCGAACTTGGCACTCGCCGCAGTAAGGAGTCAAGCTTCGAGGAGGCCGGCACGCTGCTGGATTGCTGGCCGGTGGCGGACCCATTACATCACTTGTACATAAAACATCGTTTGCTGCCACCGTTGCCTCGTGGACCAACGGTGTACTTTCAGATTTAGTTTAGATATAGAAACGAAAAGTTTACAAGACAGCCAAGTGTCGATAATAACATTGATGTTTGGGCGAATATCCGATGAAGCGTAGATATCTAAAGACGCAGTGTGTCTCATCTTTTACCTTTGAAGCGCTGACTTCAGAGAATGTCTGCAGCTAAAAGCCCGGGGTTCAGGCGAGGCTCCAGACGTCGGCAGCATCCTCTATGGCTCTACCGCAGTTGTGCTCAGCAAAAACAGGCTCCAGCCAACTCAAAATGCCGTATCGTCCTCACAGGTCCAAAACAATATCATCAGCAGTATGAGCAAACCAGCCATAATCAAGTTACTTCGCAGTAGCTAAGCGAAACAACCAAAACCAGCACCATGGGACTCTCGTGCTCCTAACTCCTATTCCCTAAACTTAAACAAAGTAGAGCAGTGAAATAAGAAACATATAAACATAATACAATCATACCAAATAAAAAAAGACACACACGAATAAAAATAACGGAGAAAAATGCCGAACTCTCGTGCTACATAAAAAGAGACAACTTAACACCTAACATTTAAGACATTGGTTTACTCAAACAACGTCAGGTGTGACACATGAGCTCTATTCCTTCGGTTGGGAAACTTCTCATCTTCAAAGAAATCTATCACAGGTAATAAATATTTCACAATAATAAACGGACCCACAAACTTCAGCACAACCGTGCACTAAATTTAGCTCCCTAAGATCTCAACTGATACATTTACAACAATACCCCATATCCCACTTTTAAAGACATAGAATAAAAATTCTTATTATATGATACTTAGTAGCTAGGCTACGATCGTACCTTTGAAAATTCTTAGAAGCTTCTGCCCACACTTGATCCAAATCACTATGTTGCAAAGGGGCCATGGTGGCTGAGCAGTTAGCCTTCTCGCCTGCCACCAAGGTGAACTGGATTCAATCCCCGGTCATCATGTGTCGCGTATTACATTAACATAGTTAATGGTCAATTATAAATTACATTCGTTTTAAAACGTATTTCCGAAACAACGTAGAAAATAAATTTACTTTTCTCTATGATATTCTATGTCTCGTAAAACTTGGCCAGATTCTGACAGTCAGTGAGTGGCAACTTGACGAATATGAAACAAACAAAGTGCCATTTACAAAATCCTGTATCAGCTGATGCAAGAACGAACAAAATTTAATATTACGTTAGCTATTTTGAGTGCACTGCCGACGCACATTAAACAAGCAGAAAATACGCGATAAGAAAGAGTTCCTAGATTAATTAATTCCTTTTTATTTTACATGGTCATAAAACAGCAGTTTTTGGTGCTAGAAAAAAACTTCGTGCTAAATTATAATGTATAGGTGTTCAAAATGAAAGGCATATTAAAACGATCCGTATCCAAATAAAACGCAATTTCAAAACCTTTTTTCACGTCTTATCACCTCTCTCTAACCCCGTTTCTTTATGTGCTTAATATAAAATTCCAAAAACTTACAGAAATATTGCATAATATTATTGAATTATTTTTCTAATAATTTGACATAATATATTTCAAATTCTTGTCGTTCCGTGCCTGTAATAGAATAACAGTCAACTTTAAAATGACGCGATCTATTGAGCAAAGTAAGCAGTTCAGACCTCGCTCTGACATGTTGTTTGGATCTTTTCCGAAGTATTACCATCCAGAAAAGAATAGCATTCGTATGCATTATATAATACATTCACACAGATACCCATAGTTTTATTTTTCGCCAGCTCTGCATAATTTTTAAATAGCATGTATTTCGTTTACAGCGATTTTGAGTACTAGCAATTTTTGTTCGGCAGCTTATCGTTCGTCTATGTAAATTATACGCCATATTGTTATCCGAAAACCAATTTTCTTGTTTCCGAAGGAAGTGGGGCACAAGTGAATAGTTTTTAAGTATTTCTAACGTTATTCCACATCACATATTTCCAACTCCTATAAATTAGCTATAACTAGAGACCTGAAAAATTCGCGATTTCAATGACCTATAGGCTAGACGGCAGAGTCGTATGGACAAATATACAAATATCACCTGCACATTGGTTGTCTGCTGTGACAGTGGTAGGCAATGATTGGCCCAGCGTTCTCCAGAATGCATCAAACACCGCGTGGACCAATGGTTGAAATTATATAAACTCACGTGTCTTGCATTCTAGCTTGTCCCGAAATGAATCAGCGAATTTTTCAGGTCTCTAGCTATAACGCCCAACATGTGACAATAGCTACAACTACCGTCGCATAAATGTTATCCCAAATTCACTGTCTCGGACAAATTAAAAAAGAGTTAGCAAATATGAATTTTTTTGCAATGTCCATTATTTTTAATTTTATAACCTACTTATTTTTTTTAGACAGAAGTCAGTCTAAAGTATTGAAATTTTTTTTTGGCATTACAGTACAATGGCAGGTGGATTAGCTGACAGCGTGTTAATAAAAAAATACAGCCTCCACTTAACGCACCAGCTGATGGCGAAAGGATACATAAACGAAAAGTAAACATTGGCGCTACTTTCGTCAAACTGTCAGAATCTGGCCAACTTATATCAGACAGAGTATTATATTCTCGGATGATCCTAGTTCATTTTAAACATCAAGAGATATGAGCAATAAACTTTTATTCAAGTCCGTGTCTGTTTCATGGATTTGTTTGAAAAAATCTCTAGCAAAAACACATATACACTTAAGTGTATTCCAGACACTAAATATGTTCGGAAAATATTATATTTTAATATTTCTTTTTTTCGAAGTGTATTAGGGGCCACAATAGTGTAGTGGTTAGACTACTTGCCTCCCACCTTGGTGAACCGGGCTTTGTTCCCGGCGGGACCGCCCTCGGATTTTTGCATGTGGGAATCTTGCCGGACGACGCCGCTGGTCAGCGGGTTTTGTCGGGGACCTCCCATCTCCCCCGTTCTTTCATTCCGGGGCTGATCTATACTCATCTAAACACCCTAATCGACTCTCAAGACCTCGCTGTTCAGAGCCGTCCAAATCTCTTCACTCGCTCACTCACTACACCTTGTTAAGTGTTAATAAAGTATAGACACAAACTTTAAGTATGTTTTGCCAGTTTCATCCATCTGTTGTCCTCAGACACAAACTGGACACCGACCACTAAAGTAACTAACACTAAGGCCGAGTATAGTAAGTTTCTCTTCATATGATAATGATCATTGAAGATTATTTCAAACCCGGAGTGACTGACCTGCCTCTAATGAACTGATTGAAATGATTTTCCGAGTATAAGGCTGTCCAAGTGAGGCATTTCTACATAACAACACTTCACTTCCCAAATATTCATCTGCGAAAAAGGAAGACACGTCAGGGAATTCGTGTGCGACCAAGAAACAGAGGTTCATTCTCTAAATGGAACGGCATGCTGCGCGAACCCTCTGAAAGAGAAATATGGCTTTCGAAGTGTGCATTCACTCAGTGTGATGACATCATCCGACTGATAGCCACACCAGAAGACACAAGGTACACAAGGGACATTGAAGAACTTGAGAAACTATGATTTTTCTTCTAGTATTAACAAGCTACTTCGTCAATAGGTACGTTTATTTATACTTTTCTTTTTATAGAAGGCGCCTTACAGATATATATATATATATATATATATATATATATATATGAAGTAAATTTGACGAAGGGAAGTTTATTCACTGTAAAAAAGGTAGAGTAGTTTTACAGGGAATATATGTGGCAGCAGAGCTTGCTCCAAATTCCATGTAATTTTTACGTCAATCATGTTTATTTGTTTTTACTTTTGTATCACAGTAAGAATGGCATTGAAATGAAGAAGTTCAGTACTTTGTATTGATGTATTTATACACATACTCTTAGAGGTATAATCAACAACAAACTTGTTAGTTAATACATCTATACATTCGTTTGTTTTAAAAAAATATGTGTTTGACTTTCAGTAGTCGTAAAAACATTTGTGTAGAATTAAAAACACTGTACTTGTTTTTCAAAATTATAAATTATATATTTGTAATACTACCAAAGATTTGTATGAGTAAATTTACATTTTTTTCTGCCGTGTATTTAAACACGGGGAGGAAGGGCAATATGAAACACTTAACGCATAAAAGACTATAAATAAGTATTAAATTATTCGACATACATAATTTTTAATCAAATAAACTTCGTATCCCTACATTATCTTGAATATTACGAACGGTCCGCAGGTCTGCCTCTACAATATATACACACTGTTTTCATTAAGATGGCAAATTTTATAATCTTGTCCTGATAGAGGAGAAAAGAAAAATGTACGTGGGGCAAGATAATATTTTCACTCAGAACACATTTAAATATACTTCGAGTGAGTGAGTGAAGATATTTGGGTGGTTCTTAAGAAGGAGGTCTTGAGACCCGATGATGGTGAGGCGAAGTGAGCGTGAAGCAGCGTCTGAATACAAGGGCGGGGTAACGGGAGATCCCCGTGAAAACCCACCGACAATTGGCATCCGGGGGCAGTCCCGCCGGGAACTAAGACCGGTTCGCCAAGGTGGGAGGTGAGTAGTCTAACCACTACAATACCGTGGCCCCTAATATACTTCGAAAATATTATATTTCCGAACAAATTTATTGCACCTGGAATACATTAAAATATATATATTAATTTTTTGCTTGTGACATTTTCAAACAAATGCATGATCCAGACACGGACTTGACTTAGGAGTTTATTTCTCCTATCTCTTGATGTTCAAAATGAACTAGGATCATCTGAAAACTTGTATCATAGGGAGACGTAAATTTATTTTGTTCGTTATTTTGGAAATGTATTCTGAATCGCATATAGTTTATAATTAAAAGTTATCTATGTGTATGTAATATGTGACACAAGATGATCTGTAATAACAGAAAAAAAATTATTTCAGAAAGCAGATTGTTCTTAACAGAAAAGTGTCCGTCGCGCTGCCAAAATTAAGTGATGTCGCAACGACAGTTATAAATTAAGACCTTAGAGATATCGCTTTTTATCAATTGCCATTAACTATCGTTTAAGTTGTCGTTATCAAATATTTACTCAAAAGTTAAACATACAAGATAGGGCAATGCTGTTTATGTGGGACTACGGGGACAACGTATATTTAATAGAAGCATGTGAATGTGGCTGTGGTTGGGAGTCTTCGGCTCTACTCGGGAAAGTTCGGCAGGCCTCCCTCGGAACTCTTTGCGGGATTGCTGGGCTACCCGAATGAGCCCAGCGGTTACGACCACTAAGACGTCAAGCATATATGTATGTTGGTTTCTGGGGCATAGGGTAGGCCAAGTCGAATATATGTATTTATTATCCAATTTGAGTTAAATATTTTTCATCTAGCATATTACCTACATGTAAAATATATTCGGTGTAACTATTTGCTAATTATGGTTATTACATTTATTAACGCAATATTTTTTTAACCTTATGTAACTGCAAGGTGATATTTTTAACTTATAACAAAATCGTATTAAGGAAATGGAGGAGACAGGAATTATTCCCCTACTTTCAATTTTCAGTCGGTTTTATCGATTCTTACGGAAATTGTGCATCGAGTTTTGCAAAACCATTCAGAAATATTTCTCCCTTACTCTGTCTCTCTTTCCCTCTCTCCCTCTCTCTTTCTCACCTTTCCTATTCCTCCACCCCTCTTACTCTGTTTCTATCTTTCTTTCACATTATCTATCAATATCAGTTTATTCCGAAATTTATATATTTAACTTAAAAATATTTTAATTCACCAAATAAAAATATAATTTGTTTAATACAATGCGATCATTCGTGCGGCTTTTTAAGAGTGATGATGGCCTGAATAAACAAAAATGAGTAAAGACCATTTCCCTACCTCGATTCATGCTGTAAGCATAGTATCGTTCCAGATGGCGCATATGTCAAATTGTATCTGCTTAACTTAAAAAAAAAAAAAAAAAACTATAATTACAGCATAAGCAATCACAAAAAATGTCATTATTGTTTAAATAGAAACATTTATTTTACTCAAGTTTCAAATATTTACACACACTGGTGTGTAACTGTCCTTGAGTGTGTGTATATATATATTATATTGTCACCTGAAAAATAACACTTATGCATTTACCGAATAGGTAGTAAAACACCTCTTACAACCTCAACGATTTTTTTATCCACGGGGGAAATAAAACGTTATCTCCAAATAGAGAATGAGTATCAAAGAATACCCCAACTTTGAAGGTTTATAATATCCAAACCGAACAACCTACAGACTCGATTGACCAATCAAATTAACCGTGGAACCGTGAAATTTGTTTACCATACATTCATAAATGTTTAATGTGACTACCATTAGTGGTCCGAACGATATCTACGCGATAATAAAACTCGTTCCACGCTCTTGTCATCATGTTCGGTGTTACGGTTTCGATGGCGTTCGTAGAGCTTGTGTATGCGAAATTGTATGCGATATATGCACCACAATCAGCACCAATTCACACAGAAATCTACACACCAATCCACACCATTCACATTAATTCACACAGCAATCCACATACCAATCCACACCTTTCACCAATCCACACCTTTCACCAATCCACACACTTATCCACACCGCATGCTCCTGTTCATTCAATGTATGATACGTCACTGGTATTAAAACAAAATTACAGATTAATTTTTTTTATACGAAAAAAATGAGAGGGGTTTCTAGCCAGCATTAAATAAAAAAAATTGGTACACAGAATTAATGTTTTAACATTCGAATGGGATTAGAATACCTTTTAAATTGCATGGTCATGGTAATGCACTGGCGGCAATATGCACTAAGATTTTTTGCATTTATGATGTCTTTCCTATATGTCTCAACGAGGTTTAACATGGCGAATTATTGGTGATGACGACTTCATTGGTGACTAAATCAGAAGTCATATCGCCCTGATTTCAGGCGTCGATAATTTTATTCCTCCGCACATTGTACAAAATCGACTTCCAAGCACATACAAAGGGTAATAGGGAATCATGACAAAGTCCAACATTTACGAAAATTAGTCGTACGTAATATGCCCTGCATCCTTCCTGAGCCAATGCGTCTGGAACAATTGCTGACGGTACGAACTTTGAGTGGTGCAGCAGATGTGCTTCCATGGCTTCCATGGACATGGCGGTAAAAAAAAATTTAAACTTTGGTTTTCTCGTCGTCGTCGCTGCACGAGGGTGAAATCTCCTTAATGGTGTAATATATTTTTAAACTAAATATCTGAGTGTTGCAATATATTTCATAATATTATTAGTTATTAAAATCAAGCTTACGTGCACATAAGAAATTATTATAAAAAAACGTTTGACAAACTCATCGGAAACTTAATCGATGTCTATACACATCGGGCATCTGTTTTCCGGGTTTGGCTTCCTCGTCGCCAGGTTCTGGTTGCGAGTAAGTGTCTACGCCTGGGGCAGTTTCCACAGCGTCTGGCGGGCTAGTCTTTTATATTGTTCATTTACCGGATGATTCAATGCACCTATATGTTTCGTTGATTTTCTTTTGATTGAATAAGTAAAACGCGTGTGTGAATGATTTTCGTTGTGCGTAAACTACAAACGTCAAAAACCATATGCTTAGAAGAATTAATTTATTGTGCGTAAATTATGCGCGTCAGAAAAAAAATGTCTTAGTAAATGTCGTTTCCTTTTAGATGATATATCCAAAGACACCTTGTACGACCCACATTCATATTTGCAATTTCAAATCTCATCCCCTACACCCCTACCTTCGTTACGTTCGGGGGAATGGGATAACTATTAATCGATGCTTCATATAGGGTATAGTTAACACACATTGTTCGCGAACTCCTGGTGTTGCGATGTTTCCGAGACTAAGGGTGTATACGGGTGCCGTGAATCATCCGATATATAGATAATAATGATAAGCACTTAAATCCTTCCTATGTTCCCGCAATTGATGTACCATTGTCTGCATGCGATTGGCCAGCTACAATCACGTGGCAACTTGGTGATTGGCCGGTCAATGTCCGAAGAGTGTCATAATGGTGTAATATTAAGTGTTTACTGTCAATATGACGTCATAGGACTGGCTTACATGTATATTATAGCAATGGGAGTGTGAGTTGAAAGGCTTTGTTTGACGACGACTAATGTGAAAAGTGGAAAGTCTCGGCTAGCATTTATGCCAGATATTCCATGACCAGTTACGTTAAAGTGGAATAGATACTCTCCGCCAATGGTTTCTCGCAATCCATTTCTGCATTTGTGATGCCTACATCAAAATCACCACCTAATTACACCAGTGTGGTACCATCGTTTCAGATTGATATGGTTCTATCTACTTATTCAGCTCTGACACTTATATCACTACCATATATACTGCCTTCGGTGCAGCACGATTCTCAATTCGATGTTCAGTACCATCGACTTCTTCAGCTGTGACGTCTACGAAATCTTCAGTGGAGCTATCAAACTTTTCAGCGGAGGTAACTAGAACACTATTGCCAGCATTACCTACTTCTTTAGCTCCAGCACCTACATCTCCAACAAGTCCATCGGAGTCTTTGCCTGAACCACTATGTCGTCATCAGAGTCACTTTTGTGATAGGACATTTGCTTTCGGCTACGTTGTATGGTACCATGAAAACTTTCATTGTGCCTAGAATCCCTGTCGTATGTCATATTTGTGTGACAGGTGCCATAAGCAATTCAGCCGTAGCGACCATTTAATTACTGTAAAAAGTGAATTTCTCATCAGTACCGTAATACCAGGTTTACTGCAAGCAGGCCTCTTGTGATATTACTACATGTCCTCAAATCTGCAGTTACCTACATAACCCGCCTAGCACATGGTGTCGGTGAAATACATTTTTAACGATATTTTTACACAATGATAACACATGTATGAATAGCGAGATGGTTAATAGACTGTTTGACTGCAACGTACAACAATGTTGCATACATTGAAATGCATATACAGTATATAAAAGAATATTGAAATTTTTTTCGAGGGCATGAGCGACTGGATAAAATTAATTTAATACATTGGCAATTACTAAGACTTAGTTCTATTTCATGTTTACCAAATTTGTCAGAATAAAATTAGAATTTAAATTCATAAAAATTAAAAAAAATTTAATTACCATGTATCGTATAAAGTATTATTGTACTATATGCACTATTGTATAATTAAATAAATTACTTTTAAAATTCAACAAATAAAATTTTTTATTGAAACTTATAAATTTAATTAATTTTGCAGGTAATCAAAGTCGCATCATGCATGTATGTCTACTTCTGATTGATAAAAAAATATTTAATAAGGATGAAAAATACAGATTTTTCTATGTCTGTAAAAAAATATGAGTGTCTGCAGTTCTCCTGGTGGCTGAATCAACACAGTGGGTGGGTGCTGACAGCTCGCCTGGCGGCAAAATTGAGGAATTAAGTCCACCTATGTGTTCAAAACATAATTCAATATGGAGGGAGCCGACAGCACCACCTATACTTTACAAACATAAACTAATATGGCTGTTACCTGGTGGCTAAAATGACAGCTCGTATTTTATCTAAATAGATTATTTATACACTAGTGCCAACTAGGTGTTTAAAATAAAACAAATGACAAACGAAAAAAACAAGATAACTGCATTCGATGGAATGGGTTTGGGTGTAAAGGGGTAGAGGCCTGCTGACTAATAAACTTATAAAAGTTGTTGACCTGTCTGTCAGGACAAATTACAAAGACATCTTAGATAATTTTTTATTAATTGTTTGAAAACAATTTTTTTTATAATTTATTAAATTTTTGGTAATTTTTAAAAGAATTTGAAATTTTTTTAGAACATTTAAAAAATGTTTATAATTTTTTGGAATTTTTCGGAATCTTTCGGTTTCACGGCCATTCAATGTCATGCTCATATGGTCAAGGTAATACATCAATGTCATGGGTCACGGTCAAGATAACCTGGATCTAATATGGCCAATGGCCGACCAGAATGACAGAGCATGATGTCAGCTCCAGCTTCGGAGCCTCAGCCCCTTATAACCAATCATAAAAAAATTGTATTTTTTTTATTTATATTTTTTTAAATTTTTTATGCATGGTTTATTTAATTATTTAGTATTTTAAAATAATTTTGTGAATTTTGGGTACAAGGTCATTCAAGGTCAACGTTATGGATTCAGGTCACCTATATCCAACCTGGCGGCTGGCCAGCGCCGGTGCCCCGTGCACTCTGAGCCCCATTTAAAACACATTATACATGAATCTTCTAAATTACAATAATCCCGACAATGCCGCTGACCGGCGAGTTTTCTCGGGGTTCTCCCATTTCCCTACCCTTGCATTCTGAACCTTCTCCACTCTCACCTCATTTCACCCTCATCGGCTCTCAAGACCTCCTTGTTCAGAGCCACCTAAATCTCTCAACTCCACCATGATGTGTGGTCGTCGACATACCCATTTCTCGTGGTCACGTCTCGAGTAGATTGCAGTCAGACATGTGTGTTGTGGTCGCAGGTACGCCACACCGGTACAGCACCTTCCTGCAGTCCAGACCTGGCTCCATGGAGCTGGCTGCAGCCCGCTTTGTAGCCGATATGTGCCGCAAACACAGGTCAGTCCCGCACTCTCTTCACTAGCGGCAGATCAAGTCTTTACTTAAGGTGCAGATATCACATTCATTTTGAATGGTTCTAGAATTCTTTTTGATCAAAATTTATTACCAGGCATTAGAAACCAAAGCTTGACATGGAATCAAGGATTACTTAACCGTATTTTTTATTTTGTACGGTTTTAGTTACACACGTACTTTAAGATGTAGGACAAAAATTATTAAATAATGAGGGAGTCTTTGATTTTGTTAAAAGATGTGGAATGCGCAATGGGAGGAAAGGAATTCGGATCTATAAATAACTGTTAATACATTCCCTGTGCCTTCTTTAGTTTAGTTTTTTACATTTATACTGCGATTTTAGCTATGGAGGAATATACGTAAATCTAAGATGATGGGTTTTCCCCTCCACACCCCCCGCACCTTTTAAAATAATGCCATTTTCAGAAGAATTCAGGGTGTGTTGATTAACGACCTGGTCCACAATAGAGATTAACAGGTAGTGTACATGGTTGCGTTTTACTTAAGCGTTATAATAAATTGTTATACATTATATTTTAACTAAATGTTTGGTGTATGTGATCAACCATAAGATAGCGGTCGGCGTTGTTGGTAGGAAACTGTTATTTACAATAATATAAGCATAAAAATATAAAAAAATCACGTGTATGTGCATCATCACGATTATGCTAGCTTTCTCTCCGTGGCTTCCTCCGCACGTACTACAACAAGAAGATTCCACTTTATTTTCCTAAAGAACTGTTTGTAGACAAACATGACTGTTTCTGCCCTCAAACACTAGGATTAGGAGTTGCTAGGTCAGCTTGCTCTGGAGCAGGCCACATACCTGCCCATGGGAGAAGCATTAGTCCTTCGAGTATATCCCTGCCATCGTTAGAAACTGTCCCTGGACCTTACTTATAATCACAGAAATACAGACCTTGCGGGGAAATTGCTGTCTCTTAAATTCGAAATGTTACTCTGATGGAATGAGTGATATGTGCAACATGGAAACTGATTCACCCCAAGCACGTCCAGTTTTTACAAAGCTTTCACCTGGAGTCTGGTGTAATTGTAGGGTTTTAGGAGGTTAAAGATTTGTAGTGTAACATGAATTGAGCCCAAATCTTATTTATATTAAATATTATTTACTTGAACAAAGCTATGTTTTTTCTAAAAGCAAATACAATATAGACATATACCCGCAACATTGTCATAAAACATTATTTTGACATTTCGAAAGTTTATATTTCTGGTAGTTCTGCGTGCAAGAAACCAATTAAATGTCGCAAAATTATTATTGGTTACTGAGAAGCTGGTATATGTCAGTAGAATGTAATGGGAGTTCCGTCATAAAGGGACCTGGGAGAGGAGCTGAGGCACCAACCACCCGCTATGTTATGACGTCACCCGGAGGCCATGTTGAATCTGGATGACCTTGACTAATAAACATGACCGTCACCCCATGTCCATGACATTAAATTACCTTTAAGCCGAAGAATTAACAAAAATCCAATAAATCGGAAAACATTTTTCAAAAAATTAAAAAAATTATAAAGCTTTATTCCAAAAACGCAATTTAAAATGTATTAAAAACGCATTTCTGGAGGTCCTCCACCCCCATCAAATACTCGTATTTGCTCGATCCCTTCCAGTCCCCTTCGTCAATATCCCACATGTACTGTTGATTTAATGTTAGTATCGCACACTAGAGCACACTGGTAACTAATGTTTCAGCCGTTATACATAATTTATTATCAGCATGAGAGCTATCGTCCTGTACCGAATGGTGACAAGATCAATACCCACCAAGTACGTACATCGTCATATTCACTATTTGTTTAATTTTCGACATAAGTATATTTTTATTGGAATAAATTATATGTAAAAGTAGGTAATTTTTATTATCAACGCATTGTTTTAGAAATAAAACAAAACATATTTGTTTACACAAAACTTATTGTACAGAAAATGTAATATACACAATTAACAAAAATTCCATAATCTTTATGTTTATCTTCTTGGAACATAGTTCAAATTTTATAAATTTTTTTTAATCTGCAAATATTCAGTTTTGATTTTCGGGTAATTTGTAGAAAACTGATAAACTAAAGTATGGTGGCCAGCAGCAGTACACAAGCAGCCGCAGTATTTGTCTCCTATTCGTCATCCATTTAAGTATCATTGCAGAGTAGACCTGGCTCCTGTTTGATCGATGGCTCGATGATACCAGTACCAACATCCAGCTCATCGACACCAGTTCTGCCGGTAAGAGAACCAACATCGACAGCCCCAGGAAGAAACCTCGCTGAGCTGTGACAGCGACATTGGCGAGTAGGTGCAGGTTCATCTCTGGAACTGGAGGCAGAACCATTCATGATGGATAAAGACAATCGTCGGCGTCTGGTCATCTGGCTGGCGGCATGCTTCTTGGACCCATGCTTCTGGGAGTTGACCGATGGTTCGTGCCGCCTGGGTGAACTTTAAAGCACAGTATGGTGCGTAGATGTAAGCTTCAGTCTGTTCTAGGGTGATGATATTGTCCATGGTGCATGAATGTACATGGCAGCTGTGTCTGCGGCATCATATGTAACACGATGCAGGCTGATGGTTCCACACAGTACACTTGAATATGCATTGGTTCGTAGACGATTGGAAATTACGTGAATCGCCAGTGCTGCATGCTGTCACCAATGCAGATCTCTGTGTATGTGCAGAGATACTCTTCTTCTGCAATTGTGTTTTTATAAATGCTCGTAGGACTGAATTGAGTCATTGCGACGAACAGACCTATTGGCGATGACTAAACCAGTTCGTCGATATTGACCACTTATAAATAAGATGGATGTCATCAGGTGTGCCAATATAAAAAAATTCTCTCATATTTCGAGAAGATCAAGTGACTTCGTGTCTAGTCGTAGGCAGCCGATTTCCGGTCCAAGGATAAGGTGCACCATTTGTGAATCAGCTGCATGTTGTTCAGTGCTCAAGCCCAGTCAGGTTCTGATCTGTTGCAGATGTGACGATGTGACTCGTTGAACATTTTAAAGAGTTTGCGAATCGAAGGACATCTAAACTCGGCCTGCACATTGATAACTTCCAAACAAAATTTACACAAATCGCTCTGCCATTTTTTCTCTGAGTTCCTTCTACATAAATCGGGGCCTTAGGGTACTGCATCAGCAAGTCATGCAGCACTTTTCCCACCTGATGATATGGAATATTGCCTTCGTCCCATTCTAGTCTGTGGTAGTACTTGGTAAGCCAGTGGTTCGACTTCTTGCTCTTCTCGTCCAACAGTTTCCAGGGGTATGGAAGTCGGAAGGAGCATGTGCATGTTTTGCCATCCTCCTCATGGATCACGGTGATCTCCTTGAGCATGAAACCATTTTGGTTCTGGAAACCCTGCAGATTACAGTAAATCTGGAAGTTTAAGATTCTCGAAGGTGAATCAACAGTTATCATGCATGAACAGCTATATTTATACATTCTCCACTGCACTCATGACAGTAATTTGATTGTATTGTCTCAGCAAATATATGATACGAGCCAGTAGTGAAGTATCAGATAGAAAGCCTATGCATGTGCAGGAATATTTCCATGAATCGTGAAATCCACCCTGCAGTCGATTACATTGGAGCTAATGTGCTCTCCTGTTTACTCACATCAAAAACCAGGAGTGGGGCTATATTCTTGAGATAAAGCTCAGTATCGAGGAGTAAAAACGTCCATAATACGCATTTTGAAGTTGAGCATATATCTGATATGTTAGCAGGTACTGTCCATTTTCAAAATGCATGTTCATGTCAACATACGGGTAACTTTCACAATTGAAAAATACTTTCTCATTGTCTATTTGAAATGCATCTAACTGTGAATGACTCATTCTCACATTGTGCTAACACACAGTCTGTAGCCAGATGATGATGTACATCGGTTTCTCAGAAGCAAAACTTTACTTCACCATCCAGTTGATTTGCTGTCTTGCTGACAATCGTGGATACATCTCGAGACTCCACAACCTAAAAGCTACTTCGATGTTTTTACCATCGTCCACATTCTTCGGCATTACGATACATTCAACAGTTTTCACTTGCAGATGATGCAGCATCCATTCGGTAGACTGTAGCTTCAGTTCCACTGTCTCCATGTTTTCTCCCATACACACGATGGTGTCCACATGTGTATTGGATAGAGGCAGCATCAGTTCATGCTTCCAATTGAAGATAATGTTCCTGTATTCTTCAGCGAATCCCAATAGTATGGAGAGTAGGATGCACACTTTGACCTGGCCTCCAGGTTATACAGGATCGCTGTAATCATCTTCGATTCCCCAGCCTGCCACTTTGGCTACATATAGCTCATTAGAGGTGAGCGAAAGGTAATTTTTGATCGGGGAGGTTATTTCCATATTTCGCGACTCGCCCACCTCGACACTGTTGACAAAATACGTGATGCGATCGATCAGGTGAAGAATTCCACTGCTTAAAATTTTCATTGATGCTTGGTTGGTTGCATCTGCTTTTTTCAAAGTCCGCATAATTCATAACAAAGACTGTCAAGGAAGAGAGCAGATATCTTGTTTTTACGCAACGTTTTGTTTTATTGCTTCTGGCAATCGTAAATATTATTCCCATCTTCTCAAATGCAGACTTAGTATGTTTTCTTCGTATCGAAAGTTTACGAACTCTCCATACTGGTCGGCGACTGTCACTACCACCACGTGTGCTCTGTTCGAGACGATCGGAATGTTTTGCAGTGCCCCTACCAGTTGAACAGCCGGAGGGTCCATAGGTGAAAATTCGTACAGCATATTCATCGGTCGGCCATTGAAGTACGTGCAACTGGCCTAATTGCAGTTTATTCGTATCATATTTACCGGCTAGATGTTTACAGGCCGCGACGACTTGTGCGTTTTGACAGCTTCGTAGATGTGTGGTTCAAACTCGAGAATCGGTCTGATGGTATCTGGTTCTGTAAAGTCGATATTTTTGCTGCATCTGATGACACTCCCAAGAGTAGTGGGATTCCCATGTAGTTCGAATGCTGGGTCAGGGGTAAGAGAATCTTTAATGTACCTCATAATCTCGTCAATTTCATAAGACGCTAATGGCAATGTTACCACGTGGGAGCTATTGCCACTTTTCACGAGGTACATCTAACAGTATTTGCATCAATGTTCGGTATCGCTTTGTAGGTTTGAAAATATACCGAACCAATGCATCATAACCCATACCGGTCGAGTGACAGAAAGTGTACCACACGTAGCTCGGAGCTACACCCCATCAGAATAAGCATTATTGACATGACTGATCGTTTCCCTTCGATATATAGCCATTTTAGACAATTACTTGTACGAACTTGCCAGGTAGCGAATACACCAATTACATCAATTCCGCGTGTTAAGCATATGCTACATCTTGTAGTTGTAAGTCAGCTTCTTTCGTTCCAGGTATCGTCGCAGTTCAGGTGGATGACACAAATTACCACAACTGGCATAGTAGTTTGAGAGTATTCCATGTTTCACATAAGATACTCTTTGTGTACCAGGCGCAGCTTTTGTGTCCAGGTTGACTGTGCCACACTCACTGTGTTTGGTTTCGGTGGCAATTTGTATCTTATAAACACTCCTCTAAAATAAGGTATATTTAATTTGTGTGCATACAGTTCCAAATCCATGTATGTTTGCGGTCGTTTCGGTACAGATATCATTACTGCCTCTTTCTGCTGTGTCCCTTTGCACACTTTTACCTCCTTCTTGGTATAGACTCAGGTAGAGGAATTGGCCGTTTTTTACTCATGGCGATAGTTTCTATATATTTGCATTGTGCCTTTGTGCCATCGGAAACTGATTCCATCTGTTCGATGCTGTGTAAATGGCTCGGACGATACCACTTGTGTCTCTAATTAGGCCCCCGAAAGCCCCGAGTGCAGGCAAAAGCAATGGAAAATCCACCAGTAGATGTTTTCTTGGTCTTGCATGCTTTTTTTTCCTTTGTCACCACTTTTCGTTTCACTTATGCCTTTCTCTTGCTCTTTGCCTTTGCACCCATACCCATCTTCACCTTGACTTTCATAATGTTGGAAACACCCACACTGCAATTTTCTCTCCGAGTACAGCGTCTGACGATTTTAATACTCATCGGCCTTTGCACAAGTATCTTGTCTGCCTGGTGTCGTGCTTGTAGATCCTTGTGCTAGGAGTAAGCGATATCACGCTGTTTGAATGCTTCGTCCAGGGCATTGATGCCTGTGTCACAGCACGATAGCATTTTAGGTAGCATCGTTCCCGGGCCGCAGAACCTGTATCAAGGAATGTGCAGCTTGAACGGTAGATTTGAGTCTTGGAATGCTACGAACATAAATTACTAATGATGCATTTTCGTTGTCGCTTCTGTGGTAAAGCATTTACAGCTTGGTGCAGTGTACTCAGACATGCAGCAACTGCCTGCAGGATGAAAACTTCAAGTATAACATTTCAGTTCAAACTTTGTCAGCATCAGTTTACTCTCAGTAATATTTTGAAGAGGTATCTAAAAATTTGCATCTCTGTTTCTATACAACAACAAACAATGCACACAATGCAATTAGCACCTAATGAACAGCAATCAGCACCGCCTGTCGCAATCAGCAGTGCATGCACCACAATCAGCACCACACACACCAATTAGCACCAAAAATCACAACCAGCACTGCAAACACTATAATCAGCACTATGCACTGCAATCAGCACTGCATGCACCACAGTCAGTACCACATGCACCTTAATCACCACTGAACACACTGCATTTAGTACCTGATGATCACAAGATTGTAGTGGTAACTTACATATTGTCAAGTAAGATGTTACTCTACCCATACACATAAATGCTGAAGATGAAGATATTTTTCATGAATCAGGACATGGAAGCCATACAATTTCTGCAAAATGTGCATCCTACTAAGCCTGCTGGAAGAAAAGAATGGTCTTCGGTTCCAGAATGTGTACCTATACTCTAAATCGCTCCAGCAACCGAAATACCAGCTACTGGTACATGTACTGTAGGCTGTATATAATGTACTGAAGAGAGTCCTCAAACCCAATGTTCTGGTTCGCCGATACCTACGATAGTACACATCTGATAATAATGATACGATGTAAGGTATATACAGGCATAATGATAAATGGTTCCTCGGTGCTGATGAAATAGAGTTTCTATCTGGTGGGATCATCAATGTTGCTGATTAAAAGATACGTAGAACCCCCAGGCTTTACTAACTTATATTTCGAAAGTAACAAAAGGAGTTTATACAAATCGCTCGAACACACACATGCACTTTACCAAGATAAAATTTCTGAGACCGATGCTTAGAAGGACAATGATCACGAAAAAATCGACATTCTCGCATACCTCTTCAGCGAATTAGCAGTGAAAAGTGGGGAATGTTTAAAAATAGATAGACCACGACAGGAAAATTTACTATGTATTCTGGGACTACCCGAACGAGCTGGTCGATAGACTTTAACTACTGCTGGCTTCATAAATGGTTGGAAATATATGTCACACTAAAATTATAATTTCAATCGCCGAAGAACTAAAGGAGGAATGCTATATATGATTAGTCGATTGGGAATCACCAGTGAACTGCATGCATCTGCGAGACACAAATACCACTTCTGCACGGTCATGATTTGCGGGATGAACAACCAGTTTGAAGCCGACCTCGTGGAGATGATACCATATGATAGGGTCAACAAGGGCTACAACTACATGTTGACAATCATTGATGCATACAGCAAATTTTCCTGAGCCCAGCTGGTTAAGTCAAAGAATGCATGCGATGTCACCGAGGCCACGACAGATGTATTGCGCGAAGGACGCATCCCGACTAATCTACAAACCGACCAAGGAAAGTAATTCTGGAATGCAAATGTCAAGGCCCTGATGAAGAAAAATAACAAAAATCGTTTATTGACACACAGCAATTTCAAAGTCTCTGTCGCCGAGAAGTTCAGCAGGTTTCTCAAGGGTAAGATGTGGAGGCATTTCGCTGTGAATGGCAACTACAAATGGGTGGATATACTTCCAAAACTCAGACACGAGTACAATTCTACCATTTATTCTACCACTCCAATGAAGCCGGAAGACGTGCCTCAAGCCATGTACACTATTCCGAAGAGGAGGGACCTACACAACCCTAAAACCAAGGTTGGCGACATGGTGTGCATCTCCAAACAGAAAGGCATCTTCGAGAAACTGTTCACAGCGAATTGCGGCCCCAATCTCTTTGGTGTACGACGTATACGAAACTATGCTTCGAGGACCTACTTTCTCGAGGAACTGAATAATGTTCCCATCCATGGTGGTTCTACGACGAGATCCTGCCTACAAAGTTTCCAGATGTGCATTTGTTCAAGAAGGTGCTGAAACGACATAACAGAAGAGCGCACATCAGGTGGCGTGGTTTTCCAGCCCACTACAATTCCTGGGTCGCCGATGCGGACACCGAGCGGAGAACACAGAAGAATGCAATAAACCTTTGTACATGCATTTTATTTTCAATAGTGTTTTCCATGTGGTATATTACTGAATAAAATTAGTTTTATAAAATATGGAGTATTTTATTTCTTTTTTTAAAGCATTGACAATAAAAACTACCCGCTTTTAAATATAAATTATTTTTTATAAAAAAATAACAACATTGAAAATAAAACAATAATTCAATATGATAATTTACGTACTCTGTGGGTACTGACCTTGTCACCATTTGCTTGAGATCGATAGTACTTTCCCAGAGTAATTTATCTATGAAAGCAGAAACATGGGTTACGAGTGCACTCTAATGAGCGATACTAAAAATTAATCAAGAGTAGGAGTGGTAAGGAGAGGAAGGCGGCTTGGAATGGGTTGTAATGAATACGAGTAATTGATCCACCATAAATAACGAAATAAAATATAGTGGTGGGGGTAATGGGACCACCAAAAAAAAGATAAATTTAATTTTTTTTTTATTTTTAATATAAATTTAAAATAACATATTTTTTGGCTTTATTGCGGATTTCTTAAAAAAATTGGGTTCGATGTCTTTTAAAGTTATGGGCACGGGGTCAAGGTCATCAAGATACAATATGGCAGCCTGGTGATATTATTATTTGGTGGGGAGTTGGTGCCTTATTTTCTTTCCCGGGTCCTATTATGCCAGAAGTCCTATATTCATTCTCAATGTGGTTACAAACATCCTTGACACATTGTACTTTCTCTCTTCGCAGTCAGTGGTACAACAATCCAGATATTATCTACAAGGTCTCGGAAAATATTCCGTATGTAGAAAATGTATAATTATACTCTAGTCTACACTGTTTCCCCCCAGTCCATACAGATAATTATATCTACAAACCTCAAGTCTTGATGCTTGCAGGTTTTGAGGTTATGTATTTGCATATTTTTCTAACAATATGCTACACGTAGACATTATGTCTTGTGAACTACATATGCGTGGGTATTTCAATGATTACTAAATTACTTATAAAGTTATGATCACGTGAAAAGAGGTCCTGGAATCTCAGTGGGCATGTTTCTGCCTTTTTAGTCTGTGTAATGCTAACATAGAACTCTCACACATAAGGTTGCAATCACTCGCTGTTAATTCAAGACAGCATTTTCACAGTACGAGTTGTGTAAGTATTGTAAGGAACCGTCCCAACATTCACCTGGAGTTATTTCGTGAAACAATGGGAAACCGAAATCAAAATGTCCGGACCGGTGATTGCACCCAGATACTCCCGAATGAAAATCCTAAGGTTGACCACTATGCTCGTCACCACCCTCACTATGTAAAGACATCTTGCAATATAGAGGTTGTTGTGAAATAAGTGTTGGTAGTTTACAAGGGGAAGATGTGCCAGTGTGGAGAGAGAGTAGAAGTGACATGGTTGGTCGCTGCCACAGAGTGTCGTGCCACATCGTGCACGTGTCGGCGGCCGAGGTGCTGCCCCTAGTGCGAGCGGCCAAGCAAGGAGGTGCCCCGCTGACTGCGGAGACTTGCCATCACTACCTCACACTGGTGGCAGAGGACGTTCCTGACAGTGCCACGCAGTACAAGTGCTGCCCTCCTGTGAGGAGCCGCCACAACAGGGTGAGCTACTCAAACACTCTTCACTCTCTCTGTTTCTTCAGTTCAGTTCACCATCATAATCGTGCACATAGACGTCTGCATATAAGGCGTACACAAATGTTTGTTTCATTGTGAATGCATCCATAGTATGTTCAGCAAATGACACACCACTAGAAATTAACTTCATTTTTGCGAATTAGTGAATTATAAAAATATTAAATAATTTAGACATAATTTTAATGAGCAAAGAAAAATAAAAAAGAATTTACTTTCGAAATAAGTGGCGAAGTAGGAGCGTCTCTTAACATCGGGGTATTGAGAGACGATGAAGGTGAAGAGAGGTGAGTATGGAGCAATGCCGAAATGCAAAGCTGTGGTTGGGGGAGTGGGTGATCCTCGAGAAAACCTGCCGACTAGCTAAATCACCTGGCACGATGTGAAAATCCGGGAGCGACTCCGCCGGGAATCGTACCTTGTTCGTCTTGGTGGGCTTTAGAAAAATGATATTAAAAAAATGGAAAGAATTGTTTTTATTATTTTTTTCGTTGTGTGATTATATTAGATGCAAGATTTATCTACACGACGCAAAATAAAATTTAGTCATTTCGAACACGTCTGCACATCGAGGATGTCCCAACATGACATGTGCATGGATGACCATAAACAATTTCGTAAGCTTGAATTCTTTCCTTTTATGTACATATTTACGTATACGTTTTTAAATAAAACCGATACTTGCAACGCACTAATTGTTAAAGAGGGGACGTTCCATCTATCTTAGAATATTTTTACAAATTGCTGTACTTAGATTTCATGACAGGGCATTTAAAAGCAAAGTTTTACAAGACATAGAGGACTGATATCTGTTTTTTTTTCATGGGGGACAAATATTTTTAAAAACAATGAGAAATTTTTATTACAAATGTGTATGTGAAACTGGTAAAGGGAGGCAAAAAAGCAGTATTTCTAATAAATGTTAAAATGTGCATTGTGCCATGAAAAACTAGTTTTTTTAATATTGAGTCTGAAAATTAAGTTAAGCAGGAATGTATATGGATGTGTATATGTATATCCGGATATTATGATTTGAGTGTCTTACAATACTTTGAAAAAGCTTTTCTTAAGAACATTAGAGGGCTCCAACATAATATTTTCGGCATTTGTGATACCTTTAAATTATCATTCGGACCTCAGCTGGTGTATGTTTTCTTTTCATATGTAAATATTGTAACAATTTCTCAAAATCAGTTCGCTTAACCAGGTTCTTTAAGGAAATAGAGGTCTTAAAAAGTATTATAGTTAATTATAATTTTTAATGTATTTACAGACACTGCAAAGAAAATACTCTCGACTTATACCTCACATTAAAATGCTATCACTAGCTTATTACAACTAATATTTTCAAAGTCGTCCTTCACATCACAGAAAATAACATAGTAAAATAATTAATATCAGCCTCAAAAAGAGTGTATCAAAATATATTGAACTAATTTATAAATTATATGTTCATATTTGACAGGTACAATTCAAAATAATAAAGTCGATATCATATGTATAAACAGTACAACCATAACTCACTTCAGATTCCCACAATCCAGAATGTTCTACAGTTCTCTGAGAACCACCACGCGCAGTAGCCCTCTTCTTGTCCGGTATCTTGCTCTCTCGTTTATCCAAAACACACGCAGTAGTCAGCTGTAGTTTCACACCCGCGACTGATGTCCCTTGCTGCACCAGACTTGACCTGATGACCTACGTTTAACCAGATGTATACCATGTAGTTTTGCGCCAAAGGAGGATAGTACCAGACGTTTGGATATTACCAGAAGTTTCATTCAATAGCACGCTGCCGACTTATCTAGAATGGTTATGGCGAGACAGTGATGCAAGTTCAGGTACTTGTTAATCATCTCGCTCGCTGGGCGATATTAAGGTGGCTGGGTAGTTTTGACTCACCATCCCCAACCATCATGGAACGGCCACATGCACTATGCACCCAACATAGGCTTCCATACATAATACTGCCCCCTCCAGTCTGTTCTTCCCGAACATACTTTTCAACTTCTGGACCCTCTTAGAGTGCAAGTATGTCGATGTGGGCAAACTTAGGCTTTGCCCGAGAGCCTTATCTATAAATCAGGTAGACAACCTCGTTGCTTTTTCTTCAGGATTCTCTATGGACATTCCAAGCATTTCTTTAGCCTCGGGAAATTTCCCTTACGCCTTTCGAGGCTGTGAAGCCACTCCAGCTGAACTTCTTCGTAACCATCTGCAAGCATTTTTCAGCAATATCGTGTTTTCATTTTGTACCTTTTAATTTTAGGGCACTGTTGGGTAAATCCATGACTATCGACTAACTATTGTTATAGTTTGCTGGCATATTCTGGGTGGGTTCTATTTCTTCCACTGGATGACAGCAAGTAGGTGAAGCTCACTCCCAAACAGCATCATTGAAGATGTTAACCTTGTACTGCCAAACGATATGACAGAAGAAATATGGGTACCTTAAAGTGCCAATCATTATGGGTGTCTTCCATGCAGATAACCAGGTACTGTTCGAGAGAACGATTTAGCCTATCGGCCATCCCATATGATTGAGGGTGTAATGCTGTGGTGCGAGTATTCTTAATTCCTAAAATCATAGTTACCTCTTGGAAAACAGTTGCTTAATTTCGTCTTTGATAAGAATAAAACTCGAGTAGTACTCCAGACCTGGACAAAACATTACCTACAAGTACATCTGCTACCATGCCAGCCTGTTGTTTAGGTAATGGCATGACCCCAATCCACTTTGTGAAGCAGTCTTGCGATACCAGAAGGTACGGATTCCCTCTCTCACTGAGTGGCAATGGTCTGAGTAGGTCCATTGCCACCCTCTCAAATTGGGCCCCAACATTGTAATTCTGAAGGGACATCATTCCTTAATATTCTGACCATTCCTTGTAGCTCAAGCATCACACAGACAGCATTACTTCTCGACATCCTCCTGACAATGCAGCAAATAGATTCTCCGTCAAAATCTGTCGAGGGTCTTTTTAACCCCGAAGTGAGCACCTGCTGCTTTGTTATGCAGTTATTTTAGCACTTCAGGGATTCGTTATCCTGGTAGGACCAACTGTGACTTTGTTTCCTATAATTACATTCCCAGTTTCTGTAAATCACATTGTTCTCCAGAACATAGGAATTCGACTGTACCCACTGGGCCAAGACTAGATATCTCCTCCTTTCTTGGTTGACACCCAGCTTCTTTCCACTACTAAATTGGGTGCAAGATGTGGCCAATTAGCTGAACATTTCTAATGTCCCTATAATTCCATGTAGATGACCCATCGCTGATACAGAGCCTTGAACCCTTTTCATTCTTGCCTTCCACAGTACACCATTCATTTACTCCTGGCGTTCACAATGACGACATAATAGTTCGCATGGTCTCCTGGTAAATGCATTTGCATTGCTGTAACGTATGTATTTCAAAATAATATTCTTATGGATGCTGTATCCATGGGCTGTTTGACCTTTGTAGTTTCAAGCATTGTAGGATATATCAGAATTTCCTTTATTATGTGATAGGCAACTTTGCCCTCAGAGGTCCAATAATAATTGTTGTCATAAGTCATTTCATGCAGATAATGGGAGATTGTGGCTAACCCGAGAACAAATCGATGGGAGTGAGCAAATAAGCCCACAGAGCTTCGCACTTCAGTTGTGTCAGTTTGTGAGGCCAATCTCTTGTAAATGTGAACTTCTCAGGGTCTCTTCCAATTTTATCGGTGTCCACAACATAACCCAATAAATTATATTTTTGGAAAAGGTGGCATCTCTAAGGAACTAATTTGAAGTTAGCTGTAGCTACTTTCTGAAACAAAGTCTAGGGATGTGAGGTGCTCTTCAAATTTTATTCCTGTGACCACATTTCACCTAGATACACCTGACTAATATATAAGGGCTGAACTTTCTCAATCTGTTATTAAAAGGTGCCATTTTTATTTCATAGCCAAAAATAGTGTAACCTTAAATATCAAGGTCCCTTTCCCTTTGACACAATAGCAGTCTTCTCTTTGTTTCTGGAAACACCTCGCATTGCCAGTCCCCACTTTTCATGTCCAAAGTGGAAAACGACAGTGAACCTGCTAAGCTGTTCAGTGTGTCGTCTATCATTGGGATTGGATAAGAATCTTTCTTGGTCACATTGTTAAAATGGAGGCAAGTGACTGATGGTGCTGTTAAATCCAACTGCTTCATCTGTTTCAGAATCCCATTAATCACCTTCATGGGAAGTGAGTGGCAGTCACCTTGGTGGCTGCTTTATTGGCCTGGCATCCTCTGTGTCGATGTGTTGGCGTGCAGCATTATTTCTGCCAAGGTCATTTGTCTCACAAGTGAAAGAACCCTTTTTTTTCTCTTTAGTAATTCTGAGACAGCCTTCTCTTGTTGTCAGTAGAGGTTTCCTCTTGTTATTGTCAGCAGTTCTCCCAGAGGGTCTGATAGTGAATATTTAGTATTTTAGCATCGAAGCTTCAGCTATCTGTGAGACATTCTTGGAAACCCCTATTAAGGCCCCAAGTCGACTGACTATTCTCTATTGTGCAGCAGATTGGCATATATAAGTATTGTCGGTTTATCACTACCAACTCGATATTGCCTGCCCATAGCATCCCATGTCGAATATCGGTAAAGCAACCCAACATATAAAACAGATCAAGTCACAAATACATTCGTACTCCGTTTCTTCTATGTAAGTACTGTGTTCTATGCTAAGGATACGAAGTTTTAAGAGTACCCTTCTCTTAATTCTGACTGATGTGGTCTAGAAAGTTACTGAAGTTAAGTAGAGGTGTTCTATTCTCTTATCAGTCGATCGCTGGCGGGAAGGCCCGACCATCTGACAAGAAACAACATTCTGGCTCCCCTATGACATCCAATAATCACCAACTCTGCCTCTCAAGATTGTATCTTATAATATTCCAGAAGATGCTGTGCTCTCGCCTGCTCCTCACTGCCTGCTCCCTGGTTGCTGTTGTTGTTGCTGCAACTTAAGGACACTTGGATCTCAGGAGCCGCAGTTGTCCACTTGATCAACATTTACTCCATTTGAATGGGGGATGGCGAATCTCTGTTCCATGGACCATGGAAGCAATGCCCACTCCTGGTAGTATGATTTTTCTTCGAAATCCTCTTAATGCAATTAACCTTGTCATCGTTCATAATCACTGCCTGCACTGGGCGTTGAAGCACTGATGCATGATTTACTGACTGCACCGCCAGTGCTCTGGCCAGAGAATCCTGCAGAGTGTGAGGTGCAGCAAGGCATACAGCTTGTCACGCCTCGGTATAAGCGATAGCATCGACGAAGAAGCCGACTGTTATGAGATTGCGAGCCTCCTCGGGGCACTGTTTAAGAAACAGGTGGAACAGCTGCACAATCCCTTTTGACTTCGGTTTTAAAAGACAATTAGGGGGGGGGGATCCCGTGTTGAGAAGTGGACAGGCTACTTCTGTTCGCCCAACAGCCGCTTACCATTGTACTTTCGAGCAGTCGGTTCCTTTCAAATCCACAAATGCCATGGAAAATAAGTTGTAACACAGGCGATCGGTTTGGCTCCACAAGAAGTTTACTCTTATGACTGATCCAAGACTTGAACCTGAGCGGTTAGTTGTTAATTCTGATGCTAGAAAATATATGTAAAGATATCTAATCTCGAAGTAATGTAGAGCACTTTGCTGCAGAAATACTACAGTTAAGCCCTAGAGAGACATAAGGGATATGGATAGACACCTGGCCCGACCACATGCTTAATGCTGAGTGTGAGGGTTTCACTGCTTGTGGTGATGAGGACTATTTTGTACTTGTGCAACATAGTGGGGTTTTGGTTCTGGTCAACACAGGTTCTAAGCTAGGACACAAGCAATAGAAGGGTGTGATCACTACCCCCTCCGAATGGGTTGTCGTGGCAAAGGTATGGATCTGAAGATAGGAGCACCATATAAAACTACAATAGAATGGCCATATGATTGTGTTATTTAATATATAACAGGATGGTCTAGCTAACGTTGACACCCCCAAAAGTCCACAATGGTTATAGATCATTAAATGTGGTTTTCGCTAAATGATAGTCTATATGGGGGCGAGTAATTTACCGCACTGTAACCATTGGTAACATATGTATGGACAGGAACCAAATGTGTTTTTTTTAACAGTAAACATACATTTATTTCAACGGCATCTTAAAATACCTGCATAGAGTAATTTAGTTGTACTGCATTTGCAATGTAAAGAAACGCAAAAATAACAAGAAATAATTTCCAAATATGAATAAGTTAGTTGGGCCAGCAGCATTGTGCAGTGAACCTGTACTCATAAATGTATGTAAACAAATGCACCGTGAATCGTCCTGACAGGACTGATTCCTATTGCAGTTTATTGGAGCAAGGGACACGGAAAGAGACTTTGGACCAATACGTGCACCGCAGCGAAGTGAATATGAGCAATGAGAGAGCAAGTATATCAAAAAGTATAAAGAGTGATTCACGAGGAGTTATCGCCACTCACAGGGCTTATTCCTTACATCATTTGGTACAAATTATGTCATATAAATGTGGGTCCTATTCCCAATATTTATACAGAAATTCGACAATCAGCATACCCACCTACAGTAGAAAGGAGGTTTAAAGGCTGTTGCAGCATCAATGTGTGATGTGTCGTTCTGCATGATCAGCTGATTGGGCTATTCATTTATCGAGGACGCTTGACAGGCGTAGTGTATATGCAATTGTTGCAAGAAGATATGCCACTGTTACTTGAGAACATTCTGTTTGCAGGAGACGTCGTCAGATCTTCATCTACCATCATGATGGTGTACCTCCTCACTTCCACTGTGCTGGTTGAACACCTAAATTAGCATTTTCTTGAGAGACGGATAGGATGAGGTGGTTTTCACTCCTGGCCTCCTCCACCGCCAGATCTATGACCTCCAGATAATTGTGTATGGGGATGGCTGAAGGATTTTGTTTATCAAATGACTGCATAAAAACGTGAGAAACTACTTAGTGTATCATGCATTATGATACAGAAGTCAAAGACAGCCATTTGCAGCTATGTAGAGCAACACATGCGGTTCATAAGTGTGCGGTCAAGAGTATGGAAGTAGATGAATACATTTGTAAGCAATCTTTGTAAGCTTGTTAGATGCAGTTGTGTTGCTTAACTGTAAACTAAATGGTCTGATAATATGATAATACGTTACAGTATTTACTTCTGATACAGTTATAATTGTATTCGTCATTCCTCAAATGTTTTGAGTTACTCTGTAAATATTAGGAATAGGACCTACATTTAAATGATATATTTTGCTCCGAATGATGTAAGGATCAGGCCCTGTGAGTGGCGTTAACTCCTCATGAATCATCCTGTATTTTATTCAGATATCAATGTAATTCAGGAGATTGGTTTCCTAATCGATAATTGTGTTGAGTAATGAGAGCGTATATATGCACAAAATATGTAGAACAACCAAATATGAGAAGAAATGCAATCGTATCTGCATACACAGAACCAAAGAGCATAATTAAGGTTCAAATGCTTTACACTAAGTCTTTTCACGGCCTGTGCTCGATTTGTATACCATCAACAGCAATACAGATGTATAAACGCACATGTAACGTGTGAAAAGCAGCCTGAAATGTTTCTTTGTAATGGCACTGCAGGCTGCTAAAATTCATTCCTACATGTAATCTGGCGCTATAAGAATCGTGTTGTAAACCCTATATTCCAATGTTCCTCACAGGAAAAAAAATAGAGATGTGAAGTCGCGGGAGCGGTCTGGCCATCATACAAAATCATCATGCCATAACCACCAGTTTGGAAATGTTTTTTTTAATTTTTTAATTGCCACCAAAGCAAAATTATTAGTATAACCATCATGCTGAAACTACATATCACGATGCATGTCGAACTGCATGCCTTCCAGAAGTAGGAAAGTTTCTGTGAGGAAATGGATATAAGTGCAGCTGATCAGTGTCCCTTGGATGAAGTAAAAGGCCCTATGATCAAATCTGTAACGATTCCACACCACATGTTTACACCCCACTTTCGCTGGTGCTCCACAAGCCTGGACCAATGTGGATTCTCTGTCGTCCAGTAGTGCATATCTCGTAAATTTACGTGCACGTGGTTTGTGACGGTCGCTTCACCGGTAAGTAGAATGTTCTTCACAAAATGGCTCTCATCCCTTAGAGACATCAGAGCCAGTCTACAAAAATGAAAACACTGCTGAAAATTATCTTTATGGAGGGAATTTATGTTTGCGCAGTTTCCATAACAAACTGGTTTTACTTATATCTATGTACCTTGAAATTTCTCGTTTATCAATGCGGGGGTTTGTGTCGACATGTGTCACCACTTCGTGTTGATGCATCTCGCCAATAGCAGTCTTTCGTTGCACTCATTGTGAGGAATTCTAGTAACCTCTTAACAGGTGTGTGTGAATTCTTTGTATCGTTTGCAGGTAGATATGAGTTCAATTTGAATACATTTCACCACAAATTTGGACGACTTGTTTTATATTTCTTCCACGTTCATTGTAAATAAGTAGAGCACCACGTTTATCTTCATTCATGAAATTAATTGCATTCTCAAAACTACCCGCTGACATACCACTTACCACAACAGATTAAGGGGACTGGTTCTGCGCTGCTATAGGAAGTGGTCCTGCCAGAATTAGTCATGGCGTGCGATGTTTACTTGCAGCTGTGAGTACAGTAACACTGCCTGATGCTACCAGCCCACCACATCATATCATATTTGCAGATTATTTATTTATTTTTATGTGATACTTTCCATTGCAAATGCTATACCACTGAATTACTGTTTGCATGCACTTTCAGATACAGTTCAAATAATTGTATGTTTCCAGTTTAAAAATCTTATTTTGTTTAATTTCTCTATCCTTTTATGTGCTACGAATTACTCGCCCTGTATGTACCATTATTAATCAAAATCAGCATTTTGTGAACTGTAAATTGTTGTAGAAATGTTGGGGGTGTCGATTAGGTTGACCATCCTGTATATGTTTCCATCATAGGTTGCGGGCTTTATTGTGATACTTTTACCCACACCTGGTTGAAGCATACCCATTCTGCAAAACCACTCTACTGCAATGCTAATGTTGGTGCTGGTCACCACCTTCTCCTCACTGTGCCGATTCGTCGGCTCATTGGGGTTCGATCTGAGTTCCTCCCCATCTGCTAGCCCCGAGTATCTTCTGCCCTGCTGTTGTAGGAATGCTTGCAACTCCTACAGGGAGCTCACTTCCTTTTCCACCTTATACTCGACACTGTCCATCCTTTCACACACACTTTCCTTTCTTCCACTCACAGTGTCAATTTTTTAATCTGCAGTCTAGTTTAATATTCGCTATTTCACTGATTCATTCCATTTTTCTGTCTACACTCTCTATTCCCTTATCTAAATTTTCGTTTACACTGTCTATTTTCCTGTCTACCAGTTCACAAACCCTGCTAATCAAGCAATTTACATATTCAGTAACGCTAGTAATTTGGCTGTTTACATTTTCATTGCACTGTCTATAACGTTATTTGTTTTAGTATTTACAGATGCACCACATCTAATAATTTGACTATCGACAATTTCACTATCACTAACTTTTTTATTATTTATGTTCTCGTTAACACGACTAATTCAACAACAGAGCTGTTTATATAAAGTTAACAGGGAATCCTTATCTGCAGACATTCTTCTAATTAGCATTAACACATTTCTTAATGATTGTTCAGCCTATTACTACAGCTATTTTATTCACAAATATATCTCACTAATTAATATCCTACTGTAATCATAATAGCAATTTTTAAAAATAAAATGCCTCCATTCCACTTTTCAACTTTAGCATCACAAGTTATAACAATCAGTGTACTTAAACTGGTTCTTTCAGGGATGGAGGTCTTAATTATTATTATCATTGCTAACTATAATTCCCCATTAAGGAGAGCGCTAAAACACAGTCAATCCTCAGGGTCTCATTCTCTGTGACCTCCTTCGTCTTTCCTCCCAAAAACCCCTCATAAATTCACCAAGTTCCTTCTTCCTCTCCTCAGTCCACTTCTTTCCCGTTTTCTTCTTTTTGGGAGTTCGTTCGAATTTCGGCTTTCTTATTTTATCTCGTTATTTTTTCCTGTCTCTCATGTCTTCTGTGGAGATGCTTAGCCTTGTGAGGTCTTCCATAGTTTCCCTGGTCCAATTGGTTTTCAGTTTACTAGTCGTCACTATGTTGAAGATCTTCTTGGTCAGTCTGTCGTCGTTCATTCTATACATGTGTCCGTACAATTTTGCTCTTCTTTTTCTGAAGTTGTCTGTGATCATCTCCGTCTGTGTGTACAGTTCTGTTGCCGGCATCTTCATCCAGATCACCTCTCTGTGAACTGGCCCGTGGATCTTTCTCAGTATTTTTCTCTCTTGCGTCTCTATTTCCTTGATTTTCGTTCTTCCCTTTATTACTGTCATTTTTGAGGCGTATAAGGCTTCCGGTAAAACTACTGTGTTATAGTGTCTTAATTTGGCATTGGTGGAGATTCTTCTCTTGTTGTAGTGGTTCCATGTAAGCCTGCATGCCATTTGCAGTTTCGTGATCCTTTCCACGTTGGATGTCGAGTTCAGACCTGTTTTCTGTATGATCTCTCCAAAGTTTTTTGAAGTTTTCTACATGTGCTATCGTCCCATACTTAGTTACCAGTGGATGTCTGTCTACGGGTTTTGTGTCCATGTACTGTGTATTTCGTGTAAGATTTTTAGTCCTGTTCTGGCTGAAATTTCGTGTAATATCTCTAGAGCCTCTTTAGCTTCTTCTCCGTAATTTTTAATGATGACTTTATCATCTGCAAAGGCCAAACACTTTATGTTGACGCCCCTTTCTTGGTTTCTCCCCATCCATATACCCTTGACTCCTCTATACCATGTTCTAATTATTTTCTCCAGAACTGTGTTAAATAGAACGGGTGACAATCCATCTCCCTGTCTCACTCCTGTCCTGACTTCGAACGGTTCCGAGATTTCTTTCATTAATTTCACTTTGGATGTCGTATTTGTTAGTGTTTCTTGGATTAGCTTTCTGGTCTTGTTGTCCACTCTCATTTCTTCCAGCAGATAGAACAGTGTTTTTCTATCTATGGAGTCGTAGGATTTTTTTAATTCAACGAATGTTATTGTGGTGTTTCTGGACTTTCTCGTTGTTAACATTGTTCTCAGACTCCATATCTGTTCGCTGCATGATCTTCCCTTCCTGAACGCTCCTTGGTATTCTCCTATCTGTGGATCTATCTGAAGTTCTAGTCGATTTGACAGAGCCTTAGATAAAATTTTGTTGTGACGCACAGTAGGGAAATCGCTCTGTAAATACTAGGGTCAATTTTGTCCCCTTTCTTTTGGAGTGGGCGTATTAGGGCTGACCTCCATTCTTCCGGTATCTTTCCTGTTTCCCAGATGTTTTAAATGATTCTGTGTATTTTGAGTGTAATGTGTTCGTGGTCTAGTTTCCAGAATTCCGAGATCAATCCATCCTCCCCAGGTGCTCTGTTATTTTTCAATGACTTTATTATGTTCACGATTTCTTCCTGTGTTGGGGGTTGGAGTCCAGGTTAGGGTCTGGCTTCACGAACTGTAGTGTCTGTGTCGGTCTTTCACAGTTGAGCAGTGTGTCAAAGTATTGTGCCAGTATCCCACAATTCTTTTTCTGGTTTGTCTCCAGTGTTCCGTCTTGTCTTTTGAAGCACAAACTCGGTGGTTGATATCCTATTATATTTTCTCTGAATGTTCTGTAGAAGTTTCGTGTGTTGTTTCTGGTGAAATCCTCTTCTATCTCCTTCAGCTTGTTATTTTCGTAACCTCTTTTTTCCCTACGGATTGTTTTCGATGAGGTTTTCTGTATCTTGTTTAATTCCTCCCAATTTTCAGGTGTTCTGTGGCTGTTAAATCTTTTCCATGCTTGTATTCTGTCTTCAATGGCTCTGTCACATGTGATGTTCCACCGTCTGTGTTTCCTTTTCCTCGGCGGTTGCCCCAATTTTATTAGCTTTCTCATTTGCTCTGACAATTCTGTCCATTCATCACTCTCAATGTTCTTTATTTCTTCCGTTATTTCCTCCTTGTTTAACTGTTGGTACTCAGGGTCTGTTCTGAATATTCTGTTGGTTCTGTTGATTTGCCTGTTTGGTATAAGCTTCGCTTTGATTTAGAGCAGGTGACGATCGGATTCAAAAAATCCTTTCCTCGTTCTTATGTTCATAATCACTCTGGTGTTTTTCGCGGATATCGCCACGTGGTCTATCTGGAATTCTCTTAGGGTGTTGTTGGGTGATTTACACGTCCGTAGTTTCTTGTGTGGTTTCTGGAATTGCGTCGACATAATTCTGAGGTCAAGGTTCCTACATAAGTTTATCAGGTCCTCTCCATTCTTGTTCGTCCTTTTGTGGGCCGTATGTTTTCCTGTCGTGTCTCTGAATCCTATTTCCCTGCCTAATTAGGCATTAAATTCTCCTAGTAACACTTTTACGTGTGTCGTGGGGACTTTGTCGGTAGTTTCCTCCAGATCCTCCCAGAATTCTTCTATCATATGCGGTTTTTCTTATTATTGTTATTCGTGGGGGCATGTGTGTTGATTTATGTATAGGCTTAGTTTCCTGATCGTTTAGTGAGCGTTAATATTTTCTCCTATTTAGAGGTGAAATCTATTACAGAGTCCAGTATCGATTTATGTACCACAAATCCCGTTCCGAAGAGTTTTAGATTACTTCCTGGAATGCTTGTGGCCGGTTTTCCCTTGTAAACTTAGTAGTTTCCTGAGTCACAGAGGTGTTCACATGAGAATCGTGTTTCCTGTATTCCCAGAACTTTTATACTGAACTTGTCCATGGTGTTAGTCAGCTGTTTCAGTTTATCCATATTCACCAGTGTGTTCGTGTTGAGTGTTACCATGTAAAATATTCTCTTAGTTTTGAGGGTTTTTGAGAATCTCCGACCCTTCTCTTCATGACATGCCTGATCCCCTGGAATCCGATGATCAGATCTATTACCCAGTCTTCTTGACTGGTGCCCAGGGTAGTGAAACTTTTTCCATTGTTCTGCCATGAATATTTGTTTGTGTTGAGGGTTTGGTGGCAAGATCTCGAAGTATCTCACGTGGTTTCGAATGGAGGTTTGAGTTCCAGAAGGTTCAGTCGCAGCCGAGCTCACAGAGCCAACATATGCTGACCATAATGCCGTGGTTACCACATAGACGTGTCTGGACTTTGGTTTCTATTTTGGTCCGCGGGTGGCATTTTATTTCCGACCTACCCTGCATATCTACAGAGTGATCCCCTATCCGCCACCTGGAGACGCGCCCAGTAGGGGTTAGGTTCCCCCCCTCACCGGATGAGGTCTTAATTATATAAAAGTGTTAATAACAATTTTATAATTTATTTACAAACACTATATAGAAAATTCTCCCGTATTAATATCTCATGATTATTCACTATCACTTGATATTTACAATTATTATTTACATATTCGTATATCCCCTTACAGATATTGTTGGAGTAAAACAACTCATGCCTGTCCCAATAAACAGTGAAACAAAAAATGTTTCCTTTTTGATAAATTATATCTTTATATTTAATAATTTCAATATTTAAAAACTAATTCCTTATTCCATGTTTATAGAGTCCCACTTTTATTATGCCCAGAATTAAAAGTTATAGAGTATATCAAGTGCCCCCACGTACAATAGCCCTCTACTCTTCGGGTACCATGCCCTGCCGTGCATCCAAACCACAAACACACTCGTCAGCTGTCGTCTCGCACTCTTCGCTTTAGTACGTCCTCTCCACTGATGTCCCTCACTGTAAATGACTTCGCCCTAATACCACATTACAGCCAGATTGCTACCACACAAACCACCAATTGTCTGGCTGCGGGGATATTGATATTATCGTTGGCTCTTGTCCAGTAACTTCTTTACATGCCGGGCTGCGCCGAGGAAATTGCCATAAGTTTCATCCAATAGCCCACAACCGTCGACTTTTCCAGAAGAGAATGGGGGATGGTGACGCCTATCCAAGTAGCCGTCAATCATCCCGCCAACCGGGTGACGTAAATGCAGCCAGGTAGTGGGGACTCAGCGTCCCAAACCACCACGCAATGGCCATGTGCACCGTGCCTAGGATGGGGGTCCGCACGGAACAATATATTGGGACATAAAACTTATATAAGTGGCACAGTGACAAACTTTCGGTCTCGCATTCGGAGGGACCTGGGTTGGATTTCCAGTCCGGCCATTCTAATTTCGGCTTTTCATGGATTCTCGTTATTAGCTACTCCAGGATAATGTTTGGATGGTTACTTATTAAAAACCATGGCTGAGTCCTTCCCCGATACTGATTTCAGAGCAAATTGCCCCGACTGAAATTACCTCACTATTGAAGAAATTTTAAGTTATCCATGCTTACGCAGTAAAACATTAAAACCTTTATTTAAAACATGTAAAATGGCATTTCTACATCCTGGTAGGCGCCTGCGTTGTTTGTGTGTTTGGACAGGTGCACTCACACTAGTGTAATAGCACCTTGTGACGGGCTTCAAGTGTGGGAGACATACGAGCCCATCACACCTCAAGAATCACCTAGACTGAGGCGAAGGAATGCTTGTGTTGAGGAAACAGTAGTAACCCGAGGTAACCCACTTGCCAATGGTAATTTCCGCCACATGTCCTATGTGAGAAAATACAGGTGCGAGATGTCCACAGGTTGACGGTAAACCCACCTTATGGTTCTATAAAAACCTTTAATATTACAATTTATAAATACCCTTTTTTGTAAATATGGGGTAGGGCAGTTTTCAGTTTCTTCACGTCTCCCCAAAATGTGCTTATTTATTGACAATACAACTGCCGAAATCACATGGTCAGCATTGATGAACATGTGTGTTTACATTTTAATTTTCAACAGACGCACCCTTTCATATGAATGAAATACGTTAACTTGAATATATTCTAGCTGTTGCAATAAAATTAGGTTAGGCGAAATGTAAAAGTATCTTGAAGCACTTGATTACATAAATAGTATTCAAACCTCAAACTCTACACACAATTTTGTTAGGTAGTTTTATTGGTAGAATATCAAGCAAAAGTTGGAAAAACGAGAGTCGCTACTGTGCAGCTCGCATGTCCACTTTACCCAATTTACTCTCAACACCTTAAACCAGAACCGTAGTAATCAATCAGTGAAACTCTTGGCTTTGGAAGTTGGTATTTAAGTTACTACTCACTGTTGAATAGCCCAGATATATTTGAACCGATGTCTCACGGTATTGGGAGTCACTGGAATAGAGTGGGTGTCACGTTATCTATGAAATCCAGTTGCCCTAACGATCAAATAGCTGCTACTCATTTTCACTGTAGCACTTTCCACTGGTTTCGCTGATCTATAATTATTTCCATATCAAAACGTACCAGGACGGATCCCGTATGCTCGAAGGATATATAGGCAGAGCGAAGCCATCCGGCGCACGTTAACCATGGACCCTGCTGCTCATATGCTGTAATTTAAAACAGTCTAATTAATTCCCTTGTTTACAACACTGTATTAAAACGAACATGTGTAGTGCGTTTTCGTCGCATTTACCGGGAAGAATTGTGGCGTTTGAGGAATGTCATTAGTCAGATGAAAAATGGAATCGCATGCATCCAGATAGTAGCAACTCCACCATGACGAAGTATCTGCCCATTCAACGCAACTTGTGCAACAGTTTTCGGCAAACCACAAAATTCTTCATGTCCGGCATACCATCGTTTTCCCCTATATCTCGCACGCTGAGATGTTTTCCTTTTCCTGAAAATCTATTTTCACATTTATTGAAAAAGAATATAAGAAGTCGAGAAAATCCAACAAAATAAGAGGCAGTGGCTTACTGTACCATAAAATTTCAAGGCATGATTCCATCAATATAAACAATGATGAATGAAGTTTGTGGCTTCATAAGGAGACTATCAAAAGTCAATTTTGTAAATATTGTAATTTTTTCTACCAGCCCCAGATCTGATACTTTCTGATCACACCTTGTGTTCATGATACGAGTGTGTCATAACCGCATTTATTCATGTAAATCCAGAATGGAAAATAACTACATTACTTTCCTGGACCTCGCAGATGATATTTAATGGCGTCAGGGTGTCTAAGAGGCGTTTACATTTTATTAACTGCTGCATAGTAAACAATGCACGGCTCCAGTTTTCTATCTAGCAGAAATGATCATTCCGGGTGTCGAAACTACTTATTGCTAGTGAATGTGACGTTCCCGCTCAAACTACGTTTCCTAATGTTTAAGGCACATTAACTGTAGGAACTATTAATACGAGTAACACATTATTATCGCTAGCAATATCGGTATCCTTGATCGGAATATGAAACTAACAAGTTTTATTCTCTAGGCAATACTGATATATAATTGGCCCGAAAGGATGCTAAAGAGTGAGAATAAACTAAACAACACTTTCAGAAATCTCAGTTATTTGTGAACGAGCTTTTAATCATAACACAGCAGAAAAACAAATGATTATGCACGAATATTACACTGCGTAATATAAAGAGTTTTACGTGAATTCGTGGATTACTATGAAGAGAACCGTGGCTAAATGTATTACACTGAAGAGCCAAATATACAGGTACACCTGCCTAATATCGTGTAGGGCCCCCGCGAGCACGCAGAAGTGCCGCAAGACGACGTGGCATGGACTCGACTAATTTCGGAAGGTATGCAGGAGGCATTGAAATCTGCGCCAATTTGAGAAAGGGTTGCACGTATGTCACGTTTAATGATTCTCGTCAGTCATCGTTTGTCCCACTCGTTCACGATCTTTTTTCCGGCCGCAGCGATGTCGAAGATTTGATGTTTTACCGGATTCCCAATATTCACGGTGCACTCGTGAAATGGTCGTACGCGAAAATCCACATTTTATCGCTACCTCAGAGATGCTATGTCCCATCTCTCGTGCGCCGACTACAACACGACGTTCAAACTCACTTTAATCTTGATAACCTGCCATTGTAGCAGCAGTAACTGATCTAGCGTCTTTACAAGACGCTTGTTGTCTTATATAGGCGCTGCCGACCGCATCGTGTTACTCTGATTGGTTCCACACCTATGTTATTTGCATACGCACGCCTATACCAGTTTTTTTGACTCTCCAGTGCATATGAAGGAAAATATATGTAAATCCTTAAGAAAATACTAATTTTAAATAGTAATTATTGTGTAGGCATCTAGCAAATTATTCAGAACTCGTACGCCATATTGCATTATGTCACAACAGCGGTTACGCTCTACAAACATGTTGTGAAATCACGATCAACAACACTACTAGATAGAAACAGCCGATTCCTGGACAAGGGCGGAAGGGTCAAGGTACTGACGCCATCTTTTATCCGCCATGTTTGATAAGCCACCATGTGTCCAGCCGCCCTTTTGTTTTCATCATCTTCTCCGCCAGCTTATTTACACTTCTCTTTTGTTTACATTGGCTGTTGCTAGAGGCACATCAGTGGTTCGACCATCATATTTGTTAATGGAGATTGTAGATGCAATGCGCTGGTGTCGTTATCGCTCGGCCGCCACGTTGGTTCTAGTGTTCACTACTAGGGGCGCCGCTTTAAATTTTATTTTCGCAGAGCTCAGAATATTGTTTGAAGGAGGGCAGGATCGATCTGCCGAACCTTGGGTCGGCATGCAGACGTCTTAGACCACTCGGCTATCGGGACATGTGCTCGGACAAGGGTTTAAAAGAGGTAATGGCATGCGTGTGCGGGGGATGAATAAATATTTAGTCGTGATTATTCTAATGGTAGAAATAGTTTTTATATAAGTGGTTTTTACTGTATGAGACTTCCATAGATCAGCAATAAGGTTTTTTTTCATATCTTAATTTATATACAATAAGAATTTTTTTTCATATAGTCCTACATTTTTTAAGTACATATATATTTTTAATATTATAAAAGGTGTACTTTAGAAATAAGACACTTTTTATTACATTATTATTATTTTTATTTTTATTCGCATTTTTTAAAAAATTAAATACATTTCTTTTACTTGTGCCGGTCATCAATCCTTCGGTTTGGAACTGCTCATCTATCCTTCGGTCTGGAAGTGGTATAATTTTCTGCGCCACCCTCTCCCTTTAGCACCCGCGTGGCTGCTTACACATCAATGCATGTGGGTCTCCGAGTGGGGAAGGAGGAATACAGTACACTCTTACAGTACGGCAGATATATAATACATATTTCAAATCTCCATGGTGCTGTAAGAATGAGCTGCATAGGTGGGTTACAGTGCCAATAATTATACCAACCTAGGACAAAAGAACACCCTGGACAGAAGAGATAACAACAAGAAAGAAAACAGGCAAATGTAGGTAAACGAAATATTTGTAGATAAAGAGGAATAAAATAAAGATAAGAAGTAGATAGATAGGACGAGTAAGATCAATAACGCCTCTAGTGGTTACAATGGGCCAAGATGTCACAACTAAAAACATTTTCACCCACACAACATCGGTAAAGAATAAGGGCTGTACCCCCCCCCCCNTTCGGATTGGCTTTAAACCCTGGTCGGAAGCTAAACAGAAGCCGCAGCACCAAATCCCCGTGTAGGAGTGCACAAGCGGAATTGCCGAAGTGAAATACTACTTGCAACAATCTATAGTCACAATTGCTTGTGTTGGCACAATATCTCATGATGACATCTGTAGTGGTGTTAAGGACCCATACGTGCATGCGTGCTGTAAAAACAGAAACCATTTTCACCAAAAGTGAATGATTATTTTTAGCTGAGGGTAGACGGTGAGGAGTGAAATCGCTTCAGATTAACTACCTCCAACCATGTCCTCAGGGGAAAAAAGCAAATGAGATTTTTATAGCTGGTGGATGCGGAAGAGGTGAAATCGCTTCTTATTTAGCACCCCCGAGGTGAGGAATTTCTCTGGCATTCTGGCCTCATTCACCCAACACCCCAGGAAAGAGACATTATTTTTAACATGCCAGTCCCCCCAGCTAGAACATTGCATGAATCATCACTATATTAATCATCTATTGTTAAACTGCAATGGCTAATTGAACCTTCATTATACTAAAATTGACACACTTTACAATATATAAAATTAATTTTGCATGTACTCTATCGTCCTGTCAGTAGTAGTTACATTAAACAAAATTTTACTCCATAAACAAATATGGTGGTCGAACGACTGGTGTGCTTCCTAGCAACAGCCGATGTAAAGCAAAGACCAGTGAAAAATAAGATGGCAGAGAATATGGTGGATGGAAGAAACAGATAGCTTGCGAAAACAAAATGGCGGATCCAAGATAGCTGATTTAAGATGGCGGCAGCACCTTGGCGCCTAAACCTCCAGCCCTTGTCCAGGAATCGGTTTTTTCTATCTACTATTATTTTCCATTTTTTCTTTAAAGAACTTCAAAGAATTAATTATTTTATACCAAAATCATCTTTTCTACAACAAATAAATTTATATACAGTATATAAAAATTTCTGGTAGAATTTTTTTTGTGAGTCCTCAAAGCGGCAAAGTGGATTCAAGCCTCCTCAAAGTGCGAGCTAAAAAGACCCCAAAGTAACAAGGCTGATTCGAGGCTCCTTTAGGTTTAAGCCATACTATGTGTGTCGAGCTGGAATGTAGCCATCTTTTTTTTACCATATTGACCTAGCCATGACCATTTTGAAAGTGGGTAATCTTGACCTGTTGTAATCAAGAATAAACACATTCCAAATCAGAAAAAAAATTGTAAAGGTTTTAAAGATATTCTATAATAATTAAAAATGTAACATGTACATCATCTAAACCAATAGAACAATATTTTTTTTATTATAAAATAATAATATTTTACAGAAAATTGTCAATGTATAAAAAAAATTTATTATTTAAAGAAGTATATGTAGTGTCTGTCATCCAGTTACTTGACATCCATTCCGTGTTTCAATTATCGGAATGATCGCAGAGCACAAACACCGAGTCTCTCCTGGTACAGCAACCAAAAGACGACTGACACTAGTTAAGAAATCATCGGCTATTTAGTCGTCGAGCCTCCATCCACCACCAATAAATTGCCTTCGTTCCAACCCAGGAAATTTTGTTTGGGTTTTTAGTTTGCCCCCACATATCTATATTCGAAACAAAATATTGGCTTTACACCAACCCATCCCTTCAACCACCACCCACACCATAATCCATTATCTGAACCTCTGCCTATCTACACCTTCCCTTTCACTTCCCTTCCTCATTCACGTCCCCTTCTCTTTCCTCCACCAACCCTTAAACTCTCCCCCTCATCAGCGACCCCGCAAATCGCATCGGCCATCGATCATTCTGTAATTCCCACAACATATCAAATAGATTCGATGACTCCTTTCCGCACATATGACAGATGTTAGGCTTAAAATTATAGGAATAGTCCCAAACGTTCGATTCGCTGTCCCACAAATAGTGTGACGATTTTAAATTTTAAAAATAGCTAATTCTTCGGACATATTGTTTATTCAATTTTTTTAAAATATGTTTATAATTTTTAGCCTTTTGAGATACTTTTAACTAATTAAAGTTTTGGTTTTATTTTTTTATATTTAGGTGTATTTACCTAGACTTTATTATGTACTGAGGTTCTGTAGTATACGTTGTATTGCTCCTAGCCCGTGCATGCAGGCAGGCAGGATGGTTTCCACACTGCCTGTGGCCGTGAGAACGCCTACGCTTGCAGCACTCGTTATCTTGTGCCAGGATGTTGGCGTGAGCATTTTATTTACAGCGTTTCTTGTTTTCCTTCGCTCCGTGCCTTACTTTCCGTTGAACCATTTCTCAGCACGACAAATTTTACGCTGTGTCTACAGTCTGTGGGCGTCCTGACAAGTAAAGTGCCCTTTTTACCGTCTGGAGCTGCATTTGGGTATCCCCGTGCCATCTGTCGGCATCTCTCGAACTAAATTTAAGTGTATTAGTTTACATGGGACGCACTATTTCTTGTATCTGTCCGCGAGAGTTGCGTCGCCTCGAGGTCGTACACACCTACTCCTTCTCACTACATATAGATGTGTTTTCGCCGCAGCGGTAACCAAATTTGTTCTTTATGAAATATGTAGTCATAGTGCGCGTATTTAATTTTTTTAACTATGTAGAATAGTCAAGTGCCTTCAAGATGTAGTTAGCGAAACTTATGAGACTAGTGTTTTTTGACAACCTGCTGTCTGTGAAGTTCAACTACACGTAGCTACTCCTTGAGCCCTCCTTTTGGGAGGGTTTCAGTTACAGTCTCAGTTTTGGTTTCTGTCCTACTTTCACCTTCACCATCTGATTTCGTTCAACGTCTATTCAACTTTTATCTCTGCACCTTATTTCGTTCCAATCTTTCGTTGGGTGCCGGGGAAATGACTCAAAGTCTATTTCGTCTGGACTACCCTGCATCAATTACATTGCCGGTGATGTTTGGCGGATCTAGGATGAGTTGGCTCAATCCATCACATTTCATCGCAAACAACTATTTTTCATTATAATTTTCTGTCACAGACTGGACATTTATTTGAAATTTACACCCACAAAGAGCTTTTTTAGTAATGCAAAAAGTTTGGACGGGCAAAATATATTTTTATGGTTTATGATGCTCGACTTATGCAAAAGTCGTGAAATTTAAATGTAACCTAATTGTTAGATATATTTAATATTTTATTATAAGGGGCTCCATCCTAAGATATCACATTGTATCATATTGCTTTGTAATATTTTTTTTTTCATATTTTCTAATATTTTATAATTTGCTTCATACAAAAATAAATTTGTATTATATATTAAAAATCCAGTTTATTGATGTGCAAATTTTATCACTTTGACTAAATGGTAAAGCTTTTGTATATGCAAATTTCATTCTGAAATGTAACGTTACAAATACGCCTATTTTATCTCTTTCTTTTAATTCCTTATAATACACAATTTTATTGTGTATCCTCTGGTACTTATTATGCAATGGCAGTTTATTTTTGTTGTAATATAATTTTATTACATTTTTCAGGACGCACCTTCCTAAATTAGATATACATATTTTGGGGTAGCAGATTTGAAAAGTGGCACAGATACACTTGTTAACTTCATTTTATTTTTAATGAATATAGACCTTAAAAACATTAGTTTGAAGTAGTCCGTATCGGATTCTCATTTTTAATGAAAATACGAGTGATAATATTGTCAGGATGTAAAATTCACTCCTTAGAGAAGATAGTAGAGACGTAGAGAGGATATTGAGCAAACGTTTTTTGGATGCACGCAGATTCTAACTCACATCCCTTGTGTTACTCGGCACAAATTTTGATTATTCGGATACCATAATATTTACATGTGACGAAGTTGAAATGCGGAATACAAACGAGCAAGATGAACTCGGTAAATTTTTGTATGATAATTTATGTTTTTCTCTATTAGTACTTATTTTTTATATATTTAAAACCACCTTTTCTGTATTTTCAAAATGTTTATATTTAAGTGGTGCATTTTAACCAATGCATTTATTTACAACCCTTAGTATGCTATCGCCTTATTTTCTATAATTGTTCGAATACGATGTTATGTTTGTAAATTATACTGACATAGAATTTTTTGGCCGATTTTATTTGGTATTTTCGATACCTTAGAAGAACATTAATGTAACAATTGACATATCATTGAATTGGTTTTTTAAATGCAAATGTGAATAACTTGTCCGTATCGATGATTACATGCCTTCGTCAATGTCATATTTGATATATGTACTGTAAATAGCATTGGCATGCTCATCAGATTATTTCGAAGAAACTTTGACTAATTTGTGTAATCAAAACAAAATCGGCCCATAGTGTACAGACTACATATCCTCAAGTCTTGCTCTATGAATAGAAGCTATGAGACTCCTGATACTACGATTTTCATTGAAGTGCTTAACTACAGTTCACAAAACATTAGGACCAGACCTGTACAATTCTGCATGCAAACATTATTTCTAGTCCCGAGAATGTATGCATAGCCCTACCACCTAACATATGCACTGCAGACCATCAGGGTTAGACCCTTAAGATTCAAGACATACGCATAAGTTTCAACACTGAGAATGTAGGAATGGGACACCATTTTCGAAACACTTGCTTTAAATCCACAAAATTCAGGCCGTAGGTAACAATTCAGACACTGGCATTTCGCATTAGGTGAGAAGTGTTCGCATAATCATACTCATCTGAACACACTGTCAGTAAAGTGAAAATGCTTCAACACCTTTGCTACACTCCATAGTCACCATGAGCACAAATCACATTCATCGCAAAACATAGACTCATACAGAAATACTACCAATTAAACAGCCAAAGCATGCAATAATTCCGACTGACAAGGCGGACCAGACCGCAATATGTATGACAATGGGTTAAAGCCAAGTAGCAAATGTTAACATTTTTGTATGTTTGTGAAGTACTTCTTTACCAACCTGGTAGAGCCAGGGTTGATGTAGTAGCGAGAGCACGCGCCTCCCACCAAGGTGAACCGGGATCGAGTCCTCGTCTTTAATTACTTTCTCTATTTTGGCGGGAGGAAATCGGGCCGGACGTTTCTGCTGGTTGGCGGGTTTTCTCGGGGACCTCCCATTTCTCTTGCAGTTGTATTCCCACGCTGCTCCGTTTCCCCCTCGTTTCATCCTAATCTGCTGTGAATACCTCGCTGTTAATAGCCGCCCAAACCTCGCCACCCAGCTTTGCCAAACTGGTGATTGAAAGTTCTAGATCTGAGCACCAGTCATCTCCGCTCCTGTGTTCTCGGCACACGAGTGAGCATGGCCACCAATCAGAGAGCGTCAAGCGGAGGTCGTGACTGTTGCAGGAACTGCTGTGGGCGGGACTAGCGAGTGGCGACCTGGATATGGTGGTGTCGGACCACTCCCCCTGCACACCGGACCTCAAGCTGCTGCCTCCTGGAGGTGATGGTGACTTCCTGCGAGCCTGGGGTGGCATATCCTCCCTGCAGCTTGGTATGTCAGCATAATGTACTGCACATTACGAAATGAGAGTCCCAGGGGTGGCATGATAAACATCCAGATAGGTTTATAATTGCGGATCCTAGCACACCTTTCAAATCCCCAAATATTTAACTAAACATCCTGAAACTATCATTTTCAGATATTAAAAATATATTAAAAAATTCGATTAAGTCCCAGATTCGGAATATTTTAGTTAAAACCTCAAAAATATAATAACATTAAAGTATTAAATTATGAGATATAAATAATATTATTTATTTCTCATAATGTAAATAACTATTAAATCTAATCATGATTATAAAAGGTTATAAAATTAGCTAAGATAAAAATCAAATTATAAAATTTAAAATTCATTATTAAAGAATATTAAACTTACAAAAAACCACAAAAATATCGAACGAAAAAAATAAATATTAATTGAAATTAAAATTAAAACTAATGTCATGCCCTGATTAATCCTTTATATTTTTATTAATACTATAAAACAAGAATAATAACATTTTTAATTCATATTTTTTTTAATATATTTATTTTTTGGAAGTTTCAAATTCCTAAAAGGAAAAATTACCATTAAAAAATTATCATTTACACGCAGAATATTTACCATAAATTGTATCCATAATCACAATTATTTATTTCTTTATAAATATGACATAATATTAACCTATGTAGGATTATAAACTCGAAGGATTTGATTTGTTTAGCATTGGATCAATTAAAATTTTTTTTAAATCGATATGTAATGGTACAAAAACTTAAGAAATTGTAGAATATTATTAAAAATGTTTGAATTAAAAAAGAAAATTTTGTCTTATAATACCAATGTCAGTATGGTTTTTTAAATTTTAACAATATATTAATAAAAAGAGTTTGAAATTTAATTACTTTGATTTTAATAATGATTGTGATTTTGATTATAATGAATTTAATTTCTAGTAAGTGATTTTAATAATAAAGATGAATATAAATATTATATAGATGATTATTAACTGGTGATTTGGCAAAATATTATTATTATCCTGAAACAGGTACCAGTGTAATAATTCCAACAGCTAGACTCTGATTATAAATTAGTTAATAATTATTAGCTATAAAGTATAATAATATGTTATATTTTAATAAAAAATATTTCAATGTATTTTACTTGGATGAACAAATTCTAAGCATATACAAATATTGTACACATTTAACCAATTCCCCAAATTTTTTTCCGTTATGTAAATAAATAAAATTCTTCAGTACTTATATCTTTCATCATACCATAAGCTATAATTTTGAATGATAACATTAATATTACAAATATTTTTCAGGCACTAATAAAATTAGTGTTAATATTTAGAAGGATATATTTCCTATACTTACTGTCAATAACATAAAATGGACCTAAAGTAAAAATGTATAATAAGCATATACAATTCAACCAGCTTATAATGAAAAGCTTTATTCTAAATACCATTATTATATAAACTATTATTTTTATAACCATTGTTTGTTAAATAATTACATAGTCAATAATTATGAAACATTTTTATTCCCATCTTTTGTGTAAAAAATGTTTCTCTTATATTGATTAAATGCTTTGTGCACCATGAAGATAAAAATTTGAACTTTAAACATAATATTTGTGATCATTAATTTTAATTAATTTTTATTTATACAATAACAAAATCAGGTATGTAATTTTGTTATTAAAGTGTAATCTTGTTAAACAAAAAATTATATTTTCTAAACTAAACACATTTTAACTTTCTACTTAAAACTCCCGAATTATAAATTAAAAATTAATTTTAGTCAGTTAAAATATTTTTTAGTCAAATCGAAGTATTTAATTGATATTTACAACTAACCATTAATTTTGTTAAGAATGTTTTTGCTCTTTCTTAATAAAATATCTTAATACAAGAAAAATATCGGTTTAATAGTATACTGCTGATCTGATAAATATAATTATTTTAATGTGATTAAAAATTTACATATTTTCCTATGACTATAAATATGAGTGGCGACCGCTCAATTGACGGCTTAACTGTCAGAATGAGCGGGTACCGGCAGCTTGCCTGGCAGTGAAATCAAGAAATTAATGCCACCTATTTGTTGAAAATAGAATCTAACATAGAGGGTACTGACAGCACCACCTATTCATTAAAAACACATTATCATATATGTCTGCTGCCTTGTGACGATGTCAAGAAAATAGCGCTACCTAGGTGTTGTAAATATAATCCAATATGAATCGCGCCAAGCGTGCAACCTATACTTTAAAAACATAAACAAATATAGCTGCCACCTGGTGGTTGAATCGATAACTCGTATGGTAAGCTAAAGCCACCTAGGTGATAAAAATATATGAAATCCAATATGGCAGTCGAACGAAGGTGAGGAACAAACTCCAGCATCTAAACACATATGACAAACGAAATATCAAGATGGCGGCCTCCAGAAATGTAAAAACAAACGACAAACGAAAAACGAAGATGGTTACTCACGATAGAATGAGTATAGGTTGTGGTGGTGGGGGGAGGGAGACATCCAGAAATGTAATTTTCGTTAAATTATATTTAGCAACAAAAATGTTAATAATACATTTTAATAATAAATTATTATTTTAATTTTGAATTATTTAATTAATAATTTTTAATTATTTAAAATATTAATTGTTTTATTTTTTAGGATTTTTTAGTTTGAAGGTCAAAGGCTACCGGGGTCAAATCAAAGGTCACCAGGGTCAAGGTCAAATGTCAACGTCATCTGGATCCATTATGACCGCTGGCTTATGGGAAGGGCAGAGCACGAAATGCTCCGCCGCTCTGGTCCCGTGTCCCGATGTGCGAAAGTCCCCATAATCCTTCTACTCACTAAAGATATTTCGCTTCCCTTGTCTGAAAAGTCGACGAGGGTGAAGCGAGGTGAATATTGAGCAGCGCCAGAATGAAAAGGTGGGGGATACGGGAGATCCCCGAGAAAACCCGCCTACCTATGGCATCGTCCGTCACAGGAATCTGGGAGCGACCCCAGAAAATACGATTGTTTATTCACTGAAATAAATATTTTTGCTCATTAGGAAGTCAATTAAATACACATATTTTTTTATTGAAAATTTATTTTACTCACATACTATATATTAAGTAGAACTTAATACTGAAAAATTAATATTTGTTTATTTAAAGTGAATGAAGGTTTCAGGCGAGGACTCATGCCGTTGGATTTTAGATCTGTTGTCCGTTTTAATAACGAACTCTTGTTTTTTTAAGTACATAAAATTACCAATGTTTTAATGCGTGCATTGTTTCTCATTTGTCTAACATAGCAGATAAGCTCCCTACATCCGCATCAAAAGAGATAAGCGTTATTGGCTTTGTTTTTGTTTTGAAATATAAGGCTAGGAAATAAAGTGTTCCGGGAACATCCCCCACGGGGTCGTGCCTAACTTTTAATTACATGAAAGTAAGCATGGAATAAGTTTGTGTACAAGGCAAACAATAGATAATCGGTTCATTTTTACGCCTACATGTTTTACCCGGAAATAAGCACACGGCTCCATTTTGAATGTACTAGGGTTACTTGGTCTTGCAGACGAACTCTTTTAATATACACAAATTGAAGGAATGCTGTAATTTCATTACAGGTACATCATGGTCTGATATCACAATAATGTGAAAAAAATCTGGTGTTAATGACCATTTTAAATACTGGAGCTGCGATAACGCATACAGGAGTATGAAAAAAAAGAACGGAAATTCCGAATAAATTTACGATTCTTGCGGAAACAGCTCTAGACATGGGAACCAACTGAATGAAACAACATAACAGTTATCTTAAGCCGTGATCGCAGGATCACTTTTTTGACATGTTCGTAAATTACGTGTAAAAATAGTTAAAAATCTCTCAAAAATCAAGGAAAAATCACACAAACCCATTGGTATACGTGCAACACTTGTTAGCAAATCAAATATGTAGACGAACGTCAGGGGATTGACACAAATTATTAAGTAACTGAACTTTTTTTTAAGTACTTAAACAGAAACTCTTCCATGCACGATTTCCATATTGGTATGGTTGGCATATGTGGGTTTGCAACTCCAGGTCAGTGAGAGTGTTATTTATTTACGTTCAACTATGTAAGGACGAAAGGACGGCCGTATGTAAAAATAAACTAAGCAAGGAACACAAAATGTGTGTTAATTAACCGTGGCCTGGCTGTACCATTTATGGTTCTGTTTTCGTGTATTTGCTAAGCTTGTGTAGCTCTGACTTCGGATGTATCTTCTATTTAGGGACACCCCACATTAGGCGGGCCTCGTAACATTATTCAGTATTTATATCTGCCTGGTTCTTCCATATGCACGCCATTAATGATATGCGTGCCGTCATAATGAATGCAGTGTCCAACCAGAGGGCGTGTTACATGCTGTGAAACAGCTAGTATGGCCTGGCAGACATCTGGACACATGGGTTCATCACGCCAGCTAGACTGTAGTCCACCACAGACCGGTCTGCATGTGGCTGAGCGATTACAGAAGTGGCTTGGAAGCATATGTATGTGCTGTCCCACTAACATCCCGTCTGTAGTCTTCGGTAACGGTAGTAAGGATGCACCGCTTGATGTTTGTGAGACAGAAGACAGCTTGATGAGTGCTGCACGCGCATCTTCCCCCACCCTCCTTTCTTTCAGAGACTTGCCCAAACATCTGTTGGACACTATACATTTTCCAAATGTAAGAACTTATTTTGTTGGTATGTCTGTCAACAAAATAACGTTAAGATTGCTATTTCTTGCATTTTTGTTGGGAACGTTCTTCGCTCAGAATGATTACTTTCATAGTTTAAAAAACAATTCCACGGCGTGGAAAAATGTCACAGAAATTTGAAAAATTTGTTAAAATTTTACGTGTTGAAATTGTGTAAACTTTGCTACTGTAATTTATTATTTTTTACCGGATGATTTTCAAATGCATAAGAAAAGGATTTTGCATGTTTTGTGTACATTTTTGTATATGTCTTCTAAGCACATATCATAAGCTTGTAGGAAGCCAACAGAGAAAACATTTTGTGGTAAATTATGGTTTTTGCCAAATGCGTGAGTCAAAGAGTGAATTTCACCAATTTTCCGTGTTGCCCGTAAGAAGGAAAGGCTTAATGTCTCGTCGACAGCGAGGCCCTTACTGGAACAAGTTTCTCAGAGAAACTGAAACCATCTCAGTATTAGCCTGCAGGGATATCTAGAAACCATGGAAAAACAACAATCAGGATTGCCAGACTGTGACTCGAACTCGTGTCCTCCCGAATACGAGTCGTGTGTGCCATTACTGCACAACCTCGCTCGGTAATGTTGCATTAGCTACGTATGGTCGAAATATGTGTCAGCAACAGATTGTTGTACTGCTGTAGAGTATGTGGAGTGAGATGCTGGTCGCTGTTAAAGGGCTGTCGCTGTTGTGGACGGAGGCTCAGAGCAGAGGCCTCGCCCTGAGTGATGTAAGCCGTCTTCTGAGTGCTGAGCCAGCCAGACTGTGCGGCCTGAACCACTGCAAGGGCACACTGAGGCCGGGCTTAGACGCAGACCTCGTCGTCTGGGACCCCGAAACCACCTTCCAGGTCAGTGAAAGCCATACCTTCACACACGTCTGCTGAGTGCTGAGCCAGCCAGACTGTGCGGCCTGAACCACTGCAAGGGCACACTGAGGCCGGGCTCAGACGCAGACCTCGTCGTCTGGGACCCCGAAACCACCTTCCAGGTCAGTGATAGCCATACCTTCACAAACGTCTGCTGAGTGCTGAGCCAGCCAGACTGTGCGGCCTGAACCACTGCAAGGGCACACTGAGGCCGGGCTTAGACGCAGACCTCGTCGTCTGGGACCCCGAAACCACCTTCCAGGTCAGTGATAGCCATACATTCACAAACGTCTGCACTCTTACGCATTCCTCTCTATTGTTTAACTATAAGAAATACTCACGATTTCAGAAACTCATAATATAGAGAAGAAGAAACAATGTAATTCCTATTTAGAAGCTATTTTATTCTCTATGAAACAAAACTGCGATTAATGATTTAGACAAGGATACTTTCCAAAGCAGACTGAAGCTAAAATTATATTAAAATTAGTGGAGGTAAATAAGAGTTTTTCGCTGTATGAAATTTCATTGGGGGGTTACGAGATTTATGTGTTACATTTGTAGACTATTTAAAAACATTTATGCAGATACGAGTTTTTCGTAGTCGATTAATTGATTTTTATTATAATGCCGTAAAAACCTTTTAAAATGGGAGTACGATGTTTTCTATGAGGTTAACGATTTTCATTGCAAATTGTTTACAAAAACAACAGCTAATACATACACCCCGAAACTGAGCTCCATACATAAATAACACGGAACTGTTACTCATTAAAGAGCTTCGAGTATCGCCAAGGCTACAACAAGCGCTCTTCATCGCTGTAACTATGGCATTACTTTTCCTGTGGTAGTAGAGATATCCATGTAACTTGAACCAATTATACTAAAAATAAAAAACTATCACGAGTGACTTTCAGCAGTTATCAACATAACGAACAACTGCCAGAATTTCAGAATCTGGAAAGCTTCATACTTCACTGCCATTTCTCAACATATCAACACTTTTTTAAGGTTTTGATGTTATAGAATAGTTATAAGAAGAGCAACATTCTTTCTTTTTGAGTCGTGTTCAAATCCCGCTCTAAAACCCAGATAATTTTTAATTTTTTAATCCCGCTTTATACATCAGCAAACGCCCACAGAAAGGAAACATATTTTTTTTTTCTTTCATAACCTCTCTTTTTATAAACTGAAAATATACCTAGCAGCACATTTATGGAGAAGTTCCATGAATTCACACAAAGTTTTGTAAAACTTACAGGAAGTCAATTATTTAAAAAACTAACTGTCTCAAGTTATAAATATTGGTCGATAACTGTCTACAAATATGTGTACTTAATATAAGTGGAAATTTTTCTAACAGTGTGACTTGTGATAAGCGAGGTCTTTTGAAGACCCTAGTGCTCTATTCACCATGACTGGAGAAATTTCTTTGACCGCGTATTACAGCATGTGGGAAACATTGCGGATGTTGCCACTGATCATCTGGTGTCCTCGTGTAATTCCATTTTCCTTCTGTCCCTGTGTCTGGTCGCCGCTGTGACCTACGTAGGAGTAGGTGCCACCTTGCTAACTTCACTGAAGAAAGCCATAATGGAGATTGCAGCATTTCTGTCTGGGGTGGCGTCACATTCAACGTCAGCTTGGTGGTGATGCTTAACTACATTTCAACGCGTCAATGGTAGTGGCACAGGCATGTTGGACATTACGTGGACAACATATTTCATAAAGGCATTTTTTAAGTGCAGAGAGTGTAAAAATATTTTCCGAATATTTCCGCATGTAATGTTGAAATTAATCGATGGACTTTATTAGTCATCATGTTAATGCAACCAACTTAATGTTTGATATTGTAGTTGTCATTCGACTCCTTATCAAGTAGTATTCCGGTGAATTAAAGGATAAATTTCTACACACATTAATAAGATGTGTGCAAAAAGTATAATATTTCCTTTTATAAAACTTAACCCCCTACCAACGCTACCTTACATTTTAAATACAGATTGATTACACAAGCAAAGTAAGACGTGTGATTATGGGGCTCCGAGGACAATCGTGCTCTGATCGGGAGGTGGCCATATTTGAAATAGCTTTTGTTAGCCATATTTGTTTACTAACTCGCCTTCTAGTGTGCTCCACTGTGGCCACCCTCTTGTGTTTGTCATTATGTTTCTTAAAAATATTTTTGGTGTTACGTAAAGTATATATTTCTTTAAGAATGACTGTTAAAAGGAAATTTTTTTTTACAAAGCCAATATCAAAACTTTTTTAATTATATGATGGGGTACCAACAATATAGAAATTAAGCTCACAATAAATTTAAAAATTAAATTTATTTCGAGCATATTAATTTTTGTGAAAAAAAATATTTTATTGAGTCGTTTTCTTCTTTATGGGAACGATCGTCGGCATCGCCCTGCCATTTCCCACTATCAAGGCTGCTAACAACAGCCATCTGCGAGGCTCTCTGTGTCTAGGGACCAGAGAAATGCACTTTTGTTTTTAAATTTTTTATTTAAAATATACAATTATTTGTTTTCAATTTAAAAACTTTTCCCAAAAAAATATTTTTCCAACTGCTGTAAGATGATACTACAACGATAGCCTACGACGCCGGAAACTAAAATGATCCGCCTAGAAAAAAATAATGCAAATTTGACGAACGCAGGAATAAAGAAGACAGCAGAATTCAAAAAAGCGTACAGATGGATAGATAGAGAAAGAGAAAATGTGGGGACAGCGAAAAAGTAAAAAAGGAATGGTAAGTACAATACGAAACACAACAACTGCAGTGTATGTGTGGCACAACTGCATACTTCACAACTTCAGTGTGGATAAGCGCCGAAACACCCCGAGAATTGTCTGTAACTCCCAGATCGGAAGCCAACATAGGTGACAAGTCCCTGTGCACGAATGCACATTCGAAATTGTGCACGAGAAACAGTAGATGCATCACATAAAACGTTAAATGCTGTGCCTCAGTGCTTCACATTGAACCTTCCAATATTACCAACTTAAATGGGGTGGGCGACGAGAAATCGATTCAGATTTGACGAACCCAGAGTGGGGAACTGCCTATTTTGCATTCCGAATCCCATTCGCCCTTCCGAGGAAAGGCAATTGTTTGATAACATCATAATTGCCAAGAGATGAAGTGTCTTCGAGTTATTTTTGTCGGGGTGGTGTGGGGGTAGTTAAATCGCTTCTGATTTTTACACATCTGAGTCGAGTAACTGCCTATCTTGTTTCCCGACCTGGCATGTCCCAGCACCAGGGAAAAACATGATATGTGGAACGTAACCATTCCCCTCCAACTATCTCGAAAAATTTTTTTTCGTAATACATATTTTCATTTCATTTGCTATATTCATATTGCAGTCTTCGTTTTATTAAGTAGTGTAGGGTCTAAATCTCTGGTCGTCTATCCATGAATCAGCTGATTAATTTGCGCATTCTGTGAAATATTATGGCAGCGTGGCCTGATATTTTGAACTTCAACCTGCATGATTTGCTGCTGTCAACACTCTCTTGTAATATTAGAAAGTATTTTTATCTTCAAGATGTTTTCTTGATATCCTTGGCTTTCTCCGTAATTTTGCCTTCACATTTATAAGTGTAAATTTTGGCATGAAGACTCACAAATTCACACATTTCCTCACTACCAAACTCAACTTTATATTTCCCAACAGACTTAATGCTGGCAGGAGAATAAAAGNGGGGGGGGGGGGGGGGGGGGGGGGGAGTTTGTGCCGGTTTCAAATTATCACATGAATTTGGAGTCTGTGGCCAGATCCTGATGGAAATCATAATCTTTGTCAGATAAATGAAACTCTTTGTGATTATGTGTGCCAACTTAAAATCATCTCAATATTTCTGCTTTATGATGTTATTTTGAAATCTGTAGATTAATGTTCTCGAAAGCCTGGATGGATTGGTTTGTCAAATACTATTATTTCCTTTTCTATTTTAACGAGACATAATTTCCCTGTGTATGTTGTGCGGCAATATAATTGTGATAAAGAAATTAGTATTTTGGCTTTTCGTTTCATGCATACCAATTCCTTGCGTTGCCTTTTCCGCTTATGTTCCATTAATTTTCCAAACGTATCATTGTTCATTAATTTATAGCATTATTTTCCGAAAGTGTTGTTTAGCACCTGTCGTTTTTGATGAATTATGCCTCCTGTTCACATTACAGTATCTTATGTAATGCTTTGATCTGTGGGTCAGGGCACTAGTTCATCAACTTGAATAGCAGGTATTTGTGAGCATCACGTACCATAGATCTACCTCCACTACGTAGCCCACAAGTTCGTCATCAGTCCACAACTACTGGCAGTCTCTACGATACAGTCCACAACTACTGGCAGTCTCTGTGAAGCAGTCCACAACTACTGGCAGCATCTGTGATGCAGTCTACAACTACTCGCAGCCCCTGTGATGCAGTCCACAACTACTTGCAGCATCTGTGATGCAGTCCACAACTACTTGCAGCATCTGTAATTAAGTCCACAACTACTGGCAGCATCTGTGATGCAGTCTTCAACTACAGGCAGCATCTGTGATGCAGTCTACAACTACTTGCAGCATATGTGATGAAGTCTACAACTACTGGTAGCCCCTGTGGTGCAGTCTACAACTACTTGCAGCATATGTGATGCAGCCCACTACTACTGGCAGCCCCTGTGATGCAGTCTACAACTAATGGCAGCCCCTGTGATGCAGTCTACAACTAATTGCAGCATCTGTGATGCAGTCCACAACAACTGGTAACCTCTGTGAAGCAGTCCACAACTATTGGCAGCCTCTGTGATGCAGTCTACAACTACTTGCAGCATCTGTGATGCAGTCCACAACTACTGGCAGCCTCTGTGATGCAGTCTACAACTACTGGCAGCATCTGTGATGCAGTCCACAACTACTGGCAGCCCCTGTGATGCAGTCCACAACTACTGGCAACCTCTTTGATGCATTCCACAACTACTGGCAGCCTCTGTGATGCAGTCTACAACTTCTGGCAGCCCCTGTGATGCAGTATACAACTACTGGCAGCATATGTGATGCAGTCTACAACTACTGGCAGTCTCTGTAATGCAGTCTACAACTACTTGCAGCATCTGTGATGCAGTCCACAACTACTGGCAGCATCTGTGATGCAGTCCACAACTACTGGCAGCATCTGTGATGCAGTCTACAACTACTTGCAGCATCTGTGATGCAGTCTACAACTACTGGCAGCATCTGTGATGCAGTCTACAACTACTGGCAGCCTCTGTGATGCAGTCTACAACTACTGGCAGCATCTTTGATGCAGTCTACAACTACTGGCAGCCCCTGTGATGCAGTCTACAACTACTGGCAGCCCCTGTGATGCAGTCTACAACTAATTGCAGCATCTGTGATGCAGTCCACAACTACTGGCAACCTCTGTGAAGCAGTCCACAACTACTGGAAGCATTTGTGATGCAGTCCACAACTACTGGCAGCATCTGTGATGCAGTCTACAACTACTTGCAGCATCTGTGATGCACTCCGCAACTACTGGCAGCCTATGTGATGCAGTCTGCAACTACTGGCAGCTCCTGTGATGCAGTATACAACTACTTGCAGCATCTGTGATGAAGTCTACAACTACTTGCAGCATCTGTAATGCAGTCTAAAACTACTGGCAGCATCTGTGATGAAGTCTACAACTACTGGCAGCATCTGTGATGCACTCCGCAACTACTGGCAGCCTATGTGATGCAGTCTGCAACTACTGGCAGCCCCTGTGATGCACTCTACAACTACTTGCAGCATCTGTGATGAAGTCTACAACTACTTGCAGCCCCTGTGATGCAGTCTACAATTACTGGCAGTCTCTGTGATGCAGTCTACAACTACTGGCAGCCCCTGTGATGCAGCCCATAACAACTGGCAGCCTCTGTGATGCAGTCTACAACTACTAGCAGCATCTGTGATGCAGTCTACGACTACTGGCAGCCTCTGTGATGCAGTCTACAACTACTGGCAGCATCTGTGATGAAGTCTACAACTACTGGCAGCATCTGTGATGCAGTCTACAACTACTGGCAGCCTCTGTGATGCAGTCCACAACTACTGGCAGCCTCTTTGATGCAGTCCACAACTACTGGCAGCCTCTGTGATGCAGTCCACAACTACTTGCAGCAGCTGTGAAGCAGTCCACAACTACAGGTCGCCGCTGCCGCCCTGAAAGTCCGGTCCCCGCGTCATAACGTTCGAGATCTACCACTATTGGGACCAGGAGGTTGTCGTTATGGCCGTCTAGGATAACGGACAGGCATAACGTCGCTAAGGGAGAGCAGGTTAGCCAGGAAAATTGGAAGATGGAAATCGAGGACATGCGGCCAAAAGTCATAAACGCTGATACAACAAGTACGGGGATCGCGATTGCTGCAAGACTCATGTCTACGTCGTCTGCCGAAACGGACGCTGGCGGAGCGTGCCTGGTGGAGCGTGCCGCATCGAACATTAGCCAAATGTCTTTAACAGTATTGATTCAGTCTGCTTTCTCTTATGTAAAGAACTTGAGTAGTTCCTCCCTATTTAAGTGCATCTTAGTCACATCCCCGTCACTTGGCTGTAAGCGATTTGCATGTTGTTATTAAAATATTAATAGCTATGTTTTGCACTTGAACATAACTGTATGTTAGTGATTTGTTATTTTGTGAAACCAGCCGATAGCGAAATCGACTAAACATAACTCTCTGCTGTGTGGTACTGGCGTATGTATTTATTTTTTTACCCTGAATTTGAGATTTTTAATGCGAAAACGTTTTCGCCACAAATTTATATTTTCAGCCATGTTTTCCGTTTAGTTTATGAAAATTGGTTGGCATTTTTTTTAGCTGACATTTTAATTGCAAAATTCTTTTCGTCATTGTTTACATTTTTGCAGCTGTGATTTTTACATTAAAAACTCAGGGACTTATCGTTGTGGTTTCTGTTTGTGCAGTTCATGATCTTAACGGTTCGCATGTAATGTCGAAGCCGAAATATTCCCTTCTTCCCAACGCGAATTGCGGAGTCACGTTATGATCGCTTGTACGCAGATTATCGTAACTACCCGATATGCTGGTCGTCCACCCTCCTCCTTCTGTAAGTGCATTTTCTTTATATTGGCTTGTAATAAATTATCCCTTCCCAATCCTAACTAAGTTTAGTTTTAATTGACACGCCAGCATGGGTTCAAAACAAACTTAATTTTTTGTTTGAGAGGACATCCATCTTCACTATTAAAAGCTAACAAAATTCTATCTAATATTCAACTAACTAAACATTCTGAAAGCATTTCTTTAATGTAAGAGTAATTCCGTTGATAAAAAAATCACTTGAAACCCACTTGCTTTATTTTTTGTTCTAATTTCAATTTAACGTCCATGTATCTGAAACATTAAGTAACATTTTTGGAATGTTAGAGTAATTCAGTTGATTAGAATCACTCAAAACTTACTGGTTCTAATTTTTGTTCATTAAGTCATTTTCTTAATTTACATTAAATAAAATTATACTTTTCCATACTTAGCTTTTGCTAAGATATCGTTTGTCATCAATACCCAATCGTTAATTTAATGTTTGATAGTATAACTAATTGTGCTTTTTATCAGTATGATACAAGTGGCCAATCTAATTACGACAATGAAAGCCGGGATTCCAGCAAGGGATTTTCAATTTCCTCATCCTTCTTCTTATTGAGCTGAGATAAGTACAGTAGCCCCCAGTTCCTGCAGTGTTTTATCCGTGGTAAAATGCTTAACGATTACAGTAATGGTAAGCGAATGAGGTTAACTGTGACTTCAACCCGCACACGTGCGTTATGTTCGACGCCACTTTTGCACTAAAATAAACATTAAAGGAGCATATGCTCTTCTCTATGGGCACAATAAGGCAGGCAGCGTTATCACACTGAAATTTTTGTAATGAGCCATTTACTTTCACTCAAAGTACAGGATTTCGCAAGGCCAATTGTGTGTTTAACCAAGAACACAAATACTTATATTGTGAAAAGTGTTGTAGAGCAATTTACAAGAGCCTAAATAATGAAGGCACATGTATACAAGTGTACTGGTCGTCAACTACCCCAGCTAAGATACAGCGCTTAGCACTTCCAGCCTCAGCAGTTGTTCCTCAGCAGCAGTGACAGCCGACACCATCGCGCCCTACAGTTGTAGCAGTGGTTGGAGAGTCCACTATCCATGGCTTCACACTGGCTGAGACGGGATTTAGGGGAAACATTATGACATACATAGCACAGAACACTACCCCTGAATAGCATGATATTTGCATTTATTTGGCTGCCATGCCAAACTGAAGTACGAAGTTGAAGCAAATTCTGCCATAAAATTTAATGTTTTCTTAGAGTGTGACAACGGTAAGCCAGATCCACATGAGGCACATTGTCATCTATGTCTTCATCTATCGAACGTTAATCACGCATGGGCTTAGATAGAGACTTTGCCCACCCTTACAGATTGTTAGCGTCCACATACTGCAGGTAGGCCGGTTCTTTAGTGGCATCATAGGGGTTCTGGATGTACATATTGTTTGCAACACAGTGGCGTTTGATACACTGAGCCAGATCCCCTTGCTATTATACCTTTCTAAATGAACAAATACATGTCATAATCAACAAATAATTCTAAATTGTCATTTGTATGTTAAGGCATGGCATCAAATGAGTAACCTGGCACTCTCGTGTAGCGAACACAATTTTTGAGGCACAGGTTCCTGAAATTTTTTAAAACCTCAGCCTTGAGGAGCAAATCTGTCTTAGAATAAACTTTAGAGTAGTCACCACGTGTTGTACAATTAGTAATATTGCACTGATTGTGCATTAAGAGACTGTCGCTCTTGTAGATTATCTGTGTCTGTAATATTTTTGTTAATAGAACCCTCGTTACTCTGGTAGATTGGGTATTTAACTCTCTCTATGGGTTAGGGTTGTTCTGTAATAATTCATATGTCCTTTGTATCAGTGACTGAAATCTATCTGCCTGACTATTTTGCCTATTCTCATTATTAGTTCTGGCTTCGGACAGATTTTAATTTCATTTTTTTAAATCTTTTTAGTGGACGATGCAAGTGTTATTTCTTTTTCGACACTCATATATACCTAAACACCCATAGGCACAATCGAGTGTATCTCTCATATATAACCATTAAAACTACGCAGTCTGTGTTAAACCTCAGTAAATTCCGCTCTCACACAAATCCATGTATTAATTTACGTGTTAATTATTCCTCAAAAGTTCCATGCAGTGGGTTATTACATCCCACAAAGCATGCACAATGCATTCTATAAGTGAGTTAATAATTAGTAGTGTTTAAAATCACAAAGCTAAAGGTAAGCACTCTAAGAAAAGAGGTGTTAACGTGAGGTGCCTCCAACAGTGTTATGTTTAGTCAATTTAGTTATGGGTTGGTTTCACCAAATAACGAATCACTAACATGCAGTGTGGTTCAAGTGCAACACATTGTGTGTTCTGTTTTAATAACAATACACAAATCACTTACAGATACGTCTGAGGGACGTGACTAAAATCCTTTTAAATACGGTGACTTTACTCAAGCTCTAAACACTAAAAATAGCCATCTGACTCACCATTGTTAACAGATACTTGGAACAGATTCGATCAGTCCCGCTCCACCAGGAAGGTCACACGTCGGTGGCGTCAATCTTCCCCAGTGGCCGTGCCACGGTAGCCAACGTCTGCAGGAGTCTTGCAGCAATGGCGACCCCCAACATTGTTGTCTCATCATTCATATAGTCTGGACATGAGTCCTCGATTTTCCCCTTCCGCTTTCTGGGCTGACCAGCTCTCCCTAGGCATCGTTATACATGTCCATTATCCTTGACAGCCATAACCAGAGAGTATCGGAAACCAAGATGGCTGTATAGAGTGGTGTCATCTAGCAGAGGGATTCGAAACAAAGATGGCTGCCTACATTGGTGCCCTCTATCAGGTGATAACGGAAACAATGAAATGTGAATAAGTCAACATCAGTCATGCACTCTAGCTGGCGAATTGGGAAACAAAGCTGGTGGGCAAAAGTTCAATAAATCCAAGATGTCCACCGTCCAAGCAGAATGATAGAGCAGGAGGAATTGCACATGGGGTTCAGTGACCTGGCCGAGCAATTCCTTTGGTCGTCAACCAGCCACAAGTTGTCCTTGGAACCCCATAATCACACTACTAAAGCACAAAATATATGGCCAAAAGACAGTATATTTAACAATGTGAAATGCATGGAAAAATAAACTTGTAGGTGTACAAATTAGAAGTCTTCGATTAATTCTTATTCATATTCTATCCTTGTAACTCCGAGATGTGCGATTTTCTATGAGTGTTAAGGATTCTAACAAAATAGTTTGTATCGAACCTAGATAATGAAGAAACTTAATTTGTTGCTTCTTTCCACCCCATTACGTGTGGCTTTTTTGTAATATACACTCATTTGCCAAAACAATTTATCACCATGAACGAATCGCGGGATTATAACGAACGTTGCCACACAGTATTGTCATAGCCCGACAGATTATGCTACCAAAAATTACGTACTATAATTAGAACCCAAATTCGCGAGGTATGTGTTGAGTTTTTGTATTTAAGTGACCAGACGTTAGAACTTGGACACAGCAGTACCAGTTGTTCCGCCGAGCTCACGGCGTAACAACTAGGTGCTTGAAGAGCACACAGCTCTTCAAGCACCTAGGCACGTCCTTTGACATTTGAATGAAATACACTGCAAATAAAGTTCCAGAGGTTTTTTTTTATTGTTTTCTAATTCATTTCCAAGCCAAGACAGAGGAGATCAGTAGAGTGTCACTTTGTTCAACCTGTTATGTTTAAGTTGTAAATTTTAATTAATGCAATTAATATTATTGCGTTCCTCTGTTATAGTTAGTTCTCTTACACATTAAAGTGCAACATAAAAGTAATTACGGAATATCAATTAAAATTCCAGGATTTTTTGTATCAGTGTGTCATGTTAAGTTATACCTAGATTGGTTCTGACTGCTATTAGGCGATGCGAAAGGTAGGAGCTACCGGTACCATAGACCATTAGTTTGTAAATGGCTGTCGTCGCAGCAAGGCGTTTATGCTAGTGGGAGGCCTTCGCTTTTGTATTATTTTGTATTCACCTGATATAGTCTGTCTGTAGTTATGTATTTATTTATCTTGGGACCGATTAACTTCGGCCCCCACTCCTGCTCTGACTTGCAGCATTTTTAATTTAACACTTAGCGGTAACGGGTGTCTCCGTTCTTTGGTTCGTTGAGCTCCACACCGGAAGTTTAATTCAATCTTCCGGCATCCACAAACATGACCCACCGTTAATAGCTATTGTTATTGTGAGAATAATGTGGAACTCTCCCGCAATTCAAAGTTATGTGCTTGTCATGCGGTCCAGTGCTGTTTCTATTCGATTGTGACTTAGTTTTTGAGCATCTGTATGTCACGCACGTAAATTAATTTGGAACAACAGATTGCTGTGGTGGCCTACATTATTGCTAACTGATCTAGCTTTGTATCGCCCAGTGAGGGTGCGAGGGAAAGCAGTGTTTCCGTGTATTACAAAAGGAATTAGTAGTTATGTTTTCTGCACCATGCGTGCTGCCACATGCACAGTAACTTTGCCATCGAGGGGAAAACCGCTACGCTGCGTAACTGCAGCACACCTTGAGATAAAGAGTATTGACCTTTCCAGTGGGAAAGTGCACTGAGTGGCTCCCTTTCATCAGCATTTGGAACCTCGCTCCAGATCGAACACCTCGGCATGTTACTGGTTACCTATTATCACCTCCTGGTGGCATGTGACACAATGCTGGTGGCGACAGCCAATCTTGTACACAAATGATTTTAATTTTGCTAAGTACAGCCACCACACTAACCAAACGGCAGTCACGTTTTGGAAGTCTACGTGCATCGACTGCACATGCGCAATGAGCGCAATAGGACTTGCGCTCCCGTATCTGCTTGGCGCAGAATGCTCGTTCTTTTGCACCAATCACGTTACCTCTTGCAACACTGTGTGCACATATTTTATCCCACATCAGCGAAACGCAGAAGCAAGTTTTGCAATGCGGCTCTCTATATAGGCTGTTATCAGTAACGTAAGCACCTTTGAGATCATAGTTTTTTTTCCTTTCAGCCATTTTTTATGCTTCAACCACCTACTTTATGTGATTTCTTTCTTTTGTGTGTTTAGAAAGAAAATACACTAAAATAAATAAATTCCGTATTTGAAAATACAAATTTCTTGAAGTTAGGACATCTAATATCACTACCAACTTTAATGGAAGCATGCCAGATTATCTGTTAAAAAATATGCAGTTACGAACAAGACATTCTTTCAAAACTATATTTCGAAATGCCTCATTTAATCGCTATCCAGCTATAACAGTCGCAACAGTAACGGTGTATTTGTGACTAACCGAAAACATGTTGTGTGTTTCCAGGTGACCGAGTCCATGTTGCAGCACAAAAACAAGGTACGTGTTCACTTCTGGACTAACGTATTAATTTATAATTTGTCTCAGCTACGAAGGCAACTTTTGGACAGTTGTAGGGTAGGCAAAACTTCATATTATCTAAATACGACAGCGTTCGTCAACACAATTTTCTGTCAAATTGACAAAACAAACACAAACAGCATGGCTTTCGCGTGTCAGGTGAAATTGCATGTCGTCAAAAGGACACCACTGCTGCATCCTTAGCACTGCCGAAAAGTGACCTTCGTAACTGAAACAGGGAGATTGCCACAACCATGCGAAGAAGCCTGCAGTGCTATAAACCAGACGGTCTGTTATAAAACATAGAGATATATAAACTGTGTCACCAGTCCGTTTAGCAGCTTCCAGAATATCTGCGTGTCTATCACAGCAGCTTACACCTCGTTTCGAAACTTTAAACTTTTCGCGAAGCCTTCTGTAGGCATCTCCATTCATAGTTATATAATATATTCCTGAAATCTTGGTCACAATAGGAATTTTAACAGGAAATGTTTGTGTGTACAAGGACTTGATCTGTTTTGCTCAGGTGACACCGTATATGGGAAGAGAGCTGCGAGGGCTGGTGATCCAGACAGTCTTACGTGGACAGATTGTGTATCAGCTGGGGAAGCCAATCGACTCTCTTAAAGGGAAACTCCTCCTGGAAATACGCCGTTGAATGACTGGTTTATATGTTGGTTGTGTATATGTACAGCTAATCAATGTATAATAAAAGTCACATAAATATTAAAAACATATGTTACTTATTTACAAAATCCAGTTACAGCATAGGATAGTGAGTCAGCACTGTGGTCTTTGCTGTTCGGCTATTTAACTGCAAACAAAACCACTGGTAATGTTTTATGTATATTTGCATAATCTTAATAAAATTTGTTAAATTACTATTTTAAAAAATAAACCAAAATTTCTACGTAATAGACATTTACGGTAGTGTATAAAAATTTTTTGTAGCGACCTTGGCGTTTAGGATTTTTCATTTCAGGAACCATTCGCTTTGGTGATGTTGTGACGTATTTAAACGTATTGGAAAATTTTCAAAATGTTTTGTTTATTTCACGTCTCTTGTGTTTAATGTTAATTATTTTTAGCCAAAAAGGAACCTTTTGTTTTTTAAAGTTGCAGTGTTTTAAGATAATAAATTGGTCGATTTTACTGCCCATATTTTCTAAGGCACACAAGAGGGTCTTCACACAGTCCACAGCCATGAGACCAAGTATGCTTGCACACTTGTTTTCATTTACCGGTTGTGCTTCGCTTTTATTTTTACCAAGTGTGTGTCTTTTTTGCGCTGTGCTGTATTTGACACGCACCAATAACTGTAAGTGTGGCTGTTGTTGGCATTTGTTGGCGTAAGCTCATAGACGTGTCGTTTACCAGCTATAGTTTTTATATCTACATTCCAGTGATATCTAGTAGCCACTTTGGAACTAAATTTCAGTGTATCCTTCTGCCGGAATCACGGTACTTGGAGACATTCTAACTTTTCCTGCTGCTACTGGTAGATGCATCTCGCTGACGAAACAGAACAACTTTATGTTAAACGATGTATACACTGAGTCCGCTAGCCAAATTTATTTTAAGAAAGGTGCATAAGTCGACCGTTTTAGGAAGAGTAAGTGAGCGCACACAGTGTGTGAGTAATTTTTTTGAGATAGTTACCAGCCCAAGATGCAGTTCTATAAGAAAGTTTTCACCAAACCCTACTATGGGTTAGTTTGTTCACCAACGGTTTTGTGTCTGTGTAATGCGTTTGTGCTCAGTCGATAACTAACTCGTTATTTTGTCTGATTGCAGATGGTTTAAATTCTATGATTTTGTTTACTGTTCTCTATTTATTCATGTTCCTTCATTTAGAACTATTGGAAGCCAAGAATTTTTTTTTGAGAACTATAAAAGTCTTGGAATGAAAGCTTATTTTTGTAACTCAAAAATTATTTAGGACTGGCTGGTCATTTAAAATTTACATTAATTATTTCCAAGACACTAATAAAAAATGTTTTTTAAATGTAATTTAAAATACATTTAACAGTTTTTTTGTGGGGCACGTTTTCACAGTAACTTAAATTGAATTTTTCTACTGAGCATAAATTCTTTTTAAGTTTTCATTATTTTACCGAACACAAATAATTAATTTTCTGTCATATTTATTGTGCGATAATTTGTGATTAGTAATTTGATTCGGAAATATAACGTCATAATACGCCTTGTTCTCTAGAACAATAGACTCCCTTTCATTTTATAATTTAATGGTGTAATAGCAATATGGTAATTACGAGTACAGCAGAGATTTCATGATTCAGAGCTTGAAACCACCAGCCACATCGGTTGTCGAGGCGATCTTGAACGGCCATATAGAGATGGCACCCGACCACCATATTGGATCTTGGTGACCTTAACCTTGACCGTGTACTCGTAACATTAAAGGACCTTGAGCCTAAAATAATTGTAAAAAATCGCAAAAAATCTACAAAATTAAAAAAATCGAGAAACATATAACGTTACCCTCCCCTTCCCTTCGCTAACCACACCAATCCTCACCTCAGCCCGTCCCCACCCCCACCCATACCAATCATAAAGAAATCGCAAAATCTAACAAAATTCTAAAAAAATTATAATAATTTAGGAACATATAACGTTAACCTCACACTCATCCACCACTCTCAACTCGCCCCTCCCTATCAACAAACCACTCACAATCATAAAAGAATTTAGAAAAATCGCAAAAAATCGAAAAATTGATTTTAAAAATCGAGGAACATATTACGTTTACCTCACACTCGCCCCGCCACCCTTNAACCACCCCCCCCCAAAAAATAAACATTCCAGAATAATCATAAAAAACATATAATGTTAGCTCACAACCCCCCTCCGGTCTCCCCATCCACTAACCAAAATACCCACCCCTCACCATAAACCCTCCCAATAGTAAACATTTTCAAAAATTGAAAACATCGAAGGAAACTAACAAAAGTTTAGGAAAATATTACATTACTGACTCCGAAACCCATGTTGGATGTTGGTGACCTTGACATCTGACCATGAAATCCAAAAACCGATAGCAAATGGTAAAAATAAAAAAAAAGTAATAGGAGTTTAGGGACATCACTGACTCAGACATGTTGGATGCTGGTGCCCTTGACCTTGACCCAAATGACCTTAAAAACTAACAATAAAAAAATAATATTTATTTAAAAAATTCAAAAATATTGATTAACATATGTTACTTAGTCCAACTCCCATGTGTGATGTTGGTCACCTTAACATTTACCCCAATGACATTAAACTCAAAAAATTTGGGGAAAATTGTAATAATTGACGAACATAATAAAACCCCCCTCCCCCCCTTAATGTTGAATGTTGTGACCATAAACATAACCCAAATGGTCTTGTACTCGAAAAATCAAGAAAAATCGCGAAAAAAAAACAAGAAATGTAAAGAATTACATACCTAATGCGAAAAATCCTAGTTAGATATGTGTGACCCTAAAAGTTACATTCTCGTAAAAAATGGCAGAGCACAGCTAGTCTCTGGTACAACGATGTGCAGTCGCCTGCTGATCACCGTACCTGGGAGTGGCTGGGCTCTGCCACCTTTACGAGAATAGAACATTTATGGTCACACACATATAGTTTGATTTTTTAACATTAGGTCTGTAATTTTTTAAGTTTTTGTCATTTTGTCGCTATTATTTTCTTCTTATTTCGGGGTCGAGATCATTTGGGTTAATATAATGGTCGCTAACATTAAAATTGGTGGTCGGAGTAAGTAATGTATTAAATTCGTTGATTTTTTACCATTTCTTCTAAATTTTTATATTTTAAGCTCATTGGGGTCATGGTCCAGCTCACCAACATCCAACATGGGGGTCGGAATCAATAACATATTTTAGTCGATTTTTTATGAATGTATTCTAACTTTTGAAATGTTTCTAAATTATTGTTTTTCAAGCTTACTTGTGTCAAGGTCAAGGCCACTGGCATCCAACATGGGTATCTGCGTCAGTGATATTCATGTACTTTTATTAGCTTATTACGACTTTTACCATTTATTCTCAGTTTTTCGAGTCCATGATTATTCGGGTTAAGGTCAAGGTAACCGACGTCCAACATGGGTGTCGGAGTCAGTGATGTAATATGTTTTTAAACTTTTATTAGTTTGTTTCGATTTTTGCGATATTTGTAGATTTTTTTAATAATTGGGTGGGTTTATGGTAAATGGTGGGTAGTGTTTGTTAGCGGAGGTAGGAACGGGGGGTTGAGTGTGAGATAACATTATATTTTTGACGATTTTCATAATTAATGTTCCAATTTTTTGTAATTATTCTCGAATTTTATTATTGAATTTTTTATCGGCGGGGCGTTTCTAGTTGTGAAAAAGGGCGGGGTGGGAGTGGCTATCGTTAAATGTTCCACAATATCAATAATTTCTTTAGATTTTGCGATTTTGTTATGATTTGGATTTTTTGATGGAGGGGGGGGGGGTTGAGGTTAGGTTTGGTGGGGTGAGTGAGGCGTAGGGTAAAATAACATTTTATTTTTCTCGATTTTTAAATTAATTTTTTATATATTTTTTTTATTTTTTTTTATTTTTAATTTTAAGGTCATTTAATGTCACGAGCACAGTGTCAAGTTCACCAAGATCCAATATGGTGGTCGGTTGTCATCACAATATGGTCATCCCAGGCCTCCTCAACAACCGAGGTGGCTGGTGGCTTCGACCTGCGAATCATGAATCCAGTGCCATACTCATTACCTTACTACTTGTAACCCGTGGTATTTGTTAATATTTTGAAAGTGCAGTAGTCTGTTGTTTTAATGCTTTGTGCCACATCTTTCTAGTAAACGTTGTCATCTTTCATAGCGTAACTTTTGGTATTAATTTATATGTTTGCTAGTGGAATAAATCAAATAGTAGCAAAGCATGGTTACTTAAAAAGTTATGTTACCAGAGACGGTTTTGACCATAGCACTGTTACAGATGTAAATCGTTGAAATATTTTGAATCAAAGTACAGTTTACAGTCTCGTGTGTTTTCTGAGTTAACATTCGTATGTGCAACATTTTAGTATACGTGATGGGGCAATGTTTTTCACCAGTACCGAAACAGACAATATTACGTTTTATTTTTCGTTACTTGTGTTTATCTGTATTATGTTTAAGAGCCATTCTTTCACGATTAAATTGCCACTCCTCGTGGTTACAATCGCGCTTCGTTTGTTGCAGTATGTAGCCATCTTGACTGGCCTTGGTTTTAATTACATTAGTATGCATGCGGCAACTGTACTTAAAAAAAACTATATGAAGACTGCTATGGTGTTTTTTGCATGTTTAAGATATTTCATTTCATGGTTTTACAAATTAGTTAATTTTACATATTTGAGATATGTTAAATTATTTAGGTGTTGTATGAAATCCGCAGGGAATTTTTTATGCGTGTTTCTAGCTCGTTAATTCATTATTTCTTGTTAATTTACCACCGTAAACTTAGTTGATTAAAAGTGGACCATGTCTTCTTCACTGAGTCCTTGCCCTAAGATGAGCTTGTTTACGAGTTACAAGTTACATGCTTGCAATCTTGATGTGTCTGGCGAGACACAGCAGTTACATAAGAATGTGAAGCATTGAAAGATGGCACTTCATCCTCAGTGGACTATTTAAAAAACTATTTATTTGATGGACGAGTTGACTACTTGTATGGAAGAAGTCTCCGAGCTAAATGACACAGCAGAGTTATTGTATGACATATCACATCAATCTGACCTACTTAGTAGCTTGAGAAGTTTAACTCATGCAATACACGTGTTGTGAACATTAAAACTCTAAGCCTAGGGCCAGATACATAACACTAATTTTAATGAATTAACCAAAATTTAAGAGAATGTGAAAATGAATCACAAAGTTATATAGAAACGTTTTGGTTTTTTGACAATTGAAACTCAACTTGCAACAGCTGTTCGGGCCACAGTTGTGGTTTCTGAGCCATGAATGGCTCAGCTTATAAAATTTGGTCGATTTCAATACGATCACAAAAGGGAATTCTTGTTTGCATTTTAATTGTAGAAGCACTCGCCCACATTCCCCCACTACACCCGCCCCACCATCTCTCACTACTCCTCACACATCATGCTTTGTCATTCCACGCAATCCCCACCTCGTTGGTGTGTTTTGACACTGCCGAGGCACAAGGAGGTACTCATGTTGATGATGATTTGACTTCGGTAGTGGTAGTTTCGACTAATGTTAACACACCAGTTGGCACTACAGCTATTTTACCCTCATCCCTCCCCACTCAAATATCCTGTATTTCGTTCCAAACAATTTTTAAAAACCCCTTCATTGACCCAGAATGTTAGAAATATTTTCACAACTACGCCCCAGCTTTCCCAATTCTCCTCACCCACCCAGTCACCCCTAACCACACATCATCCTTAGAGTTCTCAGTTCCAAATGCTTTCACATCAGTCTAGTCACACATCACTAATACTTATACCCCAGCAATCATAATTCACATCTCACCCTAAAACAACCCCTCTTTCATCTGGATGAAACAGCTGACTGGAAAGTAGGGGTAGCTTGTGCATGCACCCACCAATACACAATCCGACATGGATAGTTCCTTGTTTGTGGGAATTGGTGGCATGAGCCATGTGTGTTGCAGTATGCTTACAAAATGGCAGCACTGAATTTAAATGAGGCTGCCAATGATACTGTGGCAATGTGGTGTGGCCACTGTGCTTACTTGGTGTTTGATATCTGTTAGATAATAACACAGAACTGTACTGGAAAACTATTGCTTTACTTGACAGATTGACGAAATATTGCACTGAAATCTCAGTAAGGATTTTAAACATCTGCCTGCTCATTTTAAATTTTACAAACATTGTATGACCCTGTTGCCATGCTCATACAACTACTTTAACGGTATGCAATACTCACTGCTGCCAGCTCTGTAAATACACATATTTGCACAATCCGCAACACGCCTTCCCTCTACATCAAAATCCTAACCCATATTACGATTTATATATTGATTTGAACAGTACACAACAGCCCCACAAATACATCACATGTCCTTTGTCCATGCTGGTTTAACAGACTGCCTATGCAGTCTGCCATTCAAATCAACTTGTGGCACATCCCTAGATTTCGATGTTGGCTGAAAACCATGAACCCTGCCTGTACATTGTGGATTGGTAGTGACAGGTCTCACCCCAGCATTCTGCAGCCCGATGTTAAAAAGAGGATTGACCTCGCAAACTCGATGGTAAATGTGGGGAAACACCAGCATCTGGAGAGATTTCAAAAACATTCTGCTGACTTATTGGTGATTCTGGAGAATCCTTGGCTTGCGGAGAATCTTCGACATCTTGGGAAAAGACAACATCACTTCCCATTAGACTACAGGGGGCATCCATGGTTCCTGCAGCAGATGAATAACTTTCACATAGCTGATCAATGTGTCATCGAAGTCTTAATCCTTTACTTTTTAAAACGATTGCTTCTAGCCATTTCGGTCCCATGTTTTGAACATCTACCAAATCCTGCATTGCAAACCTTCGTGGCGCTGTCTGCATTCCCTTACTTTCCTGCCGATCCATCATCTCTTCCATGAAGTCAGGATGGACCATATCGAGACATGTCCGCAGGTGTCTTTCCATTAGTATTTCTGCCAGGCTGGATGGACCCTGTTGTTGCATTCGGGGTTACATGATATGTTAGAAGCAGTCTGGATATCTTCTGGGCTAGATCACTTCACTTGATTATCTAGGGAATCTCTATTGCTGTTTGGGCCATCTACTAAGCCTGCCCATTTGAAGAAGGACGGTACAGTGCTATTTTGACGATACGAATACTGTTGTTGCTAGCAAATGTCTTGAATACCATCGAAGTTGAAGCTGTGCCATTGTCACTGACCAGTACATCTAGAATACCATGTTTATCAAATAGTAAACATAGTGGTATGATTACACTCCCAGCATCAGTGGAGGCCACCAGCAAAATTTCAAGCCACCTAGAATATGAATTAACAACAAGAAACACCTGCCCGAGGACTGGGCCTACAAAATCCACATGGAGCCATGACCAAGGCTGCTCCGTGCACTTCCATGTGTGGTTTGTTTCTTTAGGTGGTGTGTGATGTGTTGCTTGACAAACCTCACACTGTTGAACGATATGTTCTTGGCTTGTCAAGGCCAGGCTACCAGACATAACACTGAGCCAGAGTTTTTGTCTGGACTATTTCTTGGTAAATGGCATTTCTAATCTTCTATATAAAGGCTTGGCTCTCCAGTGGCATTACAAAACATGTACTCCACAAAAGACATCACCTGTAAACAATCAACTAATGCTGTATTTTTTCAAAAGGGACATACTTCTTCCCTTGCTTGCTACTTGCCGAACCCTGCAGTGCCACTGTACTCACACTTGACCGGACTGGATCTGCTATAGCCAATTCTGGAAACTGCCAAGATGTCAATGGTGGTGCATATAATCCATCTAGGAGGAGGACTTCCATTGGAACCAGAACCTCTGCATCAGGTATGGGCCAGGGAAAGTTGCCAAGGCTGTCTGTACTCGTAATACTGTGACCTGACCGATAACACAATTCAAATTCATACCCACTGAGCATGATACTCCAGTGTGGCATCCATGGAGCTATATTTTGAGTCACCTTGTCTGCCGTAAGCAACCCTAAGAGTTGTTTGCAATCTGTACGAATCTCTAACTTCCTTTCACAGAGGAAATTATGGAATTTATTTACCCTGGCAATACTAATAAATTATTATTTATTAATCTGTGCATATTTTCAGTCATTGGTTGTCACTGTACTAGAATAAAATTGGTGATTATTTCGTATTGCGTATCCAAATCACTCAAAAAACACTATATTACATATCCAAAAATACAACAAAACCCACCCAAAAAGTCGTCTTTTCGTATCGAACTTAAGTCCAGAGAAGGCCAAAACAAATGCAAAATTTCTCCCTGTGTATACAACCTGCCTGTAATTACCTGGTTTTTTTACCAAAAGTTTCTTTATGCATATCCACATGAAAAACGACTTGAATTGAAAAGTGGTGGGTTTGCATATCGAAACTGACAGGTGGAAATTGCAACCACGCCTTACTTGTTCCGATTCAAGTATGTAATTCCCTCTTTAAAAAATTTCGAAAAACACCTAATTGTTTCCTGTTGCATACCCAAACTGAAAATGGAATAAGTTGTCACTTTGCCATTTTTGTTTCACTTTTGGGTATCCCCATGCAGAAGTGACTTGTTGCTAAAATTTTCCTATAGCATACCCAACTACGACTCATTTACATTTAAACCCAAAACCAATAACCAGCTAGTAAAATGAGTTGGTTTAACTAATAATGAGTGCAAAAAAAAATCAAGACATGGAAATGCTAAAGCCTTCACTGGCTTACAGCGAGGGATTATAATTAATGCAATTCATCTATCAATGCTTCTGAATCACGAGTTTGTGCAAGGATCTTTCGTTTTGTTCGTTTTAATGAAAGTTCTGCAATTTATTGAAACTCCAAGGTGTTCACAAGGTTAGCATGTCACGAGGAAAACTGGAAATAGTGTTGTGTAACACGAAGGTCTCTACAAGGTAATTACTAATGCATTTCATGCCTTTTCACTCGCGAGGCTCTTTCGTTTTTTTCGTTTTTATGAAGTTGTAGAATTTATAGAACCTCCAAAGCCTTCACGCATCTGCACTCGAGATTTAAGTGGGTTCGTGATGCCAACAGGAAATCACAGGCTTATTAAAATGCACAGACTTTATCGTTTTGTTCGTTCTACTGAAATTTGTGCAATGCTTTGTGAATATTGGCTCGGTATTGCAATTGCAATTTTGCAAGTTTGCATTCAGCCATCCTTGTTTTACAGATTAAAACAACTACTCATTGAAACCTTAAACTGACTTAACAATGACTCTTGTACCACTCCAAAACACTTGCAATTTAACAAGGCTGGTGATGATAGTAGGAAACAATTTTTATTTAAACTGATGTAAACCAACTACTCATTAAAATTTTTAGCTGACATTTCAAACAGCAAATAATTTAATCAACTTTAAACTGGCGCAAATAACTTCCCATTGTCATTTTAAACAGACATCGCACACCACAAGTCAATCACATTTTAATTTTAAATGAGCAACTGTCATTTAAAACTAAACCAGTTGTGGGATTTCTATTCAAGTACACAAAATTTAATATATATCAGGAAGGGGGCACCATTCATGCATCCCTTGTGCTGCCAAATTATTGCACAATTAAATAAACTGACATTCACTCTTTAAACTGACATTACACACCCCAAGTCAATCACATTTTAAAATGAAACAAATTACCCAACTTTAAACTGATACCATAAACAGTTAGACATCAACACCTTAATTTTTTACTCGTGAAAATCATTTACATTGTAAACGGATGCAAATAACAAATCTCCTTAATTTTAAAATGATGCAAATAGCAAGTCATTGTAATTTTAAACAAGTCACCTAACTTTAAATTTATGTAAATAAGAAGTCACTTTCAATGTAAACATACACCATTTACAGTTTGCCATAAGCATTTTAATTTTTTATTGGTACGATGCCAGTGTTGTGCAAGGATAATTCGTTTTGTTCGTTTTTGATGAATGTTATGCAATCCACAACTTTGCAGTCGCGATTTAAATAAGTCAATGATGTCAAAAGTAAACAACACAGGTTTCACAAGCTTTAAAATAATATACCATGTCTCTGCACTCGCAAGTGTTGTGTAAGGCTCTTCCAAAGCCTCCATAAGCTTAATCCCTTCTTTTTTTTATTTACCAAATGGATTACAAAAGTTGAAAAAAATAGCTTTGGTTGCCATGTCGGTGGGGAATATATATTGGAAGCTGGCCGCAGAAAACTATCAATGGATTATCTGTCAATCAACAGAAGGAACTCTTACCAACATAGGTAACGTATACACCTTTTCTTAATTATAAGCGAGGTTAATTTATAGCTACGATCGACAAGTATAGTGGTTCACGATGGTTTTGCATTTCAGGGCAAATATGTACAAGGACCCACAAGACCCNATATTGGAATATGACCACAGAAAACTATCAATGGGTCACCATTCGATCAACTTAAGGAACTGTTAGGTAATGTATACACCTTTTCTTTATTTTAAGCGTGGTTATTTTATCGCTGCAGGCGACTAGTATAGTGGTTCACGATGGTTTTGCATTTCAGGTCCAATATGTACGAAGATCCACAAGACCCCTTTGTACAGTGCCCTCTTAAGCGATCACCAAATGATTTTACAACCGCGAATGGAGACGCACCTATATAAATGTAGTGCAGCTGTGGAGATGGCAACCAAGACTACAGGATCTACATTACCCGCAGTTGTAGAATCATCTTCGCCCTCGTCTCTACNTTCTGAAGAGAATTGGGGTGATGGGTCGTACATGACATACGACCCAATGTCAAAAATCATGTGTTCAAATAAGTTTATCATCATAAAGCCAAAGTGAGTGTTTGTAGTGGCCGATAGTTTTATAACCCAGGCAAAAAAAAAACATCTGTACATAAGAATTTTTTTTTTTCATTTTCTGAAACAAAAATTATTTTGGCAATTGGATTCAACAAGATAGCGAAGCGAAGTCAACCTCTCCGGTAGTTGGAAACAAAGAAAGGGGGAGTTCCTTTACATCGACCAATATAATGTGAATTACATCAAATTAGATATACCCTATTGGGTATTGGACGGGGCAAAGAATTTGCCGAATGTAACCTAAAATGAAAAATATATATATTCTTTTCGTTATCTGTTTATTTTTTGTACAGATGCTAAGTTACTTGAATTTTTTACTTGTAAAACCAATTACGGTTTTTTATGATTTTAATTCTCTTAACTAAACCAGTTGTAATATTCCTAGTAAGGTACAACAAGTTGAAAAAAAAAAAAAATATATATATATGCAAAGGTGTACCGATTCGGACTTCCTTTGTGCTACCAAATTATAACACACCGAAATAAAAAGTCACCCAACTTTAAACTGACATTAGAAACAGCAAGTAATTTACCCAACTTTAAACTGATGCAAATAACTACTCCTTATCAATATAAACAGACGACTCAAACAGCTAGAAATTCACACTTTATTTTAAATAATTCACCTAACTTTATACTGACGCAAATAAACAGTCGCCCAACTTTAAACGGATGCAAATATAAAGTAATTCCCACTTTAATATTTTTACTAGTAAAACTCATTTACACTTTAAACTGTCGTAAATAACAAGCAAGTAACATTTTAATTTTCAACAGACACTACAAACAGCCAATCATACTTTAATGTATTACTGGTAAAACTTATTGTGAGATTCCTAATCAAGTACAAAAAAATTAATACATATCGGCAAGGGGGGCATTAATTGGGCCTCCCTTGTGCTACCAATGTATTGCACAATAAATAAACAGACATTCACTCTTTAAACTCACGCAAATAACTACTCATTTTCATTTTAAACAGATACTGGACCCTACAAGTCAATAACATTTTAATTTTTTAGTAGCAAAATTTTTTTATACTTAAAACTGACTAAAAAAATAACAACTCATTTTAATTTTAATGAGCCATTCTCACAGACATTACACACAAACAAGACAATTACTTTAAACCCAAATCAGTTGTGAGATTTCTAGTCATGTACAAAACAGTACAATATATTTCGGAAAGGGGGGTCTGAATCGGGCCTCTTTTGTCCTACAAAATTATTGTGCACCTAAATAACAAATCATTTTTAACCTTGACCATAAACAGGAAGTATTTCACACTTTTAAATATTTTACTGGGAAAACCAACTTATTGTATACATTTTAAGTATACACATCAAACAGCTTGCCCTTAGCTCTTTAATTTTAAATATGTCACCTTAATTTAAACTGATATAAATATCAAGTAATTCTAATTTTAACACTTTGTTTCACTCGTCCTTGCATGTATTTGAAAACGAAAAAATGAATACATACTTTCCGTTCCTCAGTTTATTTAGTTTTTGTACAAATGCAAATAATTTACCTTTCGAAAAGAGAACTGCCTTCATCACAGTTGTCTCCCTCGTGACGAGTCTCCTCATGCATTGCAGCAGCATGGATTAGAAAAAAGTGCAGTCGTTGCCCATATGAGTGTTTCCTTTTCAAATGTATTCTGCCAAGTAGCAGGCCCAAGACATTTCCCGTCTACCAAAACACAGAATGCTGTACCTTACCGAACACCAACTCCGTTCGATGTTTTGTGTGTGTACTCTTATAGCTTCGCCTTACCTCAACTTTAGTTTGTTTCGGGTATTAACTATTCCACTCTTTTCTCTGCACACAAATTCCTTCTCGCGATTAACTTGCAGGTGACGATAGATTTGCATGTCCAAATAACTATAACCTCACCAAAAGTCTGAAATTATTGACGTGCCAGCACGATGCATTCACGAATACATTTTAGTATAGTCGCGGTGTTCCTCTTTTCCACCTGTACCAGGAAGAAATTAGTAGGATCGCCTCTCTCCACACCGCCGAAAACCCAGTGGCAGTGAATTTTTCGTCCCTTGCGGTTTTTACCCTTACCGAACTTTGATTCGTCTTTTTCGACAATTTTACCAGGCCCGCCAATTTGTTTCCTGTAAGTTCACACCCAGTCTGTGCACACTTGGCGGCAGAAATACAACCAGGCGACCACTGTCTTGCCCGAGCACTGAAGTTCATTTACTATAGTCTGCTGTCGGGGATACTTGACCAGGCACCACAATAAACACAACTCTATGATCTTGCCCAGACAAATAAATTTTAATTTCCCATTAAACTACCCTGTTTTGCCAACATTTTAAAATTACATTTTGTGCCATTCTCCATGCGCTGTCGACACCAGCAAATCCAAAATCGATTGTCCACGAGCTTGGCTTCGCCTTTTCTGCATCGTCCACAATGTATTAACGGTTTAAGAATGTCATGCTCGACGAGGAATGTGTTTACGTCCGGTGAGAAATAAATCAATTTCCGAGGGATCAACATGGTATTTAACACCCCGCACACACCATTGTACGTTTTCTTAATCGAAAACTTTTGGTTTTTTAAGTAAAACCACACTTGGATATGCTAAACGGAACAATTGCCTTTAACTTGGATACTTTAAACGGAATTCGGCCGGATACGTAATAGTACTATGACATGTATAGTAAATAATTTGAATGGATACTCGATACTACACTCGCGGGTTTGCTATAATTTAACTATAACAGTACGCAGTAAGGAACAATAACTAAACTGGTGATTATTATGTATTGCATATCCAAATCACCCAAAAAATACTAAACTATGCATCCAATGATCCAACAAATCCCACATTATTTAACACTATTATGAAACATGTTTAAACATTATGATAATATGAGAACAATATTTAGCAATATTATAACATAAAAAATTTTTTTTTAACATTGTTATAGGAAATTATTACCATACAGGATTAAAGCATTATATCAAAGTGATATAAAACTGTTATGAAAACCGGTTTTAACAATATGATAACATTAGAACAACATTATTTAACAATATTAAAACATTTTAACAGAATTATTTCACATTATTTTAGGAAATTATCACTAAACAGGATTAAAGCATTATAACAACATGATTAAACCCTTATTATAAAACATGTTTTAGCATAATTATAATATAAGATAATTATTTAAAAAATTATATGAAATTTAAAAAAATTATTAACATTATTATAGGAAATTGTCACTAAACAGGAATATAGCATTGTAACAACGTTATTTAACACTATTATAAAAACATATTTAAACAATATTATAACATAAAAAAACATTATTTAACAATATTATAACATTTTAAAAAGATTATTTAACTTTATTATAGAAAACTATCAATAAACATGATTAAACTATTATATCAACATGATTTAATTGCTATTATAAAAACATATTTGAACATTCTTATAACATAAAATTTACATTATATAACAATATAATAACATTTTAACAAAATTATTTTACATTATTATAGGAAATTATCATTAAACCTGATTATACCGTTATATCAACGTGATTAAACACTTTTATAGAAACATGTTTTAACATTCTTATAACATTAAAAGAACATAATTTAACCATATTATAATAATGTCACAAAATAATTTAACATTATAATTGGAAATTATTACTAATAATGATTAAACTATTAAATCAACATGATTTAACACTTTAAAAACTTCTTATAACATTCTCATAAAGTTATAAGAACATTATTTAACAATATTATAACATTTTATCTAAACAATTTAATTTATTTTAGGAAATTATTAGTAAACATGTGTACACTAATATATTAACATGATTTAACCCTTTATAAAAATATGTTTTAATATTCTTATAACACTAAAATAACATTTTTTTAACAATATTATATCATTTTAACCAAATTATTCAACATTATTATAGGAAATTATCACTTAACATTGTTATACCCTCACATCAACATGATTACACACCATTATAAAAACTTGTTTTGTCATGCTTATAACATAAAAGAACATTATTTAACAATATTACAACATTTTAATAAAATTGTTCAACATTATTATAGGAAAATATAACTAAACAGAATTATACCATTATATCAACATGATTTAACACTATTAAAAAACGTTTTTTAATATTTTAATAACATTTAAAGAACATTATTTAACATTATTATAACATTTTAACAATATTATTTAACAAAAATATAGGAAAGTATTACTATATGTGATTATACCATTATATCAACATGATTAGACACTACTATTAAAACATGTTTTAACATTCTTTTAACATTAAAATACATTTTTTTAGCAACATTATAATATTTAAAAAAAATTATTATTTAACATTATTAAAGGAAATTATTACTAAACATGTTTCTGCCGTTATATAAACATGATGTAACACTATTATTACAACTTGTTTTAACATTCTTGTAAAAATTAAAAGAACACTATTTAACTATATTATAACATTTTAACAAAGTTATTGCATTTATTATAGGAAATAATCACTATACATGATTACACCCTCATAACAACATAATTTAACAATATTATAAAAAATAGTTTTATCATTCTTATATCATTAAAATAACATTATTTAACATTATAATAACAATTTAACAATATTATTCAATATTATTATAGGAAATTAACACTTAAAATGATTACACCATCATATCAGCATGATTTAACACCATTATAAAAACATGTTTTAACAATAGCATAACATTACAAGAACATTATTAATAATATTATAACATTTTTAAAACTATTCAAACATTATTATAGGAAATTATCACTAAACAATATTACGACATTATTCGTCATGATTTAACACTAGTATAAACATTTGTTTTAACATTCTTATTGCATTAAAAGAACATTATTTAACAATATTATATGATTTAAAAAATTATTCAATATTCTTATAGGAAATAATCACTAAACATGATTACACCTTTATATCAACATGATTTAACACTATAATAAAAACATGTTTTAACATTCTTATAACATTAAAAGATTTAAGTGCATATATTTAAAAACATAGAAGTTTTTCTAAATGTGCATTATGTGACTGTATTAGGAAGTATTGTTAAAAATATTGTAATGGGAGTAGAATGTTATATCAACAAAAAAAACACAATAATTGATAAAATAGTAATGGTAGAGAATTTATAAAAAATGATTCCATGAACTTGTGCAAAAATATAAAATTTAGCCTAATCTAAACTTAAAGCAAGTGTGGTTGAGAGATTTCATGGTACATAAAAAAACGATTAAGGAAAATTTACTTTGAAAATAAATTATGAATTTGTAAAATTTTTAATTGTTTATGAAAGTGTTAAAAACCCAGGCCATACAACTATTGCCTAGAAACTCATTGGCAGTAAAAACGTTTTTGAAAAATTATTAAAAATTTTACCACCAGAATGGGCACACTGGATGAGCGAAAAAATAAACTTGGTGATCCATAATATTATTATAAATGTGAAAGTGTGTTTGTTTGTTTGTTTATTTATTTTTTCTTCTTTCACGTCTTAACGGAGCAAATGATTGACGTGGTTTTTGCACAGAAATAGTTGAACGGCCGGGAAGTGACATAGGCTACTTTTTATCTCGAGAAAATATCTCATTCCCTCTGAAAAATTCTTATTGGAAAATGAAAAAGTACAGAAACGGAATAACAATGCAACGTCAACAATGCGACATCGCAACCGAGCAACAGATCGACGTAATTTATTGCACAGAAATAGTTGGATCGCTGAAAGGTGACATTGGCACCTTTTTTTTAGCAAGAAAATATCTCAAAAAGTGTACTCAATATGTAATTTCCTTTAATCATTGTATTAAACGACATAACATTTTTAGTTTAAAAATGTACAATAGATAGCATTAAAATAATTCAGTTCAGTGCATTTGCTTTGGGTTTCCATTGATTTTCTTTTTGTTTTAGTTTTTTTGTTTAGGAATAATCAAATATTGTTAAATTTACTAGACTGGATTGACCTTTGGTACTTATTTGCGAGTTGGATTTGTTGGTTTGGTATTTCTTTCTGTTAACTTTTTTTCAGTTTTTGTTGTTGTTTAGTTTTTCATAGCCTGTTAAATAAATAGTACCCCGCAAATCAAAATCAAGTGTCTCAAGAGCATCGTCTGAAGCACAAATGGAAAGATTTGCCCAATCGCAAGGGTCTTCAGAAAATGCAGACTGAGAAGACAAGAGCAAGCACAGCGACAAGCACATTTGAGAGCCGCTGAATCGCCTGCTTAAAATCAGGAAAAGCTTGAAAAACAGGCCGCACGTCAGGAACATCTCAGTTTGTTAGAGACTCCTGCCAATACTCAACTCCGTCGAGATGAACAGGCAGAGCATCAAACCATTTTGAGAGCCTCAGAAATGTGTGAAAAACGCAGTTGCATTTATAAGAACAGGCTGAGCGTCAAGCCCTTTTAAAATCCTCCGAAAGGCCTGTTCAGACCCAACTATGACCGGAAAAACAACCAGAACGACAGGCTGCTTTAAGGGCATCCGGAACACCTGTACAGTCACAGGCGAGAAGAATCGCAAATGTGGAACTCCAAGCGGAACGTCGACGAGCTTTTCATAGAAACACTTGGTCTGTATCTAATGACGTGGCATTTAATTACGATACCTTAATAGATTATAATAATCACATGCTTATTGTTATCGGACTCATGGACAAGTTGTGCCGGTTTTGTAGCGCTTTAAATTGGAAAGATAAGACCAAAGGGATGTGCTGTTCCAGTGGGAAAGTCTCCCGTCCTTTACTTGGTGAGCCAGAAGAGCCTCTGAAAACTCTCTTTTTGTATGGTGTTGATGAATCATGGATCGTTTTAAATAAGATAAGAAAGTTCAACTCATGTTTCCAAATTACATCTTTTGGAGTTGACAGGGAGATAATAATGCTCAGATTTTCACCAATGTTTACTGTTCAAGGGCAAGTTTATTATAGAATAGGTGTGCTTCTTCCAGCTGTCAACGAACCGTATCAATTCTTGCTGGTAGATTTCGTTTGTAACTAAGAAATTGAAACAAACTGTTGCTGCCAATTAATTCAAGGAGTTCAAAGAGACACGGTGTTGAAAATTTAAAGAATATTGCATGATCACAACATCTTGATAAACACATTTAAAACCGCTTTAGAGAACCTGCCTCAAGAGGATTTTAAGGTAGTCATCCATGCTGGTTGGACTCCGCGTGGAAAGCATAAGAGGCGCTACAATGCATCTTTAATCAGGCGTGACATGTATGTATGTTATATATATTAGTAGTTTACTAATTAATATCATATAATATTGTAATTGTCCTTTCCCAAATTATTTCTATCTCATCTTTGAAATGTTCAAGGTATGTAGAATTACTTGTCTCTCTCGCCTTAAAATTGTTGATTATTTTCACAATTGCATAGTATATTCTACCCTCTTTCACTCTATAGTGTTTTATGACGATAATCGATGTTTGGCAGTAGTAGAATTGTATATTGTATAGTCTTTTTTTAAATTTTCGTTTTAGTAAAGCTAGTTTTTAATTCTAATAACCTATCTTTCTCTCATAATATTTCATTATCTTTGCTATTTAATTTTTTTATCATAGGCTAATTGATAATTATCCTTCTGTATTTACATTGTTCTTACTCACAAATTAATGGTTTTATAATTTCACACATGTTTTTAAAAATAATTGTTTTTCTTTCTCAGATGATAAAATAATAGCTGTTATACCTAAATTATCAATAACTTTATCTGATTTTTCATTGCCACATCGCCGTTTCTGCAATAAACTGCTTATTTTTTCATAAATCTTCTAATCTTCAACAATGTTCTTTATACTAGCTTGGTTTTTGTCTTTGTGTTCTAATATCTCAACATTCTTTATTAAATATCAATGATTTTTAAACAATATAAATAAAACCTTTTTATCATTTGATGAAAGTGAATTATTTTTATTATACAGAATTTATTCCATTTATATAATAATAAAAAAACAATTTGTTTTATTTTGTATACTACAGTAGACCCCCGATTATCCGAGGTAAATGGGAGCGATAACACCTCGGATACGGTAAAACATGGATAATACGAAGGTTAGGTGTTATTGTGGTAAAAACATGAAAAAACACGTGAAGAATGTAAAAAATGGTTTATTGTAATTGATAACGTAAAATAATTCTGTAGTTATAGACCTGTAAGTTAGTGGGAACATGAGATCTACATATTATTTTTTAAAGTCTTAGATTATTTTCAGAGCTAACCTCTGTCCTCTCTTGGATGATGCGATGTAACACCAACGCTGAAAATTAAGTATGTCATGTGGCCTACACTCTTCTTGTTGCTCTATGTAAGCAAGAGCAGCGTTGATCGATTTCAACACATCGGAATGTGATATTTTTGCAGTTATCTCGTCCGTGTCGTCGTCTTCTTCACTGTGTTTAGGATTGATAACAATATCGATAATTTTCTCATCGGTAATCTCCATCTGGACATCTGCCCTGCACCAATCACGAATTTCTTCACTGTTGATTTTCAAGAGGTGTCTCATTAGCCAGCTAAACTAGTTAGTTCACATTCTCCTGTTCTGGCACTTTTTTGGGTTGTCCATCTAAGCCAAATTAATTTTTTCCAATGACTTTTGAATAGTGGTAGGTTTTATTTTATCCCACGCTCAAGAGAAACTACAACTCTCTTTCATTTTTCACTCATAATGAAACACAGAAATGAATAAAAGCACTTAAAAATCACTAACACAAACACGTTTAGCGCAAGCGCAGAGACGACTGAGAGCGTCAGGTGACTGTGACAATACGAGGAGCTCCGAGTGAACCCTACGATGAGAGGAGACGGGTGGGCCAGCATTTCCTAGAATTAGTCTCCTTCATATACACGCAAAATGACAGCTCGACCTAACAACAGCCAGTAGAGGAGACATATAATGCTCGACCTAGCAATAGCAGACTCCTCAACCTTGCACGTAAAACGAAGAAACATCGCTTCTCGCCTTAATTGTCCGGCTTTTTAGAGTATTATTAAAATTTTTTTATCTTCCAACGACCACCTCGATTGACCCGGAGGCTTGGTTGACAGGGGCTTGGATAACCGCGAGTCTACTGTATGATTTAAAATATCAGCCAGTAAAAAAAAATTCACCACCTGCAAAAATATATGAAAGTAACTAGCAAACCCGGCGAACTCCGTTTCGCCATTAGATGGCTTCGTTTGGTGATTAAAACATGAAGAAATTTTTTTTTTTTTTTTATATTTGAAAAGGAAAAATTTTATTTCATTTCACAACAGTAATGAATTGAACTTCTCTAAGTAAATGAAAGTGAATCCAATGTAAATACGTTTCATTGAAGTGCTCTTTGGTAAACCACATTTTTTGTTTTTTGGTCTGACGTTAACACAAACAAAGCGGATGGTTTCCCAACTCGTGAACACGCAACGTATAACTTCCCATGTGAAAAACAATGATTTTCTAAATTTATCCCGCAAACACTAAGCGATTGGCCTTGCGACTTGTTAATTGTCATTGCGAACGCAAGGCGAACTGGAAATTGCAATCGTTTGAAGTCAAACGGAAGATCAGTCGGAATCATTGGTATTCGAGGAATACATACATTTTCACCTGCGTACTTTCCGTTAATAATGGTTGCCTCAATCAAATTCGGCATAAGTCTTTTTACCGAAAGTCGAGTACCGTTGCAAAGTCGCGGTGGATTCAAATTACGCAATATCATAATAACTGTACCAACTTTGAGTTGCAAGTTATGTGGTGGAAATCCTGGTAACTCCAGAGAGTTCAAAAACTCCGTTGGATAATTTACTACATCATCGGGATCTCTTATGGAATCAACGGATTTGTATGTCACCAAATCGCCAGCAATTTTTGATTGAATGGTGAAATTCAGTGCGTGTACATCATTATTCTTTGCGGCAAGAATTGCTCGTTGACTTAACCAAGCATAATTCTGATAATTCTCACTAATGTTTGGGAAAACATTTTCAATAAGAGCTAATTGAGAGTCTACAAATCGGCAAAATTCGTTGGTAAGAGTAATTAATCCAGATGTCGCATCAACTGGGACTTTTCCATTTCCAACAGCTAACAATTGTTTGGAAAATTGTGCAGCACTTTGATCATTTTGAAGTTGAACTCTCATATTAGTGGTTAGCGATAATGTTTTTACGTTATTCCATAAAGGTGATGCCTTCAGGCAAGCATTCAATTCATCTGCAGGCGTTCCACGGGGAATTACTGGCAACGTCTGCCTGAAATCGCCTGCCAACAATATCATCAAGCCGCCAAAGATGTTGTTATTTCGCCGAAGATCCTTCAGTGTGAAGTTAAGTGCTTCAAGTGATTTCTTATGTGCCATTGTGCACTCATCCCAAACAATGAGCTTGCATTGCATCAACAATTTTCCCATTGCACTGGATCGGGAAATATTGCATGTTGGAATATCAATTGTGTTTAAATTGAGTGGCAACTTAAGCGCAGAATGTGCAGTACGACCGCCATCTAGAAGAGTCGCCGCAATTCCAGATGATGCTAACGCCAAAGCTATGTCACATCTTGATCGAATAGTGGCCAAAATAAATGAAATGACAAATGTTTTCCCTGTTCCTCCAGGTGCGTCCAGGAAGAATAGACCACCAGTATTATTGTCCACCGCTTGCATTAATGTTTCGTATACTTGTTTTTGCTGTTCATTCAGCAACGGCTCATTATTTCGAACGAATTCCTGCAATGAATCAACATTGTATTGCAGCTCTCGATTTAATTCTTGGTTGAATGCATCGTGCATCGATCGATTTGGCGCAATCATTCCTACTTCAATCAGTAGCTTGTTTGCAATAGTCAAGCATTGATCCTCAATCAGAATCAATCCTTCATTGTAGATTTCATCGGTTATTTGGATGTCAGGATTATTCGTTTGAATGCGCAAGCGATGCAAGATATCTTCACATATGTCGTCTTTGTATTTGTTCCATAACTGAATTGGTTGTGAAGGAAAACATGTGGTGATGATAATTGCGAACAGCGTTCGTATTTGGTACGCATTTGATGAAACAACTGAATCCGCAAGTGTTAAATCCCAATGAGAATCGTTCTCCAGCAAACCCAATAGTTGACATGCTTCTCGATATGTTTGGCATTGGTGGCCATTCACAGTTTTCAAATGCGCGAATGATTTTGGTCCACGTACATGTACCAACAGCAGTCGCAAATAAAAACATTCATCATTTCTAGGATGAACAGTATACATGCGACCTAGTGCATCAGTGGAAAACACCTGTGGCCAATCTGGAACTGGGGTTCCTTGTTTGCGACGTTGGAATTTCTTTGTTGATTGATTCCAAGTGTAATACTTGGGCATTTCAACGTACATCAGCGTCGCTGCGAATGGATCTGCTTCACATATTGCAAAGAAGCTAGTCAATGTTGTCGATGGTGGTCTCTCAGCTCGTTGTGCCGCATTAGCCTCAGTGAAGTAAACTCTTTGGCCATTTTCCAAATGCACTGCTAAATGTACAACTGTGGGATATCTTTCATGAATTTGAAATGACAATAATCGCCACAGTGCTTCATTAGTACTGACGTATCTGCCCATTTGGAAGTTGCTGATTTCGTCATTCGCATTTTCCGACGCAATACCAAACACAGCCATGTCGCTGCCTTTTGTGACGTACTTGCACAAATATTTGATTGATTTGGCCGAATGACAACTCTCAACGTTTGCATGTGTTTCGAAAATTCGTGATAGCAGCGGGCAATATGGTACAATGAATTCATTTCCGATCTCAATCTCTTGATTTTGAACTTTAACTTTGATAGTTCGACCATTATCTTCTTTTGAACGCCGACGATAAACTGGATATCCATCGTTCCCTGTGACTGTTTCAGCAACTAACGGTCGCGGATATCGTTTTGTGCACTTTCCATCAGCCATGCAAGGCGATAATGGATTTAATGCACCGCACGGTCCATGGACCATCTGTGTCGTCACAATGTCGTGTAGATGGGGATCAGTGACTGGATCAGGAATTTCAGCTGATATGATGTCATCCACTTCATTTGAATGTAATTTGTTCAGCAACCAAATTAGGATATGAGCATGCGGTAGTCCACGCTTCTGCCATTCCACCGAGTACATATAACAACGTGTGTCACCAAAAACTCGATACTTAGTAAGCACATCCATCATAACCTTGAGTTTTTGCTGAAATACTCTGGCGATTATGTCATGGCGATCTTGCGGTTTTTGGCCCGGTTCCAACTCACGTTTAATTTCCGTCCACTTCGGATTGCATGTGAACGTAATAAATAAATCCGGAGTTCCATAATTTCGCACGTACGTCATNTTCGGATTGCATGTGAACGTAATAAATAAATCCGGAGTTCCATAATTTCGCACGTACGTCATAGCGTCTTGAGCGTGTGGCGTGGGCGTCCGATATAAGATGATGGGAGAATCGTCAGACGTCCAATATTCTGAACATCACCATCTGAATGAATAGCATCACGCAAGTGTATATAGTCCTCAGATCGTAGCTTTGCCTGATTGAATCGGATGAACGCTAAACGTTCGGTCTCGACTTTGACATACATGTCGACAGCGAATTGCTGGAATAGCCGACGGCACTTCAGAATGACATTCTCCTCATGTGTACGAATCATCATACGATACGCATAGTAATTCATTGCGCTTAGATTTTTATTCGTTGATACGCCTGAAAATGCAAAATTAAATGAATTGTTAATGGAAACCAATAATAGCAATAATAGCAATAATAATAGCAATAATTAGTGTGTGAATATTGTACCTGTAATTGGATCGACCATCTTCGACGTGATGTCGTATCCGTCTTGCCCTTGCCAATAAATGATTGGATATTGTAACGCATCGTACAAACGATGTGTCTCGTTTACACGATGCATGATATTGCTTCTTCGCTGAACGACAATGTCTCGCGATTTAGTTGGATCGCCAACAATAATTGCAGCAACATCATTAACGGTGGGTGCATTGAATCTTCGCACATGTTCACCTGTTGGGGTACAATCCGCTCTTATGACAAATTTGTGCGTATCCGATGGCATTCGTTCCAATGCTGTTTTGAACATATTAACCACAGCATTATTAGCGTGAAAAAATGCTTGCAACTGTTCAATAATTCGTCTCTTTAACTGTTGTGTTCCCTGTATATTGCACCGCACATTCAGCTGATCCACCATCGACGAAATGAAATATATTTGCAGAAATTGATGCGGTTCATCTGGTGTTGGCACCATTGAACCATGCAAATGATATATTTGTCCTTGTATCTGTAATTGCAAACAAACATAGTAAGTTGTAAGTTGTAACATAGGTGTAACATAGGAGTGATTGGTTATGTGTGTTGTATCTTTTACCTTGCAAGTCGGCATGAAGCCGCCTTCTCGAATGATATTAGCTCCAAAGGAAGTCATGCGAAAGCAGTTATTGTATTCAAGGATGTGTTGAAGAAAATGGCTGGAATCGGGATCACTTCCATCGAACAATGGTTTCAGTGGCTGTGGTGGTGTAAGTAATGGATCCAGTTTGACTTTTCCACTTGCGCAGCACAATCCAGCCGTTTCTCTTTTGAACTTTAACGCATTGCAATATCGGCATATAGTCGTCATTGGTCCAATATCTAAATTTTCATCATCACTGTAGTTCGCAGTGGGATCATATTGGAATGCCAAGCGATTGTATGATGCCAATGATCTTCGTGTGCTCACGCGTTGTCTCAATCGGGCATTTTCTCTTATTATATTTTGTCTTTCTTCGCTTAAGTTCTGTGAATACACTTGTTGCTGGCTTGCATGTCTCGTGCGGCGGCCGATGTTCGCACGTCGTCCTCTAGGCATTTTGGACTATGGACAGAGTGGTGAATTTAACCTCAAATGCACGATCCACATAATTTACACAGTTCAACTTACCACCTTAAAGACAAATGCCTGCTGTTGAAATTGAATAAAAATTTGCACAATACACGTGATTGATTTGATGGTTTCCAATTGAAATGTTAGGAAACGAATAACTTATTTTTTTTACTTTTTTTTCACAATTGTTTGTCACATGAAAGTTTGTCACATCACTGAGCAGAGAACAATGAGTAGCTGTCAAACAATGTATCACTCACCGGCGCCATCTACTTGATTTGTAGTACATGCTATGTATCAGAGATGGCGCTGTATGTAAAAAAAGATTTTCCCGCTTTTCTGTTAAAATTTTTCCTGAATTTTCTTTGCTATAAACCTCACGGAGCCCGAGACCTTTCCAACGAATGCAAAACCGTGGAAATCGGTTCGTGCGTTCTGGAGTTATAGCGTCAGGAAGGAAAACCCGTCTTATTTTTATATAGTAGACTATAATATTAATAGTAAATAAAATTTCTGTGAGCAAACTACAAAATGCAAATGTCTTTAAACCAAGAAAATAAATTATTTTATAATTATTGTTCTTGTTGAACTCAAAAAATTTTACTGGCTATCTGTTCCGTTAACCTCATATTTGTTTTGGAAACTGACCAGTGCTTAATTCACCATATCTTCTGTGATCTCTCTATTGGAAAAAGTCATATACAAGTTATACGAAGTCCTACCTTCCCTGTCAACAGCTGCTGTCTGTATGTTCAAAGTTTTCAGATGACTGTTTCCGTTATAAGCGAGTTGGCAGCTGTCACAATAATGTTTCGTGTTAGCAGACAATATGATGCAGCCTCACTCTCAAAACTGAGATGTAGGCCTTTAATTGTGACTCATGTAGTGCCTTACAGAAGGCACCAGCTGTCTGTTTCACTGTTCAGTTAACTAAACTACAACAGTGTAATTTCTTTATTTCCAGTTAACTTCCATTATTTATTGTAAATTAATTAATGCAGTTCAGAAAAAAATATTGTTTATCAAACACTTTGTTTATTCATGCCTCATTTATCATTCTAACAACAATTTTTATGGTCTCTATTTGTGACACTCATTTACAGCATATAAGTTATGAGAAAAAAAAGATTGAGGATTCAATTCCTATTCAATCTTTGTGGTAAATTTCGAACTAGTTTGTGTGGCGCCCACACCTGGTTTATGGATTTACTACAAAGACTAAGTGGAAATTGAAAATTCAACCTTTGTGTTGTAAGTCGCAATGTGTAACTCTAACCACTAGATCCAGATAATGAAAATAGTTAGTTTGTTAAAAGGGGCATACAAATCAAAGAGTTTTATAAGGAACATTTTTTTGGTACTGCATTAGTTTTTTCACACTAAAAAATAAAAGTTAACAAGGAGTACAGATAATACACCGCTGTAGTAGTTCGGTTAGCTGAATGGTAAAGCAAACAGATATTGCCTTCTCTTAGCCACTGCGTGAGTAACAATTAACATACAACATCTCAGCTATGACAGAGCGACTACATCGTGTTGGTTGCCAACCTGAGACTGTTGTGTCATCTGACGACTGGTTTATAATAGAAAAAAGGATCTGACAACTTATAACACACTGGGAAAGGCTGTTGATTGGAAAGGTACCGCTTTGTTCAAAGCGTCTATCACTTCAAAAGATAGAGCAATCATAGAGAATGTGATGAAAATGTATCCATCAGTTGCCACAACATATATGAAGTTAACAGAACCAATAGGTAATCAAATATTTTTGCGTACATCAATAAAAATTATTATAAAATAAATTTATGTTATTGGTTAAAGATATTTGGATTAATTTGTTTCACCAAAACATATTTAAAAACTAATAATATTAAAAAAACATTTATATAATATTCCAGGTGGTAAATATTAACTTGCAGATATTTATATCAAAGTATATAATAATTGTAAAGATAGTTGTATTAAATGTGATTTACCTAAATGGAATTGATTATTGATATAAAACATTATTCTCTTTCACTAACCAATATAAATGATGTGTTTTATAAGATAAAAATAAAAATCATTGGTTAAAAACAAAGGAAATATCTGAGATATTAGAATACGAAGAAAATATCCATGCTATAAAAAGTATGATAATGATTATGTTAATTAATTTATGACATTATAATGGGCATATTGCAGAAAGGTTCATGTGGCTATGAAAAATCGGATGTACGAAGCAAATCCAGAAAGTAAGAGTACTCAATTTTTTGTATTTGTAAAGAAAACGTTATTTAAACAAAATTACAAGGGTATTGAAGGTATATATGTTACTTATTATTCCACGTAATCGCCTTCCCGTTCTATGAAGGTCATAAGTCGTGGCACAAGCTTTTTGATGTTCTCCTCATAGAATTTTCTCACCATCTCCTTCGTCCATTTCAAGACCTCTTGTTTCACCTACTCATAGGTTAGAAAATCTTTTCCACCCATGCGAGTCTTCAGTAAGGTGAAAAGACGAAAATCTGAAGGTGCCAAGTCAGGGGAGTATGCAGGGTGGTTCAAAATATCCCAACCAAACGAGTTCAAAAGCACCTTGGTGGCGTTGGCCGTGTGCGGGCGGGCGTTGTAATGCAACAAACACTCCCTTCGTCAACATTCCCCCCCGTTTGTTTTGAATTGCTCTCTTGAGCTCTTGTAGGATCTCACAATAATCGTGTCCCGCTGAGGCAAACAATCAATCAAAATGATACCTGTTTGGTCCCAAAACACGGTTGCCATAATCTTTTTGGCCAAAATATAGGTTTTGAATTATTTGGCAGATGGGGAACCAGTGTGCCGCCACTGTGATGACTGTCTTTTTGTCTCAGAGGTGTAATGAGCTACCAATGTTTCATCACCAATCACAATGAAGCTCACAAAATCCTCACCTACCAATTTAAATCGCTCAAGAAACTCACGACCACTAGCGCCAGTAGTGAGGTTTTATCATAAAATGCAGAATATGCAGATCATAAATTAGAGAAAGGACATTTATCAAATTATTATGAGAATAAATAAGAAATCAGAGATAATTTAGTACATCAAGAAAAATAGGGCATTTGAGTTAAAAACTATAATTAATTAATGAAAGTGAGAATTTGAAAAAAAAAAAAAAAAAAAAATGATGTGTAGAATTTTAATACTGGGTAATATCCACATCAAAACAATTTCAAAGTGGGTGGGACTCAAAAGAATATAGCAAAACAGTTATTATTCACAAACAACACTGTAGAGCAGAAGAGGACAGAATTTACTATGCATTCATGAAAATAAAAAACAATTATAAGGCGATTGATTGAGTTATATACACTTTTTTAAACAATTGAAAGAGTTAAGATAGGAAATGAAATATACTGAACGCAAAAGAATGATTTATGTAAATGTGTCAAATAAATTTGGAAAAGTGACAATCCTATAGTCGATATGATGAATAATGAGAGAGATGAGATCTGTTATAAAATTTTGAATAAATTGCTATTTTTTCTGGATAAATTATTTAGAACATACTTTGAACGTACCATTATAAGGAAAGCTATTGAAGATGATGTACCACTGGATGTAATTTCAGAATTTATAACTGAAATCAATAATGACTCTGAAGATAAGAAAAATGTTCAAAGGAATCCTATCAAAGAAACACTATATGAAAAGTGTAATTACATAGTTAAGAAAAGACCTTTTTTGAACAATGCTTCAAATATAATCAAAAAGTAGCATCTTAATGTTAATCTTGAAATTTAATAATTTGTAAATATATATTGTTCCATTATTGTTAAATAAAATCATCTGTTTGATCTGCATTGAGTTCAAATAAAAATGCAACACTTTTATGCGGTAATTTATCCACAAATGTATGTAAGATAGTTAAAAAATTAAGACAGATTCTCTTTTATTGATAAAAAGTTATTACTTATGATAAAAAATTAATTAATTTTTTATATAAAAAGATACTGTCTTACTTAATTCACAAGTTTTGACTGTTATCGTCCGCATAAGTTTTCCAACAAATTATAAATATATTTGATTTCTTAGTTTTTATTATTAATTTATAATTTATATTTATAAGAATTATTTTCTAGTTTGTTGACCACACATTATTTCTTATATATAAAAGATGGTACATCATAATTTAAAACTTTATTAATTTTAAATAGCTTTGTCAACCAATTTTCTGTATAACATATATATAATTTTTTCCAGTTTTAATAACTCTAATAGTACCAGGTTGTTTTTTCGTTCAGTATGCTCATATAGGTTAGAATTTTTAATATTTATTAATAGTTTTTACATATGCCAATTTATTATTGAAGTGTGTATTGTGGCGCAATTCTGTCAGTCTCTCCCTATTGGTTGTTAACTGGGAGGTGCTGCACTCTACCGTCATACTTTGAAAATAGTCGGTAATCGTTGTGTGTTTCTGCTGTGTAGTTCATTGTTCTTATAAAAAAAAGTGTTCTCTCTATCAGGTAGTATTTATTCCCAAATTCATACCACACCGAGGTATATATGTTAATAGGTAATGGGCCCAGGTACGGAATTTGGAAAATTATTTTTTACTTAAGGCAGAGAAAACGTGTGATGCCGGAATTTCTTGCGTGAAGCAGGACGTTCTCGTAGATAGCATGGCGGCTGTAAACAGAGTACCTGCAAGCCTAAAACAGTTAGACGGTACTGGTTTTTCCGACTGGGAGTTTGGATTGAAAATCCGTTTGGAAAAAGAACAATGCTTGGAAGCTTTAAGTGAAAGGAACAGTGAAACTTCCTAAAATAATTTCAAGAAAATGGACTTGAAGATGCGGGACATCATCGTGCAAGCTGTTACAGACAGTGTGACATTAAAACGAAAATTGCAGCGAGGGATATGTTTTTAGCACTGGAAGCTACATATAAGTGATAAGGCTGGTCAGCAAGAGTGGATTTAAAATGAGAACTGGGGTAAATGCGATTCAAGAGAGGTAGTCTCGCCAAATTGTTGGAAAGCTTTGTATGTAAAGTGCAAGACATACATTCAACAGATGCTACCTACGATGACGAAGAAGTGATATCACAGCTTCTAATCTTTAAGCCCAGGTCTTATCAGGTAGGGACCACATCGATTGACGTCCTATTTTCGCAAACATCTGAAACGGTGACAGTCGAGTTTGTAAAAAATAAACTGATCCAAGAAGAAATGCGACAGTTGAGAGAAATAGGGCAAATGGGAACGCAGCAAGGTGTAGCATTTTATGCGGCGGGCTCTAGAGGACGAGGTCAATGTTCTAATTTTCAGCACTACAACAAACCAAAGCAATCAAAACCCCCTACAGACTTTCCCTTCAAGTGTAATGCGTGCGGAGTCCGTGGGCACAAGAAAGTTGACTGCCCAAATCGAGGACCGATCCAAAATTGAGGGAAAAATAATTACAACAGTGGTGGTCGTGATAACGAGTACATGAAGAAGTGTTTTTGTGTTCACGATTGTCATGTTATAGAAGATATAGCGTTCTTATCAACAGTGAAGAAGAAGAAGTTATGGTATCAGTAAACTATGATAATGTTAATGTAACAAAGGCAGTAGCGTAATTTTTTTTGGCATATTCTGCATGTACACATCATTTGATTGGATCGGACGCTGCTCATTTACTTACGGATGTAGAAGATGTGAATGTTTTAATAAATGTTGCGAAGAAAGATCATAAATTAAAGGCAATAAAGCGTGACACTTTGTTAATGTCATATGATGACAAACCCATCAAATTGAAATACGTTTTATTGTGTGGTGACCTGCAGTACAATTTAATTTCTGTACCCAAAATAAAAAATAAAGGATACACTGTGATATTCGAGTGTGGGGCAGTAAAAAAGAGGAAGAATGGTGCTACCTACATTCAGGGTGAGAAACTTGGAAATTTGTATACCATAAGATTTAACCCAAGAATGAATCATTCTGCAAATCTGACTGTGACTGGTGACATACTTCATAGAAGAATGGGACATTCTTCAGTATACCCAACCAACAGAATGTGTGATGTATGCCTTAAAGGAAAGATGACTAGCTCTTCATTCAACCCGATACCGGACTAAAAGAAAGCAACGCGATTTTAAGAAATTGTGAGCAGTGATGTTGCCGGGCCAATCACTCCGATAAGTCATAAGGAATGCAGGTATTATGCGACATTTATTGATCACTTTTCTCATTTCACATGTGTATACATGCTAAAAAATAAAGGAGACGTTTTCAACAAATTTCTTGAATATGAAGCCATGGTGGCAGCAAAGTTCTGCTGCAAAATTTTCCGATACAGATCAGACAAGGGTGGTGAGTATAGTTCGTCTGAGTTAAGAGATTTTTGCAAGCAGAAGGGGATTCAGCTCGAGCCAAATATAGCCAGGAATCCTGAGTAGTCCGGAATTTGTGAAAGGATGAATAGAACATTATTGAATATGTCAAGATGTCTTATTTTGGACTCAGGCCTTGACAAAACAATGTAGAGTGAAGATATCCGAAAGGCTGTGTACATTATTAAGCGTTTGCCTACCATTGCATTGTCCAACAAGCAGAGACCAGCAGAGTTATGGTACGGGCATCCAGTTGAGCTGGAAAAAATGTGAGTTTTCTTTTCTATCGCGTATGCACATATACCAAAGGAGGATCATACCGGAAAATTAAGTGAACGCAGTAAGCCTCTTTTAATGATAGTGTATGTTACCGATGGTTATCGTTTATGGGACGCTGAGCTTGGAAAAGTTGTTACTGCTCGCTCAGTCACATTGAATGAAACTTCAAAACGTATACAGAAGGAGGTAATTGGTGCTCCAAGCGAAGATGAATCTGTAGAAACCTACTGGTCCTACGGGGACGGTAATCACAGCAGAACCTCACCAGTGACTCAACCGACATCGGAACAAATAAGATCAAACAGGGAACCTTGATTGCCTCCGTAGTTTGAAGACTTCGACATGACAATGATGGTTGCCTTATCAGTAGGATCCTTGCCTATGGAGAATCCTACATCATTTGAGGAAGCAGTTGAAGCCATGGAAGGATGGGAAGAGACAATTACCGAAGAACTAGAGAACTAAGCAAGGAACAAGACTTGGGAATTTGTACCATGTCCGCCTTAAGTGAATTTTATAGACTCCAAGTTGGTGTTTACCCAGAAGACAGTTGATGGTGTAGATGTAAAGAAAGCTAGGTTGGTTGCGCGTGGGTTTCAATAAGAAACTTTAGTTGATGAGGATGTGTATGCTCCTGTAGCACGTATCGTAACACTCAAGAGTTCTTCTAGTTTTTTCAATTGAATTTGATTTACAAATTCATGTGATGGACATTAAGTCCGCTTTTTTAAATGGTAATCTCGAGGAGAAAGTGTATATGAAACATCCAAAAGGTTTAGAAAATGTACCTAATAATTTGGTTTTTTGTTGCATAAACGTTTGTATGGTTTGAGAGTTTCTCGTAAATTGTGATACAAATGTTTAGATATAATTTAATTGAGATGGGTTTTATCAGAAGTAAAGTAGACCCATGTTTATATATTAAAGATTCAATGTTTTTACTTATTTTGGTTGATGACCTAATTTTATCTCAAAATGTGATAAAGAAATTGCTAGAATAAAAAATTGTTTGCAAAACAAATTCGAGAAGAAAGATATGGTAAATAAGGATAAATTCAAATTTCTTGGAATAGATATTGAAAAATGTGATAATAGTATTTTTATTTCTCAACAAATATTAATTGAAAAAGTTTTGATATCATTCAATATGACAGAATGCAAGGGTAGTAATATTCCAATTCAGACTGGGTTGCAACTAACAATAGATAATGAAAATTTAAACCATCATATTCCTTATCGTGAGTTAGTAGGGTGTCTCATGTACATTATGTTAGGCACATGACTTGACTTACGTTATTCTGTGTCATACTTCAGCCAATTTCAACACAATTATATTGATGAAAATTTTAGGGAGCTAAAGAGCGTTCTAAGGTATTTGAGTACAACTAAAACTTTGAAATTAAAATTTACCAAGAGTTCAATTAATTCAAAATTAGAACTAACCTCATTTGCTAATGCAGATTATGCATCTGATATTAATGATCGTAAATGCTTTTCTGGGTTTATTGTGAAGTTGAATGATTGCGTTGCAGGATGGAAATCCAAGAAACAATAGGTTGTGTCTCTGTCATCATCTGAGTCAGAGTATGTAGCAATGACAGTCTGTTTGACCGAATGTCTCTTTCTTAAGCAACTAATTGAGGGAATGTGTAGTCAGGTGTTAGGCCCAATTTTACTTTTTGAATACAATCAGTCAGCTATTAAATTGGCCAGCAGTGCAGAGACCAAAAGGTCAAAACATGTAAGTGTAAAGTATCATTTAATAAATACTCCAGTGGCTGAAGGAATTGTAAAGATTAAGTATGTTGCTTCAAGTGAGGAGTTTGCATATTTGATGACCAAGGGTTTACCTTTTCAAAAATTTAAATATTTTTTCCAGAAGCTTTGCTAATCTAAAGTTTTACTTTGTATTTCTGCTATTTTTTAATTCTTCTTATTCTGTATACCTACTTAAGTTCTTATTGTTTAAATAAGAAATGCTTTTTACATATTAAGTTCTTGATAATTATATGAAGTTTCAGAGTTATTGCTCTTATAGAATTGACTGGGGGTATTGAAGTGTGTATTGTGACACAATTCTGTAAATCTCTCCCAATTGGTTGGTTATGGGGAGGTACTGCACTCTACCGTCATACTTTGTAAAGAGTCGGTAGTCGTCGTGTCTTTCTGTAGTGTAGTTCATTGTTCTTATAATAAAAGTGTTCTCTCAATCAGGTGAAATTTATTCCCAAATTCATACCAAAGCGAGGTATATATGTCTATATGTATTACATTATGGTAGTAGTATGACTTGTGGTCGTTTTACTCTATTATTAAACCTTTAAAAATGTTTGCCTATTTACAATTCCCATTTAAAGCAAATTTCTTCACATTACATTTTGTTTATGTATGATGAAATCATATAATTATACTTGCTTTAAGTTTTGAGTAGGCTGAATTTTATATTTCTGCTTAAGTTCAACAAACAAATACTGTATTATAAAATTATCTACCAGTATATGTTTTTTAATTATTCTGTTGTATTTTTATTTACATAGTTTCTAATCAATTTACTATGTTAGTAGTCAGTTATCTTTAATAGGTGCATAATTCAAGTGCATACTTAGAACATATCAAAGTTTTTAAAATAGACTTCAATCCTATGTTTATACTTGATAATCTTTTTAAATTTCTGGTATTCATTTAATCTAAATCGGTCTGCCATAAGTCATCAATATCTAAATTAATAAATTATCTCCTAGGAAAATTCTCACAAATAGTCTTGTATAATTGATAATAATACCACTGCATATGTAAAATGTACTTTTTTAAATAATGTGGTATGTAGATATGTATAGGCCAATAGAACATATAGTTTTTCAACTACTTTATCATTTTCCATAAATTCTAATGGTTTGTTAATATTTTCAATAAATTTTTTTCACTTCAAACACCAAGTTTTATAAATTTATTTAAAAAATTATTATATCAGTAATTATCAGATACAATTATTAACACAAATTAAAAAAAATAGGTGGACCTGTGTGCTCGCTCTCAATTATCATCTAGATTCATCTCATTCAGAATTCTTTCAACAATCTCGTAATTCTTGTGGTAGTCTGATTGGTGGCTGCTTTATGGGGCTGGCAGCCACTGTGTCCATGTGATTCCTTTTACATAGGCCTTCCAAAGTAATCTGGTCGAGGCGAGAAGGCACCCCCATTTCTCTGCAGTAATACAGACAGAGTTCCCCTACTGTTGTCGCTGGTTCTGGTTTTCTTTTGTTCTTGTTAGCAGTACCACCAGCTCATCTGGTAGATTACATTCAATATTTTGTTGCATCTATGCTTCGGGGAACATTTGGAATTACCTGTGAGGCCTGCCTGAAAACTCTTATCTTGCCTTCCTCAAATTGCATCGTGTGACTGGCTAACTTGTTTGTAAGTGGCTTGCATGCACGAGCATATGTGCTCGCTAGAATCATTTAGAGACTGTTCTAATTTTCGTTCACCTACTTGTGCAAGTACTTTGTTTACATTTGCGATTTATACGTTTCTAAAGTTCCTGTATATTTATTTATGTTAATAAAATAAATTTGAGAGCAAAGAAAATATTTCAATTCAGTATTAGTGATTTGTTAGGTTTGTAAAATCGTTGTGTGTTGTGGTGGAAATGAGTGACTGGCATGCTGCAACATTCAAGTACCACTACCGTGTGTACATTATGGACGTGGGACTTGGATACAAGATGATGTTCACTATCTTGTTCACCTTTAATTAATCACCTTCTTGTTCACAATATATGTTCATCTATACCAGACTTTAGTCTAGCCTTCTACCTCTGTTGTGGTTTCGCCTGTTACTGTAATTAACTATCAGTGTTTTGTCCTCTCATCGGGTAATCGCTGCCTGAAGGCCAGATGATGCCAGGACTTAACCATTACAGTCGGGAAGACTGTAACGGTGTCAACGACCTTGGTCAAGAACGTGGACTTGGACTGCAACAGCAAAACAGAAAAAACATGGCGGCATACAATATGCGTAAAAGATATACTATCCGAAATGAAAACATCCGCCAGATTTGAATTAAAAAGTAATAAATGTATTATTTAAATTAAATAAATTTGCTGCAAATCACCACAGTGGACAAAGAATAGTTTTGAATTGCATGGGAAGTAATGAAGTTAACGACACTGTAACAAAATGTACGCAAACTGACAATAAGTTAATGACATTGAAACCACATCTCAGCTCGAACCAGGGATAGTACACACATGACACCAACACCAAAATAAAGCGGAAACCTTCCACAACATCGCATATATGCCACAATTTGCACTGCGGTCGAAAGTTTTTTCCGGACACAGAAACAGCAACAGTTATGCGCTCTGTGAGTGGTTTTTTTCTTGAAGCCTGGTTTGTGACTTTTGCATATTTTAAGAATATTTAACTAGTTTCTACGGTAATTGATATTTACTGTGATACTGCCGTCTTTAATAATATTGCATGCTATTTTAAAATCTTTGTAGCATATTTAACACTTGTTCCAAATTTATAAAACCAAGTACAGTTAATTTTACACTGTTTGTGAAAAGTTGGACGAAAATGTGTATTTCAAATGTGATTGTACTTTTTAATACTTTATCGCCATACTTCTCTTTGCGCCTTCCTTGTTGAGCTTATATTGAAAAAAAATTTCGTTGGTTTTTTTAGATAGCCTAAGTGTAAATATCTTAATTTTGTCAGTATTTAATTATGTATTTATTTACTCTTTAAGGAAATCCTGAAACGTCTATTCCCACAAAATATGCTGCATCAATTGTTTACATTTGTAACCTTCTGTTTATAATGTAATTTTTGTTTGCTGTAAAGTGTAAATATTATTATAATAAAGTGTTGTGTTACTTTTCCACTCGGGTGTTTGCCATAATTATTAAGTTAAAATGTACCATATTCATTATTCTTTTTTTATAGTATGGTAATATTTGTCTGTTCCCCAAAACCTTCATACTTTCTTTATTACATGCTGTCAGAATTTGTGACTTTTCCAAATATATTTTTATAAGACATTTACTAAAACGAACGAAATAAACTTGGTATATAGTTTAATTTAAATTTTTAATTTATTGAATTTAATTTTTTTTTTTTTAATTAACATTTTTGGTTTAGTAGAGAGCAAATAATGACGCAAAAGTAGGGTTATATTGTTTCGTTAGTCACTTTGGCTTTTTGCTTTGGCTTATATTCATATTTTCTATAACTGCTCATATATAACAGCAAAATTACACATGCACCCACGCGCGTGCAAACGTTGGCTTTGGCATACATATATGTATGTGTAATTATACGTTATTTGACTAACATACACATGTTTATCTACTACAAAAGTTTGTAATTTTTATAAGTGTGTATGGTGTAGGAATGCGTCTCTGGCAATAGTTGAAATAGATACAAACCTCGGGTCGGTATTAGAACTGTGGACCCTATATAACGCCATAAGACCTTATCATCTGTCCAATATCCATCTACCAACCAACATTATAAGTTTCATACACCATATATTTATATGGGATTTATTCGAACTTTTATTTACTTAAGTCTCAATTAGGTCTAATAGTATGATGTTGTTTGTTGGGGCGCAAGGGCCCGGGTATTAGTAATGTGGTCGTATCACACAGTGGCGGCCGCGAAGAAGGAACATGCAGTGCCGGATTATGCCAGCGCGGGACCAGTAGTAAATGCGAGCAATAGGCCCTTGGTTTGCTTTAGGTATTAAAGTTTAGGATATGAAATAAAACAGCACATTCATTTATTTGGGATGCCAACAACACAATTATTTCACATTAAAAATAACTTCAAGAAAGTTTGATAACAAATGTAAACATCATTCTTAGTCAAACAATACAACATTACAGTATTAAAAAAATCTAAAAACATGTCCAATTAAGGTATAAATTTAAGATTAAAATAAATGTTTAATAATAAACAAAAACTAAACTATGAACATAAAAAAAAATTGTTAAAAATTCAGGTGAAACTAAGTTACAGACAATTAAATTAAATTAAATACAAATAGTCACAATCAAGAAATATAAAACTAAAACAGTAGCCGTAATCTTAAGAATGTCATAAATTTGTTTTTAAATGTCAGCTGAGTCAAAAAATGTGTCCCAAGTCCCGGAGGAACGCGCTGTCTCGTAGTACTCCTCACAAATCCTAGCGAGGGGAGATCGTTTGCCAAGGTTGGTACTGCTTCGGTCACTATAGAAAATCCTAGTCAGCGGAAGTCTCCGGTTGTTGTATGGAACTTTTAGCACATTTACAAAAAAAAAAAATCGAGATTTAATGTGGGCAAATTTAGAGATAACACTAGTCAAAACAATATTTCTTAGTAAATCATTTTCTATGTCAATTAAAGTGAGGTTATTTAGACGTTCTTGTCCCATTGTGTTTCTTTAACTCATTTTGAATGCGTTTTAATGTTGGAAAAGAACGTTCTCCGCTGCAGTTGGTGACCATCAAACGCAAGTGAATGCGTATCACTATTTATACATATGGGAAACACGATTCTAATTAATTTTCCTTTAAAAGTTTATAAAATTGAAGTTCCAGAGCCTCGTGCTTTTTGCTGTCAATAGCAACCACATCTGTTTCGAGCAGCTCAGCGAACTGCACCAGTTCGTTACCCAGACTGTCTCCTACGTGGTCTGGGTAAGCACTGACGATGATTGAAGTTCTTTTCAAGATCTCTTCTGCCATTAAGGAATTTAATTGCCTAAGTATTCCAAATACACTCGTCACTTGATGGTACGCTTCCATGCGTTAAGCTAATGCAGACATTACATTATTAATTATGACAATAAACACCCGAATTCCATAATATTGTGATTTTCTACAACTACATCGAGTGTAGTAGAACCGCTAAAATGGTCGTACTTTGTTTGTCGCTTGCGTTTTCTTGAAGTCAATTGCTGATATTCTTCACAGCCAGTTAAGGTTTTGGCTCGTGTATCTATATCTGAAAATGTAGACCACATTGCTTGGATGTACCTGTGTAATGATTTATAAAGAGCGTATCCCGTGTTGAGGTCTTGATCAGACGACTGCAGCAAAGCGTTAGTCAATAGCAAACGTTCTAGAATTTCGTTGCACGCAATAATCATTATTCCCGTTTCTAACTTATTCATTTTCGAAACTAGTCCGTAAGCTTGATTACGAAACTCTACCATTTGATCATTGTTATTAGATATGTCATCTTAAACTTGTTTTATAGAGGTAAAACCAAATAAAAGTGCCTTCGTCGCATCAGCTCGGGCAGACCACCTACTGTCCGATAATCTTTTCAAAATTGGAATTTTTGAACTAGTATCTTTTAATGCTTTCGTAAAAAGACCCTATCAATAGGTTGAAGCGGAAAAAAATAAATATAGGCGTACTTATTTATCTCCTTAATTCGTGCTTGTAAGCCGCTGTATTTCCCGCTCATGTTGCTGGCATTGTCATAACTTTGCCCTCGACAATCTTTGATATTAATACCATTCTCATTTTAAAAATCTAGTAAACTTTGAGTGAGTTGTTCTGCATTATGGTCTTCCATATCCAAGAATCTTACAAATCTTTCTACTGGTCCAGATTGTAGGCCATAGCGCACTATCAGAGTCAGTTGGTCTATATGCGATATATCTGGTGTATAATCCTAAAATACTGAAGAGTATTTGCATCTCTTAATTTTGCAAATAATAAGATTGAGTATGCTTGATGTAATTAGATGGATAAATTCCTCGCATGTTTTTTTTGACAAGTATGACGTATGTCCCTTTCCTTTATTTGCATGAATATGTATATGTTCAGCCAGAAAAATGCCAAATTTAGCTATTAATTCTAAGAAACCTAAATAATTTCCATTGTAAGGTAAACCAACAATTTCATCAATACCCCAAAATGCAAGACCTTGTTCTGCTAAAAAAATTATTACTGCAGTAATTCGTTCTAAGAGTGTCCGCCAATATTTTTGTTCGGTGTCTATTTGGTTTACAAGTTGAGAATCGACACGCGCATCCTTGTTTTTGCGAACTAACAGCGAAATTATTGCTTGTCTATGCAAAGTGCTTTCTTCATGTCTTTTCAAAAAAATATGCACGTTCTTCCCGTCATCTAATCCATCTTTCGTAAACCGTGCCGAACCGTCTGAATCCGTAACTTTGCAAACGAAACGAAAAAGTTTACTTTTAGTTTCAGAATAACACAACCAATCTCTCACGTGAGTTTTATCCGTTAGTTTATGCCTATATATGAAATATGACCTCTGACAGAACGCAGTTTATTTTCATTGTCATACCTTTTGTCTGTAGACAAAAAATTACTGTTCATATGATCGACATCGCTACTTGCTTTCGCAATCCAATATTGTCGTTCAAAGTTGCTCTGCCATTCAGCAATATCATTGGAGTACATTTTATTTTTGTTTTGTTTTTGGCATGTAGAAGATGTATTAACATCGGAAGCATGTGGTATGCTTTCGACCTCTCTTTGGCTTGAAGACGACATTTCTGGGTTTAGAGGACATGCTGTGCTTTTAACTTATCTTTGGCTAGAAAACGATATCTCTGTTCGAGTGCAGTATCACTTGTAGTGCATATGGCTATATGGGAAATAATTACAGATCCTAATGAATTTCCTATACTGCTGTCATCATCTGTACAATGAGATGCAAACTCTGTGTTTTCTATTTCAATTTCTTTAGACTCAGGAACATCATTCTGGACATTAAAAAACTCAACAGCTTACGTGTCTTTGATATAACAGATAGGTTCTTTTTTTCTTTTTCATCTTTTGCTTGACGCTTTGTACTTGCAGAAGCATTGTGTCTGCCCATATCTCTAGGCCTGCTGCTAATATAGATCTGTATATAAAATATAAAAAAAATTACNTTAAATTATGACTGAGGAGTAACCTAAACACTAGTGATGAAATCTCTCCCCATGAAATAATGGTAATTTAAAACCAGCCGGTCAACTATGTTATAGTTTTTGCGGGCAGTATCCCTGCAGCATCAGGGCTGAGGAGTTGGATCCAGAAGCTATAATAATATAATATGGTCACGGGAAATATACCTGCTTACAAAATTTTAGCTCAATTAGCTAACGAGAAATAGGTAAAATTTTGATAACCAGATTTAAAACAAACAAAAAAATTATTGGTAATTACAGTCAAGAGCACGTCAAGCCTGACACTTCGAATTTTGGACCGGCCAGCTTATACTGGTGGTGTCAAGCTTGACGTGCACTTGACTGTACATTGTGTAGCTGAATAAAACCGTTTAATAATGAATTCGCATCGCCCTTTTGAGTTTCGGTCCTAAAACATGTCTTGTTTTTGTAACTTTAAGCAGTATATTTTGAACAAAATAAATAGCTTACCTTATTTTACTGTTGTAAAACAGTATTATTATACATTAATATTGTATTAGCCCGCAGTGATCAGCAAACAAAAACAATAACACAAAACAAACGTAAGAACTGTGAAACTGCAACACAAAGGAAAAAAAATGGCCGTAAACAAAAAAAAACTTTACTCTAAATGGCTCGTATCAAACAAAAGAAAATAAAATAAATGTGGAAGAAACGACTGACTGGAATAGTACCCTTATAAAATTAAATGCCCATTAGTTGCTTTCTTATTGGTAATCAATATGAAACTATTCTAAATGGTCGGGTTATACGAACAGCTCGAAAACAATATTTCGGGATTCCCCTCTAAGTATTGTGGTGTTGCCAACTTGCAACATAACATACTCGTAAAATGTGTATGGTGTGGCCAGCGCTGACTTTTTGAATAACTACTACATCTTTCCATTGGACGGTGGGTGGTATACCATATCCTACCTACTTGATAAAATTGTTTTTTTTTTTTAACGAAGGTGCGAAGCCCTCGTGGCGCGGGGACCCGTAGAAATTGCTAACTCTTGCTACGAGGCTAATCCGACACTGTGTTTGGGTAATTTTTGTGCATTGATGTAAGCTTTCTCTCCATCTCTCCAAAAAATGTGGCGACTGCAAACAAAACTCGTCCCCTGATAATGCTACCCTACATATGACAAATGAGCCACCTCAAAGTAAGCTCTCCCTGTCTTTCCGGTCATAATTCCCAACAACTCAAATCACAAAACGTTACTAAGCTTTAAAAACCTTAATAGAGGCAGAATATTGTCATTGTGTTGTCACACATGTGAATATTGGACTTTATTATAGAAAAAACACAAATGCATTGCATGCATACATACACAAAAAATAATTTTCACAGTTCCCACCCCTTAATAACCACTATGGTAGTGTTGACATACATTGATACAAATAACAATACGCATGAAAAACAATTCATATTAACACATTGTGGTCCGGCTGCATTAACAAGTGTGCATTTCGTTGACATTATACATCATACATCCCCTAAGACCTTGCCAGAAATAAAATGCCACAAAGAAAAGTATTTATACTTAAATCCTATATAAGCATGTTCGGTTCCAACACAAACTGTATGCACGTGGAAGGTNATGTGGAAGGTTCACTAGCAATGTTGTGAAAAAGCCTCTTATTTCCAAAGCTACGGTATGGTATAACTCGTATAGTCGTTCATTGAGTGATAAACCATTAAAAAATGTGGCTAAGAAAACTAAAAAATCTCGGAAAAGGAGCTCTTTGTAATGGCATACAGGCAAGGGGTTTATACCAAGTCTAATATTTGTTGACGTGCGTTTGTATTCTGTGGATATTTCAGATGTGATAACTACACATTTAAATATGTTATGTGTATTACAATTATGCGATTGCAGCTTCCTTTGCCGTCATATACTTAATTTCCAACACTATCGTGCTATAATTCACATTTACTACAGTTAATAACACAATACAAAAAGCTTTAATATAAATCTTTATTTTTTCAAAGTAATGTGCGTCGCAGCAGGTTCACGACGCGTGTCAGGCCTTCCTTGTTCCAATGGACCTTATCTGGTCTTCTGTTGAGTCCCATGTGTCTGAAAAACGAACAAAGACAAATTATGCAACATTGTAAAAAATAGATTACTTATCTGCAAATCGAAATATGTATTTTATATTTCATCAGCCGCTTTGGTTTTGTAACGTCCTCATACTGTTATGCAAGATGTGTCACAGATTCTACACTTTATGACAAACTTATTTCTTACACTGGCAATGTCGTATGTACATTTGGTGATGACAAATTATAACTACCTTATAACGTAGAAGACAAAAGTGTATGATACTGTACAGTGTCACTGCTCGTTAACGTGATTGCAGACATAATCTGCTATTCGTTACAGAACTCCGTACAAGAATATAGGGCACGTCCTCAAACAAAGCTGTTGCAATAAATTTTTTTTTAATACCACGTTCACGGATGTTTAACCTCTTACGTTTAAAGTTATCACTGCTAGAATATTTGGCCTAATATAAAGCTACAGATTTGGTCGCAGGTTAAGACTACATTATTGTGTTAGCGGCCATAGGCTCAACTATCTAGATGCACTAATTAGTTCTATTAAACTATATAAGTCTTGGTGGTATATTAGTTTTACTATTATAAAACTTACTTTGTCACTACGTTATTGTGTTAGCGGGGAGACGATGAACTTGCTAGATACATTATTTTGTTTAATTGGACCACGGAGGAAATATGTCTTAATTGTATATTACTATAAAAATGACTTTGTTAATGTTTTAATTAATGATTTTTTAAGGCTTCTGTGTTATGCATATAAAAATTTCTGAGCTTTTGTCTTTCATACTATACTTCGCCGCTTCACTTGGAACTTGAAATGTGTGAGCTGTATTACATATATAGATTATAAAGTTTTGAACTAAGATAGACAAATTTACATACCTCTCATACAAGTGACTGTTAATGGAGCCATTACTCCAAGAAAATGTTGATTCACAATCCACCACGGGAGATTGTAAGGCACCTGCAAAATGGTTACCACAACATTTGAAATTATTGTTGCAAAAATTACATATTCCATCCTGTAAAACATTTCCATCAAACTAAAAAATGCAACATAGGACTTTTTGTATCTACTTTCACATGTTATGCCAACAGTTATACACTATTTAAGCAAGTTGTTCCTAGAGGAAATTACATTTTGAGTTCGTGATTTTAATTGTAGAAGTATCCGTACAGTTTGTTTGTTGTTGCAGACGATTGCAGTGGCAGTAACAGTCTCATAACAAATACTAGCATTTCAGAGCGTACAGTGTAGACACGTACATATTACAGAGCAGCAGCTAGAAGAAGGCAAGTTCTATTGATGTTCGTTGTAGTTATTATTATAGGAAATGTACCAGTTCGTAATATGGAACAGAAGACAAGGTATACAGGAAAAACTACGTGTGCTCAAGATATGAGACCTCATTAGCAGGATTGTAAATGTTGGTTCACAATAAATCTAATAATCGACAATATAAAACTTGCCGAGTACTGATGCTATGGCATATGGCAATGTTATTCATGCGTGTTGAAGGTGATACCGTTACAAAAAAGTCTCGCTATGAATGGCATATTTTGCCGAAAACATAAATGTGACTAACTTCATACGCCAATATCGTGGAATCAAAGTACGAAAGGTAAACATTTCGTTTGTTTTAATTAATTTACTTCCAAAGTATGTGGGAGCCTGTCTGCCAGGACACGCGGTAGCAGATTCGTATTTGATGGTTTGCGATTATCTACGAATATTGTTTTCAAAATTGCTTAGTTTGCCGTAAGTAGGTTATATCATCCAAAACAATCGGTTAGACATGGTAATATTTTCAACGCACTATCATTTGTTAATTCTGTTCTGTACTTAAATAGGGAATCAACTTTACATACCAGAAGAGTTACATAGCCATTTGTATAATAGGGTATTCCCAATAACATTCATGACGATATTCAAGAACACTTCTTATAAGCCAAATTTAGTGACGTAGGTTCGTAGAGGTACTAAGCTCTGAAATTAAATTATTAGGGGACTAGTTACAAACTGCTAACTATATAGGTTATTAAGAACTTCATTGAGTCAACAGGAGGTTACATGGAGTATATTCACCTTGGAACTGCCGGTCTCACCCCAAATACACATTCTACACGCCCAGGGTTCCTCCCATCTGTCAAGAGCAGACAACCTTCCTCATGCCCACAGTTCCTCTCATCAGTCACAGGCAGTCAACCCCACCTTCTAGTCTAGGTTTCCTGCCGTCAGTCACAGGCAATACTGTATGCTACTCGCGCATCAACACCAAGTTTACTTCCTACAGAACGTTACACTAGAAATTAGAACAAATATGTCCAGCAATTGAGTCCACATAACCTGGAAAACAGACGTAACTACTTTCGTTGTACTAGCATGTAAAAAATTCCATTAAAAAAAATGAAAATATACTACAGACTCATTAATTTTCTCCATAATTAAAATTCCAATGTTTACGTAGCTTACGGTTCTGTCAATAACTTATAAAAGGAACAACACACCATATTTGTACACACTTGTTTTCATAACATTTTACACAGGAACTTTATTTCTGGATATCACAGGCTGTATATGTCACTTAACAACAAAACATATTTCTAAAGTCACCAGATATGGTACATAGTGCATTATGAACATATCAAAACGTGTCAAACACGGGGTTATATTGACTGCACACACCGTACGAGTGAAGCTCGTAGTATTCTGAAATGCTTTGACACAGTTATCACACTTCTGATACAGTCTGTCTTACAAACAAGTCGACGTTTTAGCATCTTGAAAGTAGTCTCATTTAGTTAGTTTACAAGACAAATTATTTCCTGATATCCTACCAGGTATCTAGATAGACTGCACAGTGTATTAGTGTAAACACCATCTGTGGCTGCAAATAGGCATACCTTCTAAATTGTTATAATAAAATGTGCTTGTTCGCAAGACAGACTACAATTACAGTTCAGTACTCAACCACTGGTTTTTCTAATGAATGTATGTGGAAGTGGTAGTCACTTATTATTTACATTACCTGCGATGATGCGTAGCTTCTCATTATACTCCTTCCTCATCCTTTCAGCTTGACTCTGGGGTTGGAGCCGGCCAATAGGAGGCAGCAGCATCACAGCTACCCGACATCTCCTTTCTTTCAGCATTCTCAATACTGTCGGAGCATTGTGAATCAGATGCTCGAAACTGGTTCCATTCTGCAATACAGTATCGTACCACTCTTCCCTTTGTAAATTATTCTTTCAGTACTTGAAGATGGCAGTGGAAAGCAAAGATGTGTTACCCAATTAACAACAATCTCCTATTTCGAAAAGTTGTTTGGATATGTACTACACGCCAATAAAAGGGGTACACGTACTGTAGCGTTACATACACATACATACTTGTGTACTTAATATCTGCGTTGGCCCGCAGCAAACGCAAAGGTAGCCGTTATCAATAACATCGTAGGTTAAATTAGGGAGTTGTAACTTGACCCATGGAACATATGCAGACAATTAGAATGTGTGTTATGAACATGTATCACAACGTTCTTTGCGTAATGACCCCTTAAATAATAAACAACGACTGTAATTTATAACAGTTAATACAAATGAAACAAGTGAATTAAATATGCCTCCTAAGTGCGCCACAGTTTTCAAAATTCAGTATCAGGTGATACATAATTTTTACATATTCCTGGCCTTTGAAATGGCCCCACAAGTCATAGTCCAGAGGTGGGTTTACATCCCGTGCTGGCCATGTCGCTGGACCACAACGTCAAATTAGAAAACACTGTTACACTTAGGAGGCATTGTCAAGTATTACTTTACAAATATTACATCACAATTTCCGCCATGGCAACCAAAGTTGCGTAATGAATTTGAAATCCTGTCCAAATTTTAAAACGTTAATAACTCGTAGACTTAAAAATGGAAAATGGCAATTTCATGTACGTGTATCATTTCATTGGGTATATGTTGACTCTACAACCTGTATCGCGCATTTGGTCGTGAAAGTTGGCCTGAGGTCTCAACAAAAGCCGACGGGGAGGAACCGAAACGGATATACATCATCGCCGGAATGTCAAGTCGTGGGAAACAGGAGATTCTCGAGATAACTCGTTGGCAAGACGCATTTTTCGGTAGGATTCCACGTGTGAGAAGCCTGTAGTGGCCCCGCTGGGGATCGAACCCGAGTCTACGTGCACTGTAGCCGATACGCCATCCGCGGCTTCTTGCACATAGGTAGTGCGGTAGAGGGCCTGGGTGCGATTGCAGAGTAGGGAATGTCTGCAAATAGATCTTGCTTTCCCGTGCAGACATTTACTGTTTCCACGGGTTTGAAACATGGAATTCCAGAAATGCATTTTATAAAAGGAAGAAGTTAAACAGCCTTCATTTTCAGTATTCAAGGTGCCACGAATCTTTACCCACACGTAAAGGGAGAAGATTGTACTGCATAACCTGTTCTCTTCCAATTGTTACGTCAGTCATGCCTACAAAGGAAAAATTATGTTATTATAACATGATATCTAAAATTTAACATAATTACCACGCTCCAATTTTGCCATTGTACCAACTCTGTCAGCTAAACAATGAGAACATATATTCCCCCACCCCCTTCAAAGTTTACGTCCGCGTACACGGGCTTCGCTTTAGTAATTAAACAACCGTCACTTGCACTCTCTTACTTCCACAGTTCGGATAGGGTGTCAAGTTTTTTATACTGACTTGTAATCATTTTGGAAGAATAAAATAGTAATGAAAGGTATAAGAATTTATCTACATCTATGTATAACAAGGGGGAAAGAGGGGGTTAGGGAACTCATTTATAAGAAGCTTCTGGACGAGGTTGGCCAAAAAAAAAAAACATATCAGAATTACCGTGACTTTGAATTCTTAGATTCACAACGCCATAATCATCGTGAAATAAAAATTCTCTGAAAACCTGCAGAGCATATTTTAGTGGAACTAAACATGGTAATAAGATTTTCCATATTTTACTTTAATTGCTATGCGCAATTACGACAAGAGAGCACCTTAATTTCGAAAACCTCAGGAAAATCAATTCTAGATCTCCAGACCGGGAACAGAACCCGGGCCCACACCAATGTCATTCAAATTATTTATCACTCTGCTGCCTATTCTGCATCCACCTTATATGCTTTTCTCTTGTAAATTATTTACCGTACCTGCAACAAAATGTTATGGTCAGTGGAAATATACATATTTCAATACGTGTGTATATAAGTGGATCTAAAAGCCCTTTCATATGATTATATTTATGTAACTATTTGATGTGCACTCTTATACCCATTGCCGTTTCAAGGAATATCCCTCTTCATTGGTTACAGATTTCTTTATGCTCTCCACACATTATTGCCCTCAGTATGAATTAGTACGCTAGAAACGGTAGCCTCTTCTTCCACTGGCCATGCGCCAATACAGTTCGGCTCACAGGTGGATTAGTTTATCGTATATCCCGTCACTGCACATGTGAGCCTAGTTGTAAAGACGCATTGCCTTCCTACTTCAAAATTTTACACATGGCTGTAGTTCACAGACCATATCGAGATGGAGGTGTGAATTTCTGATCTGACACGCGAGTCTTAACATCTTCTGTATTAAAGCTGTAAGTACGTAACCCAGACCACTGTTTACAATTAATTAGATATTTCCTATCGACGAATTAATTATAAATGTTATAGTCTGTGTTTTACCGTGTGGCCGAAGTGGGATATTCGCCGTGCAGCGTCGTTAAAAGTGGTCATGTAAGTTGTAAATATGACGGACAAATCAACACTTAATCACATGCCTTCCATATCTCCGAGAAGAAATATTTCTTAGAAAATTAAATAATTATGTACTGACGCTGTTGACGTAAAGAATTCTTACCAAAACATCGTTGGTACTACAAATGAAGAGTACCGACACGTCTCAAATGATTGACTTGTTCTCGAGTTTCTTCAAATAGTCTTTTATCTTGGCTCCACTCGTACACATATGAAACTGCCTCTTCCCTTTCTCTGTAAAAAAGAAACACTTGTAACTGTATGCTTTCCTTTCGGCGCATTCTTGCTGAGTTGGTGAGAAAAGTACAAGTACTGAAATTTCCATACCCATTTGCCTTTCTTGAAATTGGGGGTAAATATGTACTGGCTCTACACGTTTACACTTTTCATTGGTACCATGCCAACCACTTGTGATTGTCACGTGGATCTATAGGATACATCGCGTGACCATTACTACCTTAAACAATTGCCTACCCAAATACTTTTTTCCTACCCACTAGCGTAGTCTAGTATGGGTGGTTGTATCTTGGATTTTGTAAGACGCAACCTTCCTTCAATTTCGCATGCGTGTGTTAAAGTATATGAACGAAATTACGCAGCGTCTGTTCTTTGACACTTCGCCGACTTGTTTCTTATCCTGCAGTCCTTGATTTTACGTTTTTCCATCCGTATTTCAGTTTATGTACAGTTAACTTGGTAATATTTCAAAAGGATTGAAGAAATCTAGTCAAAACAATATTAGGTCTGTCCACAATTGTACGATTGGTGTACAGATAGTTGTCGCGGACTACAGTGAACCGTCACAGGGGTGTCCAAACGACGGTCATTAGCCAAACAAACTAGTATTCATTTATTCATGTATTATTTTAGTTACTTCGTAATAAGTACACTTATTATTATTGAAGGCACTGGATAAATAAACACTAGTGCCTGTAACCGTCCGTACGGCAGCCAAAGATGGTGAGCAACGAGTAACCGGGATGTCAGGAAACGTGCGTGCACTAAACATATGCGCCTGCTTCCCGTGAATGTCTGTATCCCTCTGAGGTCACGTCCGCGGTTGATATGGGCTGAGATTAATATAACACGCGATCGATTCACCTCGTTAACTGGGTGTTGAAGCAATTGTTTACTGGATGTTTGAGTTAATTTGCAGTGTATTGATGTAATAATGTGAACTGTATTTCCACATGGTAAAATTCCCTTTTCATTACATTATAATGTATTTATTCCTTTAACTACATGCTTGACAATTACTGTTCGTTCCTCACCAGCATTTACATTTGTCCCAAGATAGTGTAGCAGTGCGTACCGTCCAACCACGAGCCTCACCTGTAACGTTAAGGTTTTCTTTAATTACATTTAAAATTGGAACTAAAGTGCGGTTATATTACGAAACAGTTATCTTAACCAAACACGGCAACTATATATGGCATACATGTAAATGTCGAGTACATAGGGAGTAGACAGGCGTATAGGTAAATACGCACACATAATATACGAGCATACGTCTGAGCATTTCTACATGTGTGTGTGTGTGTGTCAGATAGGAACTACTTACCTTTATGTAAAGGTACGGTGAATCAATTTGCAGAAAGCCTGCAACTTAGATAGGTTATATGCATAAAGGTCGAACAGACTGAAATAATATTGTATAGGTCTAACTAGCAAGGACAAAATACTGTAGAATATAGCAATCGGTGTTTCAGTCTTCTGTATTATTGAAATATCTCTGAAAAACACTTTAGAATAATTCTGGACATTTATTTTTCAGAATAAGTTCTCAAGTGGTTAACCATACATACCTTGCTTCAAACCACAGGGGTGAACTACCATCTGAAATGTGTATTATTCCGCTAGTTTTCGAGTAAAAGTTACATTTAATACTATCTAGTCAGAGGTAAGGTACTGGCCAAATTGAACGATCGCTTTTCGGACAGCGACAAGTGAACAGATGGCAATCATGATAATACAGCTTTTACATACGGAAATGAATATCGTATGATTAGTTGTTGAAAATAATCAGCGTGGCATTCCAACCATAACACCTGACAATCACATGCCCACCATTGAATTGGCCCCATGCAGAAGAGTTTAGAAGCATACACATTTCCCGCAGGGCTGGCGAAGTGTTGACGGAGTGCACACTTGAGCATTACAACACACATCACTGCATGGCGGTCAACTGCGAGAACATGTGCTTGTGATTAGAAAGTGCCAAGGTTTATACATAAAGGTGACAAAATTATCCTCGTTTTGAAATGGTAGGGCTACTGCGTCGTAACATGTACAGTTAATGTTATTTAGTTAATTCATTTGTCTGGAGTTTACGAACGTGTGGTACATTTTAAGTCTACTTACTGTTGCTTTGTCTTTCCACCACCATGCCGAGGGTCGACTCGATGAAAATTCCGAGGCGTAGCAGCATCGAGTCACCGAAAAAAATTAAGTCCATAGACGTCATAGCGTCATAAAAAATAACATATACAGCAATATACAATTTCGTGGTCTGTTGTCTTGAACTGTGCATATGTAGTTGTGAAAAGCAAATTGTACTATGTAGAACTCTCCTACCAAAAAGGTAAAGGTTGAGCAAATGGAGCTGTGTTTTTATACACTGAGCACTTACAAAAATTTCCTACCTGAGAAGTTTACTATTACCACCTCAGGAACCTGTACAACCATAGTGTTGAAAATAGTGCAGGTACACCAAGCATATAAAACAATCATATGGTCCTTGGGATAAAAGTAACAAGTTAAAACTGTACAAATAATCTGCTTCCCCTTTACCCGCTTAAAAATCAGCATGTCACACGTATTTACATTCATACACTGTACGTTTCATTGTTATTGCTCCTTGGGAGGTTTTTTTTCACACAAAGAAGGGCGACTTTAAATGTGGTCTGTTTGCATGATTGCCTTAAAACTCCGAAATTTGACTTGTATTTTACCCGGGACTGTTCACTTATTCTCAACATGTAACTAACCTAAGCACCTTTTTAAATTTATTGTTTCTAACACGTGAACTCACTAACCAAAAATACAAGTTTCCTAATATGACGTGGGAGCTGGAATCCTGGTGTTTCCACAACGACCGTTAATGAAAATACAGCCACTAAAAATCAAGGATGTTCAAAACCTAACCGAATAATTTTTACTATTCACATTCCAAGTCGAAAGTTAACAATGTTTACGGGCATTCAAATACTCCTCATGTTTGATAATTAGTATTTACAAGAAAATTACCCATTGCAAATGTTCTTAGAACATCCCGTTTGCTTTGAAAAGCAAACAAAGACTTAGTTATTCCAGGATAATTATGTAGGCCTGTTGTCCAGGCACCTTAATCACTGCGTTGATATCACGTAAAAAGTTAAAAAGAATTTCCAGTGTATTTCATAATTTAATACGATACTGATTGAAAAACCTCTTCATTATGACATTAAGAACATTATTCAATGTTGTAAGAACGAACTGGGACTGAACAGCAATTTTTTAGTGAGGTTTTTGAACTGAAGTGTAATACTAAAGGAAGCCACACCATGAGCTGAGGAAAAGGCAACATTACATCTGTGTGATATTAAGATATTTAGTTACAATACATTTTACAACCTCTTTTTAATCGAAGACGCATGGTACAACATACATGTAGGTAGGGTGAAAAACTAACAAGGTACTATTTCGGTACAAAATATGCTCCCTCACATTATACTTTTGGCCGTCCTTGCAATGGAAAGTTGAAGTAGTCGATGTATATGCAAGGCATAGCAACACTTCAGTACAAAAAACCTAAATATAAAGGGTACATTTTACATAGGTAACACAGTATTACGTTACATATATGTTACAGTGTGAATAGTTACTACATACAGACAAATAGTCTGGCGTTTGTTAAAAGCTCCGTCACTGCCGACAAAGTCCCAGCCATAGACGGAGGCCTCTTTTTTACATTTACATGAGATAAAAAAAATTCTACATTTATTGTGGCGTGGAAAAGAGGAACACGTTAGGATAGCCAGATACATCGTCCAACGTGTTGGAGAAACCACACCAAATATGTCAAACGTTTGACTTGCATTAAGTAACGAAAACCGGTAGTAAGAAAGAAGAGCTACTTACTTCTGCCTAAATTGACCATATAATACATTCACTATCGCTCGTTTCAAAAACGTAGGTCCATGAACATTTTACATTCCACTACTGCCGTATGTCACATGAACAAACACGTGTTATTTGCAAATAACTTGGCAAGTGGGACATAAACATTACTGATGACTTCAATGGATTTAATTTGGTAAAGTGTGATCGCGTGTATGAATGCCATTCAATAATACGAGTTCAGAAAAGAATCAAGATAATATTTACTGCTTAGGCAAAGAAAGGTGTCTATGCCGGTTTTTTCCTTTCTCTTCTAGATATAGTTTTAGCTATAAGTACATTAGAGAGGTTTTCCTGGCCAAATTGTGGCCATGCGAACCCAATCCCTCTTTGCCGCGATGCACGTCTCCTTGCATGATTTCCTTCCCTTGTAAGCGTAAGGGGTTAGCCCTGAGACGCAATAATCCCGTCCCTACCGCGGACTAATATATTACACTAAGTCTTAGAGTAGGTTAGAAAAAAAATGTACCAACAGTCTTTATGTGAGTGGTGTGTGGGAGCGGCGAGTGATATTTGCGACGAGGACAGATGACTTCGGCATAATTCGAGGCGACAGCGGGAGTGGTGTTAGTGTTGTGGCAGGACGATAGTGCTTGGTGCAGGCTACAGTGCGTGAGGTCACTTAGAGAATTCTGGAATATTGCGGACTGATGAGAAATTTACTGTACAGGGGTGGGAATTAATGGACATGTGGTACAGTTTTAATTGTAAATATTACAGTTGCCAAATATGGACACTTAATTTGTAAAGTTGTCTATTGGGGCTGATTTATAATTGTTTAATTGTGCAGATTACTTTGAAGTGATTATAAATTTCATTGAATGAAGTAATTTATTGTGAACAGCAAGTAATATTAATTTATTGTCAGATTTTGAGTCAAGAGACTTATGATTGTAAATAAAATTAGGAAATTGTAAGTAACTTTTATTTTAAATTAATACTTCAATCCTTTAACGAACTTGGTTTTAGCTCACTGATTTTCTGAGATAGAAAATTTTATTAATAATTTTGGTATACGACAATTATACAAGAATAAGTATATCTATCTGCTGTAGGGAAGCTATAAATTTATTCTGTTTGATTAAGGCCCTCGTCTACCTGGAACTTTTTCCCGCGTTTTGGACGAGAAGCGCGGGAGCGATAAGGGCGACACTGCCACGCGCATCAAATACGCCATCGCCGCTAAGCGCAAGGCTCTGAACTGGTGTGCAGTGTTCTTGTCGTGCTGCGTGTACCTATGGGACTTTCAGCGGTAACGATATAATTTTATTAGTGGGAAGTCTTTAGGAAGGTTCAATGCAGCCCCCTATAGTAGTTTTGTATGTATCTAATGCGTGCATTTTGAGCTACAGCGCCTTGGAAAGGCCGTTTTGAGTGGTTTTGGAGTACTCTTAATTGATGTTTCTAACCTATGTGATATTTTGAAAGTACTTAACAGCTCTCGTCTGAAGTTTGTGTTGTTTTCGTAGATCAGCACGTTGGACGCATGCTTAATAGTTTCGTTGAAAAACATGAATTTGGAACACTCTGCAACGCAGTTCAAGCGCCAGGTAGACGGGCGCCTTAAAAGTAATTTGTCCAGGGGCGAAAATTTTGTTAAACCTCCTTCAATGTGCAGCTTCCATCTGCTGCAGAAGGAATGTTTGGAAGGGGAGGTGGTTTTAGAAACCGTTACTCCCTACCTGCTTGTTTACCTGCCAGCCGGCGCTCCGCGTCATATTGTCTGGCCGTAATCCCTTCCTGGAACAGGAATATGCTATTATGAGATCCTAAAGACTGCCAACTATTACACAGAAAGATGGTGGCACAATGGGAAAGAGTGTGAGATGAGTGATCTGTGTAACCGATGTCGATCACCCTTAGTGTGTGTGTATATTTTTAACTTAAAAAATATCGATAAAAAATGACACAACATGACGAAATAGTAGCTTAGTGGTCTTTTAGAACAACATACTTAATAAACATTGTTCGTACCACATCGTGAATACTAGGATACCGAAAACATTTTTTAGGTTTGAAATAGAGCATATCAATTTGGCATTAGGATGGTATGATCTAACAAGTAACTGCGGCTGTTAAGTGTAACCCAATGGGTGATTATACTGTGTTCATTGCACTTCTTACCAAAGAAATCAAAGGCTTGCGAGATGACTTTGTGTCTGTGCCTGTTTTTGTGTGAGTGAAAATGTGTGCTCCGACCCCTTTAAAACATTTTTATTCTTTATAATAATGCTACCAAACCCGATACACACAAATTGCTTGGCAAGGAAACTTGATTCTTATAGTAGTCGACAAAGCCAGATGACTACCTTCCAAATTGTGGTCAATAACAAAATTAAAAAAGAAATTCAATCTACTTAAACCAAATTTGGAACTTTGAGAGTCGTCAATGCAACAATAAAAATTGTAGACTAATATTGTTATTGGTCCACACTGTTGGAAGATAGTACTACTGGAAAAACAATGCTTTAACATTACATCTTGTGAACTACTCGAACTAATTCCACTACTTTTGGCATGTCATTATTACCAAGCAGGCCACTTAGACGTAAATTATGTAAGTAAATAAGGTGCTTACTTTCTATATGGTGGCAATTTTAAAATTTAAAGCATTATGTTACATCTCGGCAACCTTTCAACCGACTTGAACCACATTGAATATGTTGGTAGATTGTCATGTTAGCCTAGAAATATAAGCCAGGCACTGTTGTTAGTCAACCATTTTTTCGGTTAATAGAAAAACATGAAAAGTAAACTTTTTACACCTAATCGCCGAGACTACTCAATGGTTACCCACAAAACAAGACCCTAATGTAGTACTGTAGAGAACCATTAAAACGCAATATAGTTTCAATACTTGACGGAAATACATTCAAAAAGGTGTTCGTATAAATATGTTATATTAAATTGATGAATTTAACACATTATTAGAATAATTTCGACAAAACTTCTATTATCTCTGTATCTATTACAGAAACCAAATATACCAAAAAACATGATTCTTTTGTATGGCGATGTTTTGTAGTGCTGCTTAAAGAAATAAAGTTGTACGAAATAATACTTGGACAAAACCACTCATCAATACAACGTTCCGTTACCAAGAAGCACAACAGTGCACAATGGAAATTATATGTTTAAAGTATTTCACCAATTACTTTCAAAATGGGAATTCCATACATATGTTAAGTTAATTTCCAGTTTTGGTTAAGTACATTATCCTCTAGAGTATTTAACATTCAGTTGTTTATCAGAATGTAGACTATATTCTTGCAGAAGTGCTATCATTTTTAGTGTAGCATTACCGTGAATACTGTAAAAAAATTCTTGAACTTTGCTGTTTCGTCACTCGCCAGGCTGCATTTCTTGGCACCCTAATTTTGCACGCATGTATTTGCGATTTCGGTGTCCCAAAAAACTTTTGACCGCAGTGCAAATTGTGGCATATATGCGATATTGTGGAAGGTTTCCGCTTTATTTAGGTGTTGGTGTCATGTGTGTACTATCCCTGGTTCGAGCTCAGGTGTGGTTTCAATTTCATTAACGTACTGAAAAAGTGAGTATATTTTTGCAGTGTAGTTTTTATTTTTCCTGCAAGAATTTTTTATTTAGTAGTTATATTAAAATGTAGACTATATTCTTGCAGGAAGTGCTTTCATTTTTAGTGTAGCATTACCGTGAAAACTGTAAAAAAATTCTTAACTTAGCTGTTTCGTCACTCGCCAGGCAATATTTTTCTTGGCACCCTAATTTTGCGCTCATGTATTTGCGATTTCGGTGTCCGAAAAAACTTTCGACCGCAGTGCAAATTGTGACATATATGCGATATTGTGGAAGGTTTCTGCTTTATTTTGGTGTTGGTGTCATGTATATACTATCCCTGGTTCGAGTACAATTTTTGTTACAAATTTAATTGTATATTCTACAAAAACCTATTTAATTATTTTTGCATATTCATTTATAAAGTTTGATTTCTGGAAATTTACGTTATATTTGTCTTATTACTTCTACGTGATTTGTCTTCGAATAAAACAAATTAAATATGGGTTTTAATTTTATTTTATTATAAATAAGTGACGGGTGATGTTTTTGATATTGCTTTTTACACGTGGATATGGCATGGCGTCTATGTACTTGTGTTGTACCTTCTTTGCGGTTTAAATCTACTAACTTGACCGCGGTCACTTAAATGCATTGGTCTATTCGCAGATCTTCGTATTTTTAGAATCAAACCTTTGCTACATTGCACTGGTCAGAACCATCCAAATAAATGATTATTACCGAAATTTCCTCCCGTATTTACTTACTAAACTATCAGCAATACCTCTCAATTGAGATATTACGCAGCTTGAATAAATCCTGCACTGGAATCAACAGCAGCTTCCCAGTATAAACACATCTAATATTCCACTGCTTGCCATCCAGAAAATTTGGTTTATAGCGAACCAAAAAAAAAAAGTCACGTGATGCGATACCATCAAATACATGTAAGTTTGGATAAAAAGTCTAAAAACTGTAATAACACGTTAATATGCTTACGTCTTTGAACCAAATCTCCCGAAAAAAAACAGGTTTGTTTACATTACACTGTACTACACCAGCTACACCTCAAAAGCTGGTACAGTTTGTGCTGCACAAAGCTGCCCAAAATAATCTGCACCAACGAAGAGAAACGCAGTCAAAAGAGTTGCGACGTGACATCCGTCTGAGATAAACGCTGTGCTGTGCAGTTTGTGCGGCTTGGGCAGTTGAGTGAAACGAAGCGTAAGATTTCTGTGCATGTCAGTAGTGAATAAATGGGGTAACAGTGATATTCACGCGAGTTAAACACCATGTGTATTAATAGCACTTGCTACAATGACAAATAGTGATGAGCAGCGCTTTTAAAGTATAACTATCAACAATAAAACTTCATCTTATTTTGACTTTAATTGTTACTATTTCTGTGTTTCCTGAATGTAAAATGAGAAACTTGTTTATGAAACATGGTAGTGTGTGTACTGATTTTATTCTCTGTGTAATTATTTTCTTCCGTTTATTTCTGAAGCAACGCAATTATGAAAGTTTTGGAATGTTTGTAAGTGGTGTTTAGAGTAAAAATTAGAACAAAATTAATTTTGCATTTTGGAAAACGTCTCACCTGTGCAGAAAATAAATAATTCTAACAACAAAATGCTACCAATGACACTAATGCATATTTCTGCAGTATTAAATTTCGTAACGTAAACAAACGAACATATTAAGCGTTGTGTCAGTTGGATCAATGACACAGTGCTTGTATTGTGTAGTTTGACTGTCGCTTTACCTCTACGTGTGTGTGCGTGTGCGCGCGCGTGTGAATGTGTATGTGTGTGTGTGTGGGGGGGNCCTCGCCCGCACGTGTGTGTGTATTTTTTGTTTACTTCAGTTATGTCCACGTCCTAACTTATATCAGTTGATCACGTACTTGTGTGTCCCACGTGTTTTGTATGTTACGTGATTACTTATAGTTTACGACACATCCTATTACAGATCATGCTCAAAAGCAAATAGGCCCCTACTGAAAAAGAAAATATTAATCAGAGTTCATTCATGTTATCATGTACAGGTAAGAAGCTATCTCTTATGTTTAATGTCATTAACAGTTAGAATTTGTGCTTCAATAAATCACTTTTAAAGCGAAACATTTTATTACAGATGCCAGATTAATTTTTCATTCACCGTTTTCAGTCACGCCCCAAAATAACGAACACAGTTGTGTAAATTTGATGTTCCCTGTATGTATTGATACTATTACTGCGGTTGTTAGCTTACGGTACGTCGGCCATTTCATCCAGGTATTAATGAGAGTAACCCATGCACAAATCCAGTACACAGAAATAAAGCATGTGGGTAAACTGATAGGCATTGTTATGGAGAATCCAGAAGACGACAGTTGACTAAGGAGTGGTCCAATAACTATGGTTTTGTATGTCACAAAACGTAATTCAATTAGATCTAATACGAGTATCCTAACGAACGATAACTTCAGTAACCAAGATATATGATATTTGTTTTTCTGCAGCAAACGCAAATACATTTTGAGATATAAATTCATTTTACTTTTAAGTAAATGAAAACACGCACATCCTAGGAAAAAAATCATTATTTTCAAGAAATTATGGTAATGTACGCTTTGTGCTAATCAAAGCACTTAAATAATTAATATAAAATATTTCGCATTAATTCAGTTTAGCGGTATAACCAACTATTGAAGCACCTTGGCACAAGATTTTAATAAATGAAAACTTCACAAAATCTGTGATTAAAATATTGTATTTATCCTGTAACACTAATATATATATATAATTCATTGATTTCATTCTCAAAAAGTAGTTATTTTTTGTTATAAAGTCGCAAATTTCACCTTTCTGGGAAAATCTTATACATTTGTTGCTCCTACCCATTACAAAATATTTTGACTTTCGTCTAATCTAAACAAGCAAATTTCTCTTTAGATAAAGCTGTTTATAAATAGCAGCAATTTTTTTTGTCTCCCATTGCCTTCTAAAAATTTTACATCCACACATATTCCGATCAAATTTAATGCACACATGCCCCATCGCGTGAAAATAAGTCACACAAAATTTTCTAAACTCTAACTACTACAAATGTAACGACTTCATTCCGAATATTTACGTGGTTCTTGGATATCATTAAATTCTGCTGCCACAATAAAGAGCAAGGCTGAAAACAAGTATTTCTTCTTTCTTAGAGTTGAAAGGGTCTGTTATCAAACAGAGAAAATGTATCTTCAGTCTGATAAGCAATGTACTTGGCAAAATTCAAGTGTAATGATTAAGGACAAGGACCAATCTCTGAAATTAATGTAACAAACAGTGAATTGTTTTATACTTTTGTTTCGAGGCATATCTTTTTTTTTTATTTCAACTCAATTACGAGTACAGAAAGGAAATAAGGCTAATATATTTATATTTAACTAGCGAACCGGCCCGGCTTCGGCCGGGTACAATTGAGTTTTACAGTGATAAACTAATGAATAAATTGGGAAAAGACAATTCATTTATGTGAAAACTAGATTATAAAATTATACTATGTTGGCCTAGGTTTTTAACTGATTACGTCAACCCAAAAGGAAGGAAATATTTTTTACCCGATATCCAAGAAGTAGGGTAATGTTGTTGGAGTGTATCTGTGCAACTATCGCGTAGTTACCACATTTCAGCTTTCCAGCGTCGATGTATGAAAATCAAAACGTGAGTTTCATCAAGTTGTAGCTTGACCTAGGTACTACTTTTTGCGCTTGACTGACGGATCTCAATCGATCACTAAAGTTAAGCAACGTTCCCAGCGTCACACATTTGGATGGGTGACCGTTTAATGGCATAACATCTGAGCGCTTCCGGGCTTCGGAGGACACGTTAAATATTCGGTCCCGGTTGTTACGCCATTTCAGAGGTCCTTGGGTGGCCTGATAAACTCTGAAAGCTTGGTGTATGTTGGTATTACACGTTCCCAGCCGTTTTGTTGTTATTACACAGGAACAGAAAATATTTTCTGGATAAAAATTATCTTATGTCCTATTCCAGAACGTAAAGTACCTACATACAAAATTTCATCAAAATCCGTTCAGCCATTATAGGGCTGAGTGGTAACAAACATACACACACCCACAGACTTTCGCATTTATAATATTAGTAGCATGTAAGAATAGTAGAGAAATGTCGACGTTTGTAATCAAGTCGTATAAAACAACTTTTAGGGCGCTTACATGGCTTGCGTTTACTAAACCATAAGAGATATATCATATCAATGAACTACAGAATTGTAGCTCTCAAAAATTTCTACAGAAAGTCCGTAATAGCATATGCTTATCTTCTAAGGATAACCCACGGTAACCATTTTTGTCTTTGAAAGTATCGCTGTAAAAACTAAATTGTTACCGGGCGAAGCCGGGCCTGTTCGCTAGTAACACCTAAATATTTTTATTTCTTTGGCGTATTGCAAAACTGCAAGTATAATAATATTAACATTAATTTTATTAAATTAAACAATTAACGAAATCTTTTATTTTCTAAGCTCGTCCTGACCGGACCAGACGTGCAAAATTTAATTCTCCTCCGGAGAAATTCTTTCCCCGATACCACTCTGCTTACTGTAGTTTACAGCGGTCACGCGAATCTTGGTCGCCACGAGCTTACATGCGTTTTGGTTACTCCAAACTGGAACTATTTTGGTTGCAACCTACAGTTTTATTTTTATCCACATAAGAGAAAACTTTGCTACAGAATAACGTCCAATCGGATGGGGGAAAATCTTAATTTTGAAATACAAATCACATATTACGCAAAGCATATCTAAATATGAAAATTTAAATAACTCCAATTCTGGGAAATTTTTTTATTAATTACCATGGCTCTCAAACCAAGCATTCATAAAAATATTTGGCACACAAAACCACAAGATCACAGACTGCCAACGTGTAATTAATCTTCGTTATAAATATTGCAAAATACATAACTTTGCCTGATGACGTAACGTGAGGTGGTCCAATGGGTATGAAGAATTTTCACACGTTGCCAGTCGGCTGTTAATGTGACGTCACAGAACGGGGTTCCGTCATACGGCGGCAGCAGTACTCTCCTAGCTGCCCTCGATGACGGTTCGGATTTTTTAACCTCGGCGTTGGGGATGCAACGTCACTTTGTGTGTGTGTGCGGTTCGACTGATTGGCGAGTTTAATAAACTTTCAATTGATTCGCAATTTGAATTTGCGCTGTATGTAAGGGATATTTGTGAGGCGACGTGATACGGCGACAGCAGACCATGGCACTGTAACAGCCTACGCCTGACGTGCGTGCTGGTCGACCGCCAGCCGCCGATCCATTCGACGCCGCTCAGTAACCGGGTAGGAAGATGTCTTTTCTACTGTTTCCTTTCCTTATTGCGAGCCAACAAGTATTCATATTTTCACGTAGTATATTCACGGTTTCTCCACAATTTTTGAACTAAACCTTAAAAAAAAAAAAAACACCTTATTTATGATGCGCTTAGTTTCCTGAATATGTTCTACAGTATATCACAAGCGTTTTGTTAAATTGAACTTTACTTATATTTTATCTGTAAATTATAACATTTAATTTGTAATTAATAAGAGTAAAATCAAGAAGAATATAGAGGCGTTGGTAACGCCTAGTAAGACATGGTTATTATGCAAAATAGTATTACACTGAGTGCGCACGTATAGTTGTGTAGAGATTGTTTGCATGAGACTGAGGGATATCCTGGAAATAGAACTTTAGAAGGGATTTAGAAAAGATGGAAGTAATCGTGAATAGACTGTAACAAACATTGTGTGTGTATAAATTCATATGGCAGCTCGTATGGACGCGTTTGAGCACTTCTTTCCCTGGCGTCGCAGCGCGTCAACGCGTACGCCCATTAGCAAGTGAAGAGTCATTATTAAGTAATGGGGCTTTTCTGTAAAAATTAAAATAATTCACAGAAAATGGTATATTTCCACTCTACTAATGATACAGAACACGAATATACTAGGGGCATTAACGCCCGACTTATTTCGTTATATGTGCCCACCTAACCCCACGATGGGTGAATCACTATTTGACAATTTTAAACTAACCTAGGTTTGTTGGGTTTTACACTAACCTAGGATTTTTGGATTTTACTCTAAGCTAGGTTTTTTGGATTTTACACTAACCTAGGATTGTAGGGTTTCACACTAACCTAGGATAATAGGGTTATACACTAACCTAGGATGTTTGGGTTTTACGCTAAACTACGAATGTAGGACTGTAGGGATTTAAAGAAACCGCAAAACACACCAAAATAATGTAAATTGACTCACCTAGGTAGGGAGCTGGTATAATTACTCTGACGTTAATAGACGTAAACAAACATATTTTGCAAGTTTTTTTAATATGTTCTACTTATTTTAACATTACGCCCTCTTGAATATGAACAAGGGAAGCTGTGCAGAACCCATTAATGGAACTTTTATTGGTTCAGGACGTTTCGTTCAGAAACTTAAACAAACTGGCTATACTGTTCATTTCACAATTTTGTTCAATTTTTTTAAATATGTTTTACTTATTTTAAAGCTACGCCTCTAGTATATTTGTGTTCTATGTGATTAGTAGAGTAGAAATATATAATAATTTTGAATTGTTATGGTGTATTTCAGAAAAGCCCCTAAACTTAATAATGACCAAAAAATTGCTTTACTATATAAGGCGATGACTTTATTTTAAGTAGAAATAAAATTCCTGGCTGGTTTTTTTTTTATATTCACCTTTGTGATGAACATCTTAAGTACTGAAACTTGCAGTTGGGGTCTTTTCAGCGGTCCACAACGTGTTCATGAGCGAGGACACACCCTCTACTGGCGCCTTACGCTCGTCTTGACAAAATACGAGCGAGAAGTCATTTGACAACTGCGGATAAAGCAGCATTCAGGCATTTCGATATGTATGGTAAATTTGCAGTTTTGAAATAATTTTTATGATTAGTAAATCAATATTTTTGTTAGCTTGATAAAAACGGGACATTTGGATGTCCCGAAGCTTTCATCGGGGACAACGGGACAGAGTGCTAAAAAACGGAATTTACTTTTTTTTTTTTTTTTAGCTACGAATATTTTACTGGTGAATAAACAAAATGTCCATCATATTTCCACCAGACTGTAATAAAATATGTGGAACAAGCGTGACGTATGCGTGACCCACAGATGCGTTACTATTTGCAGCATTCAAATAAAGATCGTTCAGGATTTTGAAATACTGTGAAGCAAAAACAAATTTTATCGAACCACGTAGGTTTTCGGAGTATGAGATAAATTCAGGAATATATTTTTCTGATCGTTTCAGTACATATCGATATGGGATCCCTTGATATAATCGGAGAACTTGGTCGATATTCCAGCTCTCTGATATTTCGTGAAGCATGTCCTTGAAATAGCCAATATCGCATTCCTGATACGGGCGTGCTGCTCTCGCTTTCATTTACAAAGTTCGGAACATAATTTCTTGCCTTTACGCAGTAAAAAATATCCAGTGATGATGTGTCTGAAAGTGTAGCCTTGGGAAATACGCCGTTTCCGTCTCCATCTTCCTGAGAATGTCCTGTCGAGGTGCGCGCGGATATGCAACCCCTGCGAGGCGGAGAAACTCATTGCTGCAAATTGTTGTGCGACTTCAAGTGAAGAAATCTGATACCATGTACAGTTCTAGTACTTCCAGACATTTTTCTATGTTCATCTGTTCTTGATAAAACAAGGGTACTAAACCCTGACAATGCATTATGACATATCACATAGACCGCCTACTCACTTTCTGATTGTAGCGCACGCGCTCCGTAAAATGTGCATTTTCAGGGCCCTATACGCGCACATTAAGCTTGTCAACTATATTCCAGAGGATGAATAAAAGTAAGAGAGATTTAGGGAAAGATGGTCCGCTGTAGAACCGCAGGTCTTAAAGCGCGCTAAGGTAATGAAGAGAAGTGAACCTTGGGAAATTTGAAGTAGCCCGATGAAACCTACCAGGCAATGCCTGCCATTTTTCCTGCATAAAAATATATGTATTTGGCGCCGGGAATAAAAACCAGCTCACCGTGACCATACCCCTCGCCCACTCGTTCATAAAATATTTGACTTTTCTCTGAACATAATGTTTTTTTTTAAGAATTCCACATTGAGTTCAATGAACAGTCGCCGTTTCACAAAAAATTAAGGAACGATGATAACCGTAAGTGCCGTGTGTTAACGGGGAAATAATTCCAGAGTTTTGTTTTATTGGGTTGCATAAAATTTGTGGTTAGCTCAGTTTGTTTTTGACACACATTTTGGAAAATAGTATGAAATTTTTTTTAAAGCCTCTAGTTTTACGAGAGATAATATGCTTTCGTCCGGTTATTCGAAGCAGAACTTAAAATTCTCAGATACAGAAACGAAAATAAGATGACTATAAAAAGGTCGTAGTAGTTAATCAGGTAATTTTCTAGCGAGATCTGAAAATAGGCAAAACAGGTCGTATGTTATTCATGCATTCTGCTAGCTTACTATCTTCTAGGAAGGGAGTAGGCAAATTGTTTTTTCTTTTGAGTGAATTTACCTCTTTATCGATACCTTCTGAGCCAGATTATATTGGTAAAATGTGTGTATTAGCTCTTGTAACAAATTTGTAATTTCCTCTCCTGAGTGTTTTCTCCCCTCTGATTTTAACTTTTAATGTGTGCAAGCGTCTTTCAGAAGGTAGTAGATGTGAGCGTCAAATGCTTTCTGCTGAAACTGTACACGATTACCCTGATTGAGGGGAAAGAGGGGGAAATTTCATGGTTGCCAAAACGTCACTCAGAAAGCCACGCGAATGGGGAAGCAGCGTGCTGGAGTGCCAACTTGACAGCCATACGCGGTGTTTCGCTGGTCGTAACGTGATTATCCCTACTGAACATGGGGGAAACTTACCCTCCCTCCATCAATGTTTCCCTCAAAACATGCCATCCTTCCTGCCACGCCTTTCCTAACCTCGTCGGTACAAACAACGTATCGCTGTGGAAACACAAAATATGTTTTTCACGTTCTCTGCCGGAGAGTAATCGTTGTTTGCGGTTATAAAGGTGTTGTCTTTATTGACATGGATGACACGTCTTTCTCGCTCGCGGGGGAGGGGTAATGCGCGCCGCTCTCGCCGTCACGAACACATGTACCGCGCCTCGGCCCGCCGTTCGCACGCCGGACCGCGCGCATGTTCCGAGCGACGCAGCAAGGTTGCCCCAACACTGCTTTACAACGCTCGCCTTATCGCTTCCGGTGGTGCGTCATCGCGTTTGAGACAAATTTAGGCGCTGTTTGCAGCACTTTCATTCTATCGTGCGCAAGTGCCACGGGCGCGAGTGATAGTTCGATAGAAAGGGCCCTAGGATGAGACTCATTTACACAAAGAATATTGTGGTCTGATGATGCAAAATTTGAGCAACATGGAAAGTGCGAGATTTTGTCATACCTCATGTTACTCAGCTGTTGTATCGTCTTTTTATCACATTTCGTTTGGCGTTGTCTCCCACGAGCGATGGACTCCCTACAAAACGATTGCTGCCTTTTACACAACTCCCGGCGTAGTTAATCAATTTCTGCACAGTATGTGTACAAGACAGAGGTATTGTAATGGTTTCACCAGAATAATAGAATTTGTACGCATGACACCCAATACTGTCCACCACACAAACTGTGAAAGCTTGCAAGGTGTCAGCCTTGGGTTTAAAAGTCAGATGTACCAACATTGTACGTCAAATTAGTCGTGTCGTATATCGGCTCTCAATACCTCGGTGTTAAGAGCTGTCCGAATCTTTTCACTCACTCGTATGGTATAAAACTTGCTGTTATAACATAAAAAGTGATATTTATAGTTTGGTGCTCCCAAAACTTGTTTCTTTTTTGTGAATATAATTCTTATTATTTTCCTATTTCCATCGTATTTGCTCGTCAAAGATTCCGAGAAGACTATAAAACACGATTTTTAAGATCTCAAAAATGTTATTCAAAATTAGATCCTACAATTGATATTACAAATACATATATTGACATTTTTACAAGAAAACTCTTTTGTAGTTATAAAAAAAATTTCTTTGGCAAAAGTTTCCAAGAATTTTCCTTGTATGAGTACGGAACAATTTTGCATTTTCGTAAACGATGTATAATGATTTAAAGGCTCGCATCAAAAACCAATCCATTTTGAAGCTCACAAGTGCAAAATAGTTGTATGATAACGTATGATTATAAATATATATATTCTTCCATAACCTTGAATCGGCGGTTTTGCGCTAGTTAATGACCTTCATAACTCCATGGTGCAGAAAAAAAACTTTTTTTCTGAAGCACTTAATAAACACTCATTGCAATATAGGCTGTTCACGATTAACTATGGACTTTTGAAATCACTGCTTAAGATCTACTTGGGGCACGGTATGTATTCTTCCACTATACGTAAAATTAGCATTGCAATGGGCCTAATCACTTTCTTCATGCCTCGGTCGAGTGGAACTTCAAAATAATTAGAAAAGTACATGTGTTACACATTTTCTTATTGCAATTTTACACATTAAAACAGCAAACAAAGGAAATAGTTCCAGTATTCACTAATGTTTACCTGACTCGTGATTCAACGTAATTCTTTGGAAACTAATTGCCAAAGTTTTTCTTGTAACTCTTCAGCTGAAATATTGTACACTTACAACACCTTTCTTTGGTAAATATACAAAACTGTTTATGTAGATCAATATTTATAATTAACTTGAAGTCTATGTTTGCTTGTTAAATTACAACATTAGTTTTACACATTCTACACAAAGGTTTTGTGACATGTACTATTATTAATTTGTAGTGCCAAAAAAATATATTTGGTTACTAGTTCCCGAAGAATTATGTGTGCAAATACATACATTTTTTTTGACAGTATATATTACGCGATATTTAAAACGCTCAAGTCACCAATTTACATGTTCTGCCGGACAAAAATAAAAGACCAACACCCCTGTACACATTTTCTGTCATGCAAGACGAGATAGAATTTTATTACTTATATCCGTCATTAATAGGAACGACATTTATGCTGGTCTCTGCTTTCCCAACTGACACCCTCTTATTGGTTCGCACCTCACTTAACACGCTTACTCCGCTGAATAAAGTTTATTACTGACTAACTTTCAGCCTCTGGAGTACCGAGTTTATAGTATCCATATCAAATATCCTTTCATGTGTAACAGATAACACACCTTACAATGTTATTTTAAGCTGTTAGAAAAAATATTATTATTATTTGCGATAATTAGTGGTGATGTGAAGTTCTTTTAAGTCCCTGCAAGCACTAACGAAACAATTAAACTGTATCCATACGAATATGTATGTTTTCAGTGGCAGTAAAATATTCCATTCAAGTATCTGACTCAGAAATTCAGCACCAATAACCATATCGTGACACTACCGGGGCAGAACTCCAAAATTATATTTCCATGACAAATGTTTCAGTTCTTATTTTAAACCTAGCAACACAAACTGAGTGAATCACATCTCCAAGTGAAAATTGTATCATTAGTGTGTTTTACACGCTCTCTTCTTTATGCCCGTAACAACATACAAGAAAACGTCTGGCTAATCAATGAACACGAAGCCCCTGAGTCAACTAATGCAGACACCTTCATTTTGTTCTCTACCACTACCGGGATATTAACCCACGTTTCCTTTCAAGTTGAAAACTACTAATACTAGTAACCCCTGCTGTTTCCAAACGCTGTGGACATTTCCTACGCATACATATTGTGTCCCTTTGCTTACCGTCAATATAACTACATCTTTCAATGAAAACGGCGGATGTTGGTGTAAATTGTCAGATTTATTTTCATCCTTACTCCTTGCAGATTTTTGTTTCCCGGCGTGCCCTTTATTAAACAGTTTACTCCCAAGTGGATGTATGGCCACGTACAAAAGGTTCTCTTCTCTTGTAATTATAAATTTAAGCATTGTGTTTCTTTCATCACTAATGTTAAATTTTTTCTTTACATTCGCACTGCAGTCGGGTGCGAGCTGAGTGATGTTCCGCTGAGAGAATTTTGATGCTTAGTAATTATTTGTTTTCGCGATAGCTGTCACAGCGAAATTATCTATGTCAGTTCTATTTAGTCAACGTTTATGTTGCTACTTTAAATTACTCCGAATGCTTTTATTTTTCCCATTACATTAAATTCCTGTGCCAGCTGGGTTTTTGTCCAGCAGTTATAATTTATTATAGTTCAATATAATTTACTATTTCCTAGCATTGTCTGGTACCACTGTGTGTTTAGCTGTCCTAATTTTCTCATGTATAGCGCCTCTTTAGCAGACGCTTCTAGAGAGTCCTTCTTTTCCTTTTTTTATTAAAAGCTCAGTATGTGTTTGTTTTATACCGGCCACGGAGGGCGGCTGGTGTTAGACGCACAGTTGGAGGTTGTGATTTCTCATATTAATCTAGTGGCCTACGGCATGGTTTCGGCCTTACATTTGTTTACAGTGTGGCAAATTTTGCGGTTTACATAACATTTTCCTACTTGCAAAATTATTAATCAAATGATTCATGTTGGGGTTTCTCTATACGTTCATGTGTCATAATGGATTTAATTGTAATCTGTCGCGTGTTAGCTGTTTCGGCATTGTTTTTTTTTATGTCCTTTGATCAATTAATTGTAGTTTAAATTACGTTTTTCTTCATATTAATCTAGTGGCCAATGGCGTGGTTTCGGCCTTATATTTGTACACAGTGTGGCAATTTATTTGCGGTTTACATAACATTTTCCTACTTGCAGATTTATTATTCCAATGATTTCTGTCGGGGTTTCTCCATATCTTCATGTGTTATACTGGATTTAATTGTAATCTGTCACGTGTTAGCTGTTTCGGCATTGTTTTCTATGTCCTTTGATTAATTAGTTGTAGTTTATATTACGTTTTTCTTTATATTAATCTAGCGGCCTACGGCATGGTTTCGGCCTTATATTTGTTTACAGTGTGGCAAATTTTGCGGTTTACATAACATTTTCCTACTTGCAAAATTATTAATCAAATGATTTATGTTGGGGCTTCTCTACACATTCATATGTCATAATGGATTTAATTGTAATCTATCACGTGTTAGCTGCTTTGGCATTGCTTTCTATGTCCTCTGATCAATTAGTTATATAGTGTGGCAATTTATTTGTGGTTTATATAACATTGTCCCAATTGAAAAAATTATTAATCACATGGTTTATGTGGTTTTACTATAACTTCATGTGTAATACTGGGTTTCATTGTAATCTCGTAAGTGTGAGCTGTTTTCAGCTTTGCTCTCTCTGTCTTCTGATCAATTAGCTGCAGTTTATATCATGTTTTTATTACTGCATAATTCTTTATCAAAAGGCTCACGCCAGGGCCTTATTTCCTATTTACATGTTTTCTAGTATTAATTGTACTTTATTATGTGTGTTACTGCTCTGGATTCAGCATGGCATTTTATTACTGTGGCTAATTACTAGTCGATTGTGTAGCGTTTTTGCTTGTATACTTATTATTCACTTGCTTTCAGTTGTGTTCAATCATGTAGCTTCTGGTTTTGTCTGACGGCCTTCCGTGGTGCGCGGCCAATCGGAGCCGAGGATCTCGGTGATTGGTCGCGCACTGCGGGGCCGGACTGAGCTGTGTCATGCGACCGCCCGACTTCCACTTCTTATTCCTGGTAGACGACTTCTAACCAGGCAGTGGTTGAGGAAGGTAGCGCTTCCTCTTCTGGCCTAGCCTTGCTACCCCTCAGGTAGCCTGGTCAGCTACCACTGCTTTAGGTTGTCCTAGGCACACATCGATGGACTTGATTGCTGGTAAGTTCTTCAACAACAGTGCGGAGGATACGGCCGCACTACACACCAAATTACTTTCGTTGCCAGCCGAGAAGCAGCAGCGGATTATTAACCATTTTGCAGGGAGCAGGCCCCTTTCTGTGGGTACGGAAGGCGACTCGGTTCACAGTCGGGATATTGCTTCTGTTTCGCATGACACACAGTGGCAGAAGCCCAACAAAAAACACACAGCGCCATCAGCCAATCAGACAACACTTCGAGTAAATCTACCAGTAGAAAATGCTTTCTCACCATTGGGTGAGGAAAACGAGTCAAATTGCAGTACGAACACCTCCGAAGCTGTAGTTTCAGAAACTACTAAACTTACAGAAAAACTCGGGCCTCCAGTGTACATCCCGGACACTACGAAACTTAAATTTTTGGTTAGTACATTCACGAAAGATTCTTTTCAGAAAATTACACTCACTAAAAAACAACACCTGAGGGTTGTTGTAGCATTAGACGATCACTCTGACTTCTGCAGGGAGTTAGAAAAACATCATATATCGTACTACACACACGCAAAAAAAGCAAAAAGCCGATTAAGGTAGTTATTAAAGGGCTACCACACAACGCCGACAAAAACCGAATACTTAGACACCTTAAAGACTTTAAATTCACTCCAATTAATGTTTGGAAATTTAATACACCAGCCGATACGCCTGCAGTTTGGGGGGCAGTAGTTGAACAACACTCAAATCAAAACATACTGAAACTGACCAGATTGCACTATCTGTCAGTTAAAGTGGAAATGTATAGACATCGTCCTGAGGATGTGGTGCAGTGCAGGCGCTGCTGTGCACTGGGCCACACTCAGAAGTTTTGCACACTTAGGCCAGTCTGTCTTTTGTGTGCAGGAGATCACGCAAAGGCAGACTGTCCGAACACAGAACACGACAATACAAAGTGGCAGTGTACACTCTGTAAGCAAACAGGACACTCGGCTGCATGGAAGCAGTGCCAGGTCATACAGAAACACATTGAAACAAGAAAACAATGGATGGCTACAAAGCCTGTAAAACCATTACCAGACACACAGCAGAAACCGAAAGGAAAACCACAAACAAATGTTCAGTCCGAGACTGAATTCCCAGTACTCAACAACCCATACATAAAACAAGCACCTACACAACAGCAGGTAGAAAAACCACAAAAACGTAAAAAAACCGAAAACAACACGACAGAAAATGCGACCATGTTTGCTGAAATGCATGAACTGGCCGCTTTTCTGCAAGAAACAAATTTTATAACAATAATGGAACACTTTAGGCCTGTAATTGCACAGGCAAAAACCATGAGCACACTACAGGAGAAGCAGATGCTTCTCCTTACAGCACTCGCCACTCTACCTAAATAAATACTTAGGGAAACAACAACGCATTTAATAATTAAATTATTGTCAAAACAATACGTTTTTTATTAATTACAGCAAACATAATCGATAGGAACACTCTCTCATCTCGGAACTTCCTGATTGGACAGTGACTAGAAGTCATACACCAATAAACAAGCTTCTTCCTCGAAGCCACCTGATTGGTGCGCGAAGAGGAGAGCTACATAACTATAAAAACACCGCGATTTTGCTCACAACATACAGTCGTTCGTTGACAGAGAGACACATTGCACATACATCACAGTACAACACAAGAAGGGCGCCCTGCCCAGGCTGGTTATGTGGGAACTCGCCACGTTCTCGTTGGTTTGCAGGTCGCTCTCTACATCTCGTCATGTCTGGTAGAGGAAAAGCCTCGACTTCAATCGCCAAGACTTCAACTATTTCCCAGTGCTGTTTACCTCGATATTAACCAGTGCTCTCGCTGAGCTTAAAATCCACCTGGGCACCGACTCCTAGCCCCGCTTCCGGTAAAGGAAGGGGGTCAGAGGGCCCAGGTTTGGTGCTAGAAAATCTCCGAACCAGTGACTTTTAAAAAGTGATTTTCACCTCAAACAGTGATTTTTATTTTAACAGTTATTTTCCAAACAGTGATTTTTATTTAATTTTCGCAATCATTCCACGTTCTTAAAGAGTACCACCCACGCCTAATAAAATTGTTTTAATCAATTTTTAAGAACTTTTTACTAGTATTTTTGAATTTTTTCAAGTATTTCTTCAACAAACATAAATATTTTATAATTAATTAGTATCAACGACCTCAATCCCTCCCCAGATTCCAACATGAATCGGGGAGAGCGCCGCAAGCATGAGAAAAAAGGAAACAAGACAAAAACCACCGAGAAAACTCGCTCAAATCAATCGCCACTCAATAACAGAAAACCCAGCCCAGCAGAAGAAATAACAGATACAAGGAACTCGACAAGATATTCTACCACATCACAGTCAACCTCTAATACAAAACCATTCTACCGAATATCACCATTTGATATCAACTACAGAGCTCCAACCCCAGACCCCGAGATGAACTATCAAGAAAGCATCGCAGAAGACCTACTTTCGGAAAGCAGCTTCACCGACAGGCAACAAGACAGCAACTCGGAGTGCGATCTAGATATGGAGTTCAGCGCCGAAGATGCTACTCCTACAGAAACCGACTTCCATACAGTAACCTACGCGCGGAGAAACCGCAACACAGGCTCAGTATCCCCTAAGATAACTGATAACAAAAGGACATCCACACTGGAAAACCTAACAAACGTCNATAACAGATACAAGGAACTCGACAAGATATTCTACCACATCACAGTCAACCTCTAATACAAAACCATTCTACCGAAGATCACCATTTGAAAGCAGCCTCAGAGCTTCAACCCCAGACCCCGAGATGAACTATCAAGAAAGCATCGCAGAAGACCTACTTTCGGAAAGCAGCTTCACCGACAGGCAACAAGACAGCAACTCGGAGTGCGATCTAGATATGGAGTTCAGCGCCGAAGATGCTACTCCTACAGAAACCGACTTCCATACAGTAACCTACGCTCGCAGAAATCGCAGCACAGGCTCAACATCCCCTAAGAAAACTGATAACAAAAGGACATCCACACTGGAAAACCTAACAAACGTCAAAATGTCTCTATTCAACCACCAACAACCAAAACCAAACTCAGAAAAGCCAAGAATACCTGCAATTTACTGCCGTGGCCCCCCACTGGAAGGCAACAGCAACAAAACTCTCAAAGAACTCATGCACAGAATCGGCCCATTTACTATTCTACAACAAGGAAGCAAAACTAAATACTTTCCACAGTCAACAAAAACCCACAAATTACTGTTAGAATTCTTGTACCAAAACAAGCAAGAACCTTTTACCTTCAATTCAGCCGACCAAAAACAACATAGAGTTGTCATCAGAAATATACCCATAAATACAGAGCCAGAAGATATCAAAGAAAATTTATTAAGCCAAGGATTCATCAACCCGGAAGTGCAAATACTTGGAGACCCGAAAATTAAACGAAGTCCATACTACTCACCCCCAGTACTGGTAACAGTACAGAATGCCGAAGAAGAATCGAAACTCCTAGAAACAAGGCAAGTGCTGCTCTACATAGTCACCACGGAAAAATACACTTCATTAACACCGAAACGATGTAAGATCTGCCAATGCTACGGACACGTGGCATCCAATTGCTACCGNAAAATACACTTCATTAACACCGAAACGATGTAAGATCTGCCAATGCTACGGACACGTGGCATCCAATTGCTACCGCAGCAAAAGGTGCCCTCAGTGCTCACAGCCACACCCTCTCGAAGAGTGCACACTTAAAGAATCTGAAACCCGAAAATGCCCTAACTGCGGAGGCGACCACATGGCTGGCACCAAAGCATGTCCAAAGAGACAAGAGAAAGAACTACAATTAACCGCCCGACCTCCACAACTGAATCCACAGCATCCNCCAAAGCATGTCCAAAGAGACAAGAGAAAGAACTACAATTAACCGCCCGACCTCCACAACTGAATCCACAGCATCCAACCATAGAACCTCCAGCAAGGACAACCAGAAACTTCCCACCACAGCAACTAGTGAAAAATACTTCAAGCTCNAGGGGTCGGGGGGCTAACACTAAATTTCACTTAACTAAGTTAATTTACATATATTATATTACAAAAAAAAAAAAAACTTTTGTATACACTTACATATGTATAAAATATTTTTTATTTTTCAATTTTAAATTAATTACCAATCATAACGCACTGACCTGTCAGTCTGTTGCAGGTTGGGAAGAAGACGACTTGGGAAAGAGGGGTCCTATTGGTACTGGGTTCAGAGACTGGTGCTAGGGGCCCCTCCAACTCTAAATTAATTTTTAAAATGTTATTCTCTCTATGTGATACACTTTGAATCTATAAAACGTACCCCGATGGAGACCTGTATAGGACACATCGGGAGACTAGGGCTACTCACACAAAATACACTAATAGCACACTTGCAAACAACAAAACAACTGTTAGACAGACACCCACGACACAACATTCACTCCAGCCGGGAGGCTGGAGGGGAGCTTCACTCCCCCGCCGAAAACACGTAAACGTAAAAAAATTTTTTAAATAGGCAACAAAAAATTACTCGCCTAAATAAGGGCCCGGTGCCCAAAGCCCCACAGTACACAGCCCCTGCCGCCGACCCAATGATTTGAGAAAGTGTCAGGGTGCATTTGTTTTTTACAATCACCTAGTGAGTTATGGGAGCTTCGGCTTCCGGTATCACAACACTAAATGCCATCCGGTGGCGAATGAGGGTTCGGCGGCGGCCTGGTAGACACTTCTCTTTTAATTTACGTATTACAATTACACCTATGGTTGCGGCCGCCTTGTCCGCCATGACACAAAACTCCCCGTTTACTCCTACTTCTTACATCTGTAAGATAATGAAACATAAGGCTGTGGGCGCTTTGTCCGCCACACATTGCATATTCTAATTTCTGCTTCACCTTTACTCCTCCCTTGAATAATACCTCTACTCTACCCAGTTTTATGTAGTGTGGCCACTAAGTATTAAGTACTTCCGATGAGTGTCGCGCAGTAAGTCACGGGACTGCATTGAAGTCGGCAGTGACTGCGGTCTGATAACTTCACTTTTTTTTTCTGACTACTCTAAAACTAAGTGTTATGTGAGCCCGCGGTAGTGACGGGAGGTTAATGCGTCTCAGGGCTAAGCCCCATACGCCTACAAGGGAAGGAAAAACATGCAAGGAGGCGTGCATCTCGGCAAAGAGGGATTGGGTTTCCCATGGCCGCAATTAGGCCATGAAAAACCTCCCTAAGTGTACTTATAGTTAACTATATATTAGAAGAGAAAGGGAAAAACCGGTATAGACACCGTAAAAGCCCTTTCGACAGGAAAGAATTAAAAAATTGTTTCATGCATTATCTTATTTAATAGAAAATGCAACAGGAGACAGATGGATAGGAGTCATGTTCTTTATTAGTGAATTGGAAATGTACTAGTAGAGAGGTGGCGGGTCAATAACTTCACTTTCGCTAATCGCTAATAAGAAAGGGGGCCTGCTCCCCTTAATATAAATTTATTCTCTTGGAATTGCAGGTCGATATGCTTAGGCAGCAAAGGCCTCTGCACTTACCATGGAAGTGTTATGAACTTGGTGAAATGGATGTACATGGTAGAATGATTTCGTGGGTGATATTGAATAGTGTTATGCTTGGCCATCGGGGATCCCCTCCTCCACCTCCTCACACCCGCAGCAATATTAATGCTGCGGCCGCAAAGTGGGAGGGAGGTTGTAGCCACTGGAACCTCCACCCGACCCCTCAGACACCATTGCTGGCATCATGAGCAGCCTGGCTTTAAGTTTCCAGTCTGGAGAATGCAGCTCTTCACATATCTGCTCTCGAGCCGCACCCAGCTGCAGTTTTTACCTCCCCTTCTTTAGAGAGCCCTGTAAGGTGTAACCCCCTCAGGCCCCCCTTGGAAGGGGGAGTGGTAGTGATTGGACTTGCGGGTTTTATCCTCGCCAGAGGTCCTTTGGTAGGCTTACGGAGTTTTTAGGCTCGTGCCAGAGGCCTATTACTGCAGTTGGAATTCGACAAGAGGCGATATGTTACTTGCTAACATTTCTCCGGGCCTCCCTATGATGTAGGTGAATGTCTGGTGATGTGGAATGAATAAATATATATTGTAGATCCAGTTATAAAATTATTGGTCGGCGTTCGGTCGTATCATGGTATGTATAGCTAACACAAGAGCAGCAGCAGCAGCCCCAGCAGCAGCCCCACCCCAGGCGAACCCCCCGAAGAAAGGAAGGGCGGCCCCAGGGAAGCCACGAGCCAGGCCAGCACACCCACACACAACAGAGTCAGCGAAGCCACCAACCAAGGCCTCGGAGTTATGTGGTTGTGCTGCCTGAAAAAAACTCTTCATAAACTATGTGCATATGCACTATTAATTCACACAATTTTGAATTTTTTATTGGATTTTTATTTTTATTTTGTTTTAATGTTTTTAATATTTTTATTTTGTTTTTATTCTTTCATGCAACCATTCACACTCATTCATACACACATAGAACAAATTTTATTGCAGCTCTGCAAAGTCCTGACGGAGTGCACTAAATGTATAATAGATATGGAATAAATACAGGGATACACAGGTTAACTTAGTCTTAAATCTAGAGTAGAATAAGGGTATAAGAATAAATATTGTGTAAGACCAGAAGTGGCACTGTCGATAAATATATACAAAACAGATGAAAAAATATGTACATTCATGATCGGGTTGCTGGAGGGAGGACGAGAGCCTTGGGTCGCCTGCGCCTCCACACCAGCCTTTCTTCGTAGTTTCCCAACTCACGAACCAGGGGGTTTTCTACAGTCGGTATAGTCTTGTATAGTTCTGTGGCCAGCTTCCGCACATGATGTTCAAAAGAATCCACTTTAAGTTCTGCGTGGAGCTGGTCATTCCTTGTGTACCTGGGTGCGTTCGTAATCATACGAAGGATTCTACTCTGGAAGCGCTGAAGTTTCCGGAGGTGACATCTAGCTGCCGTCCCCCAGACGGATGAGGCGTAGGTGAGAATGGGGCGGATGAGTGAATGATAGATGATTACACCATTTCTGGTGCGGAGTGAGCTGTGGCGGTGAAGAAGTGGAAACAGCTGCCTTAGCCGAGAGTTGGCTTTGGCGAGCTGAGTATGAATGTGGTGCTTCCAGAGCAGTTTCCTGTCCATTATCACACCCAGGTACTTGACCTTATCGCGGTATTCAATTTGCTGACCACAGAACTGAAGTCGCGTCGTCGGGTTTAGTCGTCTGGTGCTGAAGTCTATGGCTTCTGTTTTGCTGGCATTCGCCTTGATGCGCCATTTGGCCAGCCAGGGCTCAATTTCATCCAGGGCAGCCTGTACATGACTGATGGCCCGGTCTCTGTTCATTGACGATGCAAACACGATGGTATCATCGGCGTAGCATCCAATGCTAGCCTCTCCAACTCGTGGCATGTCGTTGATATACAGGTTAAACAGGACCGGGCCTAGAATGCTGCCCTGGGGAACTCCTGCTTTCACCTGGCAGACTGTGGATGTTTCACCATCGAGACTGACATGAAATGTACGAGATGACAGATACGACGATATGAAACGAATGATGTAGGGAGGAAATCTAAATTGATGAAGCTTGAAAAGCAGACCAGGATGATAGACCCTGTCGAACGCCTTTTCTATGTCTAGAAGGGTGACGACAGTATGATTGTGATATTCAATGGACTTCGTGGCTTCCAGAGTGAGCCGGGTGAGCTGGTGCACAGTAGAGTGCCCACACCGGAACCCAAACTGTTCGTCACGAAGTATGTGGTGAGATGAAATGTGTGCTACCACCCTTCCATTCACCACTCTCTCCAGAAGTTTGGAGAGAGTGGAGAGCAGACTAATGGGGCGATAGCTGGTGGGAAGTGAGGGTGNGACTGATGGGGCGATAGCTGGTGGGAAGTGAGGGTGGTTTACCGGGCTTTAGGAAAGTCACCACCCTGGCCTGCTTCCATCTATCTGGGAAATGATGATGCCTGAGTATGAGAGAGAAAAATTGAGCTAAAACACAGATGAATTCAAATGGAATGTGTTTTAGCAAGATGTACTGAATATGATCCTCTCCTGGTGCAGTGTTACGTCGGGTGGATTTCATGGCTGACATCAGCTCGATGGGAGTGACATCAATGGTTTCCTCGGAGTTTTCCCCTCCTAACACGTCTGCCAGGGTCTGCACTAAGGTGGCCTCGTGCTCGTCATCGCCATCGCCTTCGTTAGGGCGGAAGGTTTCTTCAAGAGCCCTGGCTAGCACTTCTGTCTTGTCAGCAGGTGTGTAGGCAACCCCCGTGGCATGCGTGAGAGGCGGGATAGTGGAGTAGTTCCCAGTCAGGCGTCGTGTCATTTTCCACAGAGAGTTGTCTGCGACCTCGAGAGCAGCCACAGTGGTATCCCACTGTTGCGCCCTGAAGTCGCCGACCAGCGCCTCCACCACGTCCTGTGCTTGTCGGTACTGCTATCTGTGGAAAATGTCTCGTGCTCGTTGCCACAGCCTCTTGTGTTTGTTTCTGAGTGTGATTGCTTTCTTGATGGATGTCGGAAACTGCGTGTTTGTGTTTTTGGGTGTGGCTGCTGGGATGTGTTGCTTGGCTGTTGTTAAAATGGCTTGCTCTATAATTATTGCTGTATTGTCTATGTATTTCGGTGTATTTATTGATTCTACTGTGTGTTTTAGTGTGTTAGCCTTTTCAATGAGTGTTAGTTGATAAGAATCCCAGTCAGCCTTCTTATAGTTAAATTTATGTGCGTGTGGTGCAAGATGGGGGTGTGATGAGTGATGAATGTCCATGAAAACAGGTAAATGATCGCTGGAAAGAGCTGTGTCTGTGTAGAGTCTGTACTGGAAATTATTTCCCTTATTCAGGATAATATCCAGTACATCTGGTGTATGATGTGGGTGATCTGGGATGAATGTGGGTGTGTTTGGTGCATCTACTATATATGTGTGTGTGCTGGCGTGTCTGTGCAATATTCTGCCATGTTGATTGATTTTATTGGAATGCCAGTCTGGATGTTTGGCGTTCAAGTCGCCTGCTATAAGTACTCTTGGAGATACTTGTAATAGCATGTCTATTTCACTTGGATCTAGTGGTGAATGAGGAGGGATGTAAGCAGCTATGATCGTTACAGGATGATTGTGAATGTAAATGTCAATAGCAGTGGCTTCTATGTGTTGTAGCTGAGGTAGTGGATGTGTATGACGGCGAATGGAGCGATGAATGAGAATGGCAACTCCCCCTCCGTGTGTGTCTCTATCTTGTCTGTAGATATTGTAATCTGGAATTTTGTGTGTTTTATTAGGTTGAAAATATGTTTCTGTGATGACTGCGATGTGAGTGTGTGTGTTATGCATGTAGGCAGACAGTTCGTGTTTCTTGTGTGCAAGTCCCCTCGCATTCCAGATGAGAATGCGGGGGGTGTGTTTGTTCGGTGGTTGTGCTGTCATTACTGAGTGCCTGTGGGTGTCTGAGTTTGGTGTAGCAGCAGCAGTGCCTTCTGTAAAAATAAAGTTGTGGATAAAAATTGCTGCTGAAGTGTTCTGGTCTGGTCTGCCCATTGTGTGATTTGATGTATAATGAGTTCATAAAAAGTCTTGGTGTTGGAGTGTGTGTAGCCAGGTATCTCCTGCATTATCGCATGGAACTTCTGAAAAGTCAGAAGTTCCTGCGCTTTGCTGATAGGCAGGGGAGCCTGGCGTGTTTGTGTAGGTATCTGGTGGGTTTAGAGTGTGTGGGTGGGTGTGTGCGAGCCGGCTCTTGTGGTAGATGTTTATGTTTACTGTTGCAAAAAATTTGTGTCTCTATAGATTCGATTGTTGGTGCCTCTGAGGGAGATCTGGTTTATTTTGTTGTGTTTGCTGTGTTTGTGGCTTAGTTTGAGTTGGGTTTGATTTTATTACTTGAGAGAAGAATAACTTCTGTCTCAAGTCGTTCTGCTGAGTGGAGCCGGCTCGTGTCTGGTTTGTGTTAATAGGAGCACTAAGCAGTGGTTGCTTTTGCGCTCCTATGTTTGTATGGTGTGTGATGGTAGGAACACTAAGCAGTGGTTGC
>NQII01003225.1:244586-266853 GCA_002778355.1 Clitarchus hookeri | reverse complement strand
GGCCGGGTTGACTCCCCTCCCGACCACGGTTGACCGCCGGGCGAGTCAGGTGCGCTCGCAACCTGCGTCGTCCGGGCGGCCTGAATTCCCTGCCGCCTATGAGCCAGGCCTTCCTCCGCCGAGCTCACAGCCCGAGGTCGGCTCTTACCATCCAGTTCATGTCAGTTCCTTTCCTGAACCGGTTCCGGCATCACAGGCACCACAGGCGGGGTACTGCACAACCCCACATGGGTTTTCTGTCCCGGCTTCGGATCCCTATCCTTCAGGTCTGGCAGCGGTTCCCCCTTCAGGGGCCCCTTATCAGCCGTTCCTTGAATTATTTTCCGTTTTGTCTCGACTAAACCTATTGTCTTGGCTCCGCTTTTTCTTGGAGGCCTCCAGTTCCCTTCATCGTGCCTCCTCCCCAGTGGAGCAGTCCAATGTGTATTTTTCAAGCTTAATAACTTTTCTTTCCCATGTTTGCCCTTGAGTGAACGATTAATTCATTCCGGTTTTTGTTTGCATTAAACGTTATTTCGCTACTGGTTGCGGTACGTTTACTACATTAGGAATAATATTCCTTGAACTTTGTTCATCCCTTCCCTGGTATACTGCGCGAATTTCTTAATTTGGTTTAACCGGTTAATTCCCTATTGGAACACACATTCCATTTAATATTAGCCTTGGTTTGCTTATTCAGTTTTGTATGTTCTCCTGCGTTAAACAAAATTTTTTGTATGCCCTTTAATTCCGGGTATGGTGTACTCCTCGATAGAGGATGCATTATCCGGTTCCTGCCCTTTAATAATTATATTTACCCCGTCGCTTTGGTTTGATTATAATTATAATGTGTTAATTCCTTCGTTCAACTTTGTATACCCCTCACTTGATGTGTTGCGTACTATTCTTCGAGTCTGGTTTCGCAGCTGTTTCTCCATCTAACGGCCGTCCATGGCGAGGTCGGGTTCTAGTTTCTTTCCATTACTACTGATTACGCGTCACGTTTAACTTTACTGTAGAATTGTCCTACTTAAACTTCCCGGAGTTACGTACGGTGCTAGTCTGCCGAATTTCATCTGTGACCTCGTTTCCGAGTTCATTATTCTTTCCCCGTTTACTTACTGCCCGTTGCGCCTACTTCCGGTCGGCGTTATTCTTAGCTCCCCACTTACTAACTTCCTAGTTAGTGCCTATTTCCAGCCGGTGTTGACATTTTACACTCGCTAATTATTATTTGTCTTTCCTAGTAAATTTTTATTGCCACAATCCTTCTCTTAGGCATCGAGCCTCCCGTTCCTCAGTTTATATTTCCTATCTAGGATTTCTATATGCGTGTCACGTTTAAATATATTAGTTGGATTGTCCTATTCACTCTCCCGGCATAATGTGCGGTGCCAGTAGCCGCACTTAATCCGGGTCTAACCTGAGAATTTTAAAATACTCATCTCCCCCATTTACTTTTTGCCTCGTTTGCGCTTATTTCCAGTCGGTTTAGTATTTTACATTCACTAATTATTATTCGCCTTTACTATTAATTTCCTTTTGCCATAACCCTTCTTTTAGGCGTTGAGCCTCCCATTCCTCAGTTGGTTTTCTACAAAGGATTTCTGCACTTGCAAATTGTTTGTGTTCCGATTAAATTCTTCCTGGACATTTGTATGCTGAATTATTAAATGTGTACAATTTTTTTTTATGTCCATGTTCGTTTTTGATTGCCCTCTCTCTCCGTGTAGAGTTCCGATTATTCCGGTTCCGGTTTGTTCAGTGTTTAATTTTCCTGTTTATATTTTATTGGGATTGGTGCCATATTAAAATTTATATTTCCTTCATGACTTAGGTTATGCATTCCTGGCTGCTTCTCCTCGGAGAAGCGATTACCCTGTTTATTAACTTCCATATTCTATCGGTTACTGCCTGTGTTCATTGGTTTTTGTATTCGTTTTTACTGTGCATTCGGTGAAGTTTCCCGTTTGCATTATTTCTCGCTGTCCTGCACTCCTAGTGTGTGCAATCGGTATCTGGTGGTCTGTATTTCCCTCAAATTTGTAATAAGATTATGGCTCGTTTTATTTCCATATTCCCGGGTTTTGTCCTAGTGATGACAAGGCCTGGCTTTCCTATAAAGTCCAGTCCTCCACAATCTGGCCCCTCTACCACTTCCCTCTACCGGAAACGTGGCTGGGAGGGACCGGACGTTTGGACCATAATTATCTCTGCCCTGGCTGTTAATATTACCCTGCCCGGGCCCGCTACGGCACCCGGGCCTGGTGTTGCTGTACTCCGACGTCCTCTTCTAACTAAATTGTAAACTTCTGCATGCAGGCCTGGAGCGGGGAGGTTGGCTCGCGCTCTGCTCCGCAGCTGCGCGCCGTTTACAGCGAAACCTTTCATGGACTGGGCGGTGCGTGCGGGCGAGCGCGGAGCGGCCTCCTCTCTCCAGGACTGCAACTTCAGGTATGCCAGCTTCGCTTAACGCATAACGCTTAAAATATTAGGGGGCCTGCACCCCTAAGAAAATTCTACTCTTGATTTCGCAGGTCATTGTGCTTAAGCCTTAAAGGCTTCTGCACTTACCTTGGCATATGTTTATGGACTTGGTGAAATGATTGAGCATGGTAGAATGATTTCGTGGGTGATAATGATTATTGTGGTGCTTGGCCATCGGGGATCCCCTCCTCCATCTCCTCACACCCGCAGCAGTGTTAATGCTGCGGCCGCAAAGTGCGAAGGAGGTTGCAGCCACTGGAACCTCCACCCGACCCCTCAGACACCATTGCTGGCATCATGAGCAGCCTGGCTTTAAGTTTCCAGTCTGGAGAATGCAGCTCTTCACATATCAGCACTCAAGCCGCACCCAGCTGCAGTTTTTACCTCCCCTTCTTTAGAGAGCCCTGTAAGGTGTAACCCCCTCAGGCCCCCCTTGGAAGGGGGAGTGGTAGTGATCGGACTTGCGGGTTTTATCCTCGCCAGAGGTCCTTTGGTAGGCTTACTGAGTTTTTAGGCTCGTGCCAGAGGCCTATTACTGCAGCTGGAATTCGACAAGAGGCGATATGTTACTTGCTGCATTTCTCCGGGCCTCCCTAGGATGTAGGTGAATGTCTGGTGATGTGGAATGAATAAATATATATTGTAGAGCCAGTTATAAAAATTATTGGTCAGCATTCAGTCGTATCATGGTGTGTATGGCTAACATCAGAGCAGCAGAAGCAGCCCCAGCAGCGGCCCCACCCCAGGCGAACCCCCCAAAGAAGGACAAGGCGGCCCCAGGGAAGCCACGAGCCAGGCCAGCACACCCACACACCACCAGGGACAGTGAGACTCCACCAAGGCCCTGGAATTATGCGGTTGTGCAGCCTTAAGCATCTCCACTTAAACATTGTGCATATGCACTCTTTATTCATACAATTTTGATTTTTATTGGGTTTTTATTTTATTTAATTTTAATTTTATTTTTATATTGTTTTTATATTTTTATTTTGTTTTTTGTTTTTATTTTTCATCCACATTCACACGTCCATTTACACTCATACATACACTCATAAAAGCAGAACGTATTGCAGCTTTGTAAAATCATTAATTAAATATATACAGGAATAAATATAGGGAATACATGGTTAATAGTCAAAACTAGAATAGTTTATCGGGTACAATAATGTTTAAGTCCGGAAGTGGCACCGTCATAGAAAAACAAGTAGAAATATAATAATGTGTATAAGAGTGTTAAGAGTATGAGAGTATATATGCATAAAAATGTACAAACTGCCCCCTTAGGCAGTGTCACCTTCGTCAAGTTACAGGAGGGAGGAGAAGCGCTTTGGGTCGTCTCCGCCTCCACACCAGCCTTTCATCATAATCCCCCAACTCACGAACCAGGGGGTTTTCACTCGTCGGGATCTTCTTGTACAGCTCTGTGGCCAGCTTGTGTATGTGTTGTGCAAAAGTGTCAATTTTAAGTTCCTTGTGTATTTGTTCATTGCGTGTGTACCTGGGTGCATTTACTATGATGCGGAGGACCCTGTTCTGGAAGCACTGAAGTTTTCTGAGGTGACAGCCCGAGGCTGTACCCCAGACGGGTGATGCGTGGGTGAGGATGGGACGAATGAGTGATTTAAAAATGATGACTCCATTACGTGTACGAAGTGAACTATGGCGGTGAAATAGTGGAAACAGCTGCCTTAGCCGAGAGTTGGCCTTGGCAAGCTGAGTATGGATGTGGTGTTTCCAGCTCAGGGTCCTATCCATTATTACACCCAGGTACTTTACCTTGTCTTTATATTGTATAGGCTGACCACAGAACTGCAGTGTAGTCGTGGGATTAAGGCGCTTGCGGTCAAAGACGATGGCTTCTGTCTTCGAAGCATTGGCCTTAATCCGCCATTTTGCCAGCCAGGGCTCTATGTCATCCAGGGCAGCCTGGACGTGGCTTATGGCCCGATCTCTGCTCATCGACGACGCGAAGATGATGGTGTCGTCCGCATAACAGCCGATGCGAGCCTCTCCAGCTCGTGGCATGTCATTAATGTACATATTGAACAGGATCGGGCCAAGGATACTGCCCTGGGGAACTCCTGCTGTTGCCTGGCAGATCGTGGATTTTTCACCGTTGAGACTGACATGAAATGAGCGGGATGTCAGATATGAAGCAATGGATCGAATGATGTAAGACGGAAAGCTATATTGGTGAAGTTTGTAGAGCAGACCAGGATGATAGACCCTGTCGAACGCCTTTTCTATGTCTAGAAGGGCGACGACAGTATGATAGTGATATTCAATGGACTTCGTGGCTTCCAGAGTGAGCCGGGTGAGCTGATGAACAGTGGAGTGCCCACACCGGAACCCAAACTGTTCGTCACGAAGTATGTGGTGGGACGAAATGTGTGCTACCACCCTTCCATTCACCACTCTCTCCAGAAGTTTGGAGAGAGTGGAAAGCAGACTAATGTGGCGATAGCTGGTGGGAAGTGAGGGTGATTTACCGGACTTTAGGAAAGTCACCACCCTGTCCTCCTTCCACCTATCACGGAAATGATGATGCCTGAGAATGAGTGAATAAAACCGTGCTAAAATCTGGATGAATTCAAATGGTATCTTTTAAATGATGTTGTAGGTGATATTGTCCTCGCCAGGAGCTGTGTTGCGGCGGATGGTTTTAATGGCTGACATCAGCTCGGCGGTGGTTACATCCTCGGTTTCCTCGGGGGTTCCCCCACCCAGTACGTCTGCCAGGGTTTCCTCGATGTGGCGCTGGTATTCTGCGTCCCCATCTCCGTCGTTGGGGCGGAAAGTTTCTTCCAGAGCCCTGGCTAGAACATTTGCCTTATCCCCGGCGGTGTAGGCAACCCTAGGGCATGCGTGAGTAGCGGGACTGTGGAGTAGGTACCAGTTAGGCGCCGCGTCATCTTCCACAGAGAGTTGTCAGCAGTCTCGAGAGCAGCAACCTTGTTATCCCACTGCTGCCCCCTGAAATCACTGACAAGTGTCTCCACTGTGTCTCGCGACTGCTGGTACCTCTCCCTGTACAGTGGGTCCCGGGTTCGCTGCCACAGCCTCTTTATTCTGTTCCTGTTTGTGATGATTTGCTTAATGTATGGTGGAAACTTAGTGTTTGTGTCATTGGGTGTGATTGGTGGGATGTGTCGTTTTTCTGCTCTAATGATGGCCTGTTATATTATTGTAGCTGTGTTTTCGATGTGTTCTGGTGTGTGTGTTGCATAGATGTTGTGCTGTAGTGCTTCTGCTTTATTGTAGAGTGTAGCTTGAAAAGAATCCCAGTCAGCTTTTTTATAATTAAATCTGTGTGTGTGTGGCATAAGCTGTGGGTGTGATGAGTGATGTATGTCCATGAAAACTGGGATGTGGTCACTGGTGAGTGCAGTGTCTGTGTATAGTTTGTACTGGAAAGTGTTGCCTTTATTGAGTATAATATCCAGTACATCTGGTGTGTGATGTGGGTNGACGCAAGGATGAATTGACGAAGCCCATGGCAATGGGGGCAGCGGTGGTGTAGTGGTTAGACTACCCGCATCCCAACAAGGCGAACCGGGCTCAACAGCCGGCCGGGTCACTCCCGGATTTTCGCAAGTGGGAATCGTACCGGACGATGCCGCTCGTCGGCGGGATTTCTCGGGGATCTCACATTTACTCCGCCCTTACATTCCAGCGCTGCTTTTTTTTTCACCACATTTCACCTTGAACGGGTCTCAAGACCTCATTGTTAAGAGCCGCCCAGGTCTCTCCACTAAACTCAACTCAACCCATGGTAATGTTAGTGTTACATATGGTGGAGGAAGACACGTAGTGCAGATAACAGCGCCACGAAGCACTTGGTGCGAGTGGCGAGTGACGCGAGCGCGCGGCAGACATCGGCACACAGGGAGAGACATCGTGGAGGCAGAGAAGGCTCAGACATCGGCACACAGGGAGAGACATCGTGGAGGCAGAGAAGGCTCAGACATCGGCACTCAGGGAGAGACATCGTGGCGGCAGAGAAGGCTGCGGTGCGTCACGTCGGCGGAAGCGGCTCCAAGACAGCGCGGGTCGGGAATATGCAATGACGCGCAGACATTGACCATGCGCGCCCAACCTTCACTGTTGCCACGGACGTGACGCGACCAACCACCTGCCCTCTCTGCCAGCGCCCTAGCTAACCATTTTTCTTTTCCTGTCTNTTAACGAGGTCTTGAAAGCCGATGAGGTGAGATGAGGTGAGAATGGAGCAGTGCCGGAATTAAAGTGCGGGGTAAATGGGAGATCCCCGATAAAACCCGCCGACCATCGGCATCGTCCGGCACGATTCCTAAATGCAAAAATCTGGGTGCGATCCCACCGGGAATCGAACCCAGTTCGCCTTGATGGGAGGCGAGAGCAGTCTAACCGCTCAGCCTCCGTGGTCCCTTGGGGTGGGGGTGTGGAGATATTGGGGCATTTCTTTATTGATAAAACATCGTATATTGAAAATGTCAGCTGTAGAACAACAGTAGATTTAGTCACTTGCATTTTTTTATTTACCAATTTTAACTGTTTTGTTAAACCGCTATATTTGCCTAATTTCTCGTTACTGATAAATAATAACTTCGTAAAATTAAACCACTATACCTATATTTTAAATCATAGAATGCAAACTAGATATAGAATAGATCAGCTTTCAAACCATGCAATCAGTTTACGTGTTAAATTATGCACATATTTCAAGAACATAAAGTATTTCCACATAACGAAAGAGTTGGTGTATTGGTATTGTTGGTATATTTAGTAGAACACCGACAATATAAAACCTAGTCAGACATGGTAAAAAGGAGCATTTGGTAGGACGATGGATTTGTGAAGTGGAGTTCGTCATGCGCATAAGGCACAGGTTCGATTTATTTTAATTCATGGGTAATATTAATTTTTGTGGCAAAATAATTTTACTTAATTTATTATACACCGGGAAGTTTTTTTAAAACAAAGGAAGTGCAAGAAAATATGTTGACACAAATGTTAACATTAATTCAACACAAAATTATTTCTGCCACAACATAAACAACACCTTAATGTTGATGATATAGTATGGAGGTAATGCTGTTACTAAAATAACATAGTAAAGAGGTAATGCTGTTACTAAAGTAAATAACATAGTAAGGAGGTAATGCCGTTACTAAAGTACATAACATAGTAAGGAGGTAATGCTGTTACAAAAGTACATAACATAGTAAGGAGGTATTGCTGTTACTTAAGTACATAACATTTTAAGTGTTTATTTTTTGGTATTTCCTTTCTCTCTTCTCTTTGAAGCTTCTTATGTAGCCTTTTCTCCGATGTGATGCATTTTGTTGTTCTTGGTGAAGTGACCAGCAGTAATCACCCGTCATGCTGACATTCCACCGTCCCTGGTAACGTTTCTCCATCACTTTGATGTCCTGGCGAAACCGCTCCCCCTGCTCTTCACTCACGTCTTCCAAGTTGTCAGGGAAAAAGTCAACATGGTTGTGTAAGAAGTGGACTTAAAGGCTCATCAGGCATCCCACATTTTGGAACTTGTCTATCATATAAGCTACGATAAGCTCATAGTTTGAGTCTTTAACATTGCCCAAAAACTTAATCACAACTTGCTTAAATGATATCCAAGCCTCCTTTTCCTTTGTAGTCATTTTTGTTTCAAAGTTGGAATCGAACATCATTTTACGAATGTCAGGCCCAACGAAAACCCCTTCTTTCAGTTTGTCTCCTGATAAATGAGGAAACTTTACACATAAATACTTAAAACGTTCACCATCTTTAGGCAAGGCTTTTACAAACTGTTTCATTAAACATAATTTAATGTGAAGAGGTGGTAGAAGAATTTTTTTTGGATCTATTTAAGTTTTATGCAAAATGTTCTTATTTCCAGGTGTTAAGGTTTTTCTTGCAGGCTAATGTTTTGTAGACCAGTGTCGATCCCTTGCTCTTCTGTCTCACTCACATATAAAACATGGAAATTTAGTTAATCCCTTTTGTTGGCCGAGGAGCATGCAAAAAACTTTAAAATCTCCACACAACATCCAATCATGAGCAGGATAGTTAATTTCCTTTAAAATAATGTCTAGATTTTCATAAGTTTCCTTCATATGGACTGAATGAGCCACAGGCAGTGAGGCATAAGTATTACCATTGTGTAAAAGAACAGCTTTTAAGCTAGTTTTTGATGAGTCTATAAAAAGCCTCCATTCTTCATTGTTGTACTCAATTCCAAATGCATTCATTAGACCACCAATATCATGCCAGTACACCAAATCCTGTTCTTGCTTAAAAAACTTAGCGAACTGTTGATCTCTTTTCTATATTGATAAATAGATGCTCCAGGTGCCAACAAATGTTTTTCTTTTAGACTAGAGCCAAGCAATTCAGCTTTCTCTTTAGTCAAACCCAAATCTCTTACCAAATCATTTAACTCAGCCTGTGTAAACGACTGAGGTTCTAAATTTTCTGGGGAACATTGGAACTCATCATCATCCGGTTTACCTTCATCGGATTCAGTTTCACTGGACTGATCAAGTAAAACGTCATCAATAGCCTGTGGTGGCTCAGGGACAGGAAGTCCCGGACCATGACCGACTGGCTGAATAGCTGAAGGAAGATTAGGGGAGACAATTACCTTCTTATTTTGAAGTTATATCCAGTAACATCAATGCTACAAAATTAACAATAGTCTGAATGATTTTTTGGTTCTCTCCATATCATGGGTACTGCAAATATAAAAGCTGGCTTTTCATTTTTTGACCATTTTCTAAGGTCTTCACCACAAACATAGCATACCCGTGTGTGGAGCCCAAGATTTTCCTTGATCACCGAGTTTTATTCCAAAATATACCAAGTTCACTTTTTTAACAAACTCTGTAATGTTTCTTTGATATTTTTTAATTACAAACTCACCAATATATAACAAAAACTGTTAGGAAAGCTTTTACAACCACGGTTAGCCATGCTTAGGGCACATGGGCAAAAAGCTGAAAAGTGAGGTTGTGTTGACTGAAAGAAAACAAACAGTCATACCACCACTGCCAACCTAATTTCATTTAGATTTACTGTATGTTTTAGTATATTAATAATGTATATCAAGTACATAAAAATGTATATAAATGTATATAAAAACATATATAAATAAAGTATATAAAAATGCACAGATATTAGATAAAAAATGAATTTCTCACATTCCGTATATTCTAATGTGAAAAAATAGTGGGTGTTATGACTTTTTTTATTATTATTTTCAAACTCAGCACACCAAAAAACACAATAATCCGGAAAAATCATTAAAAAATCGTTGGCCTGTGTAATCATTTTCAGTGGGCGGCATGTCCATGATGTAGGTATATAGTGCATAATACTGTTTGTGTGTGTGACTTAATTTGTTTGGTTGGCCATACTAGTGCCATTGTTTTGGTTGACTCAGTGCGAACTATCATGGCGGCGGGTGATGTTCGTTCGTGCTCAACGACCTGTAATGTGTGTTAAGGATGTGCGAATATTCGAAAATTTTAATAGTTGCGAATAGTAATTTACAAATTATTCACATTCGAACTTCGAATATCTTATGCGAAAATTGCGAACCATTTACATTCCCGTTTCGAGTGGTTGTAGAGCTGTGCCGACCTTTACGAACTTCGAAAATTTCCCGGTGTAACGAAGGCCATCTGGAAAGGACAGCCTCAGTGGAGAAGATGCTCAACTTCCACTGTTTTTCAAACAAAGTGTGTAGTTTTTGTCCCAAGCTCCACGCTGCTGAGATAACATTCTACCAGTTTGACATTGGCGGAGGTCGGCGAGGAGGAAAAGACTAAACACACGCGCCGAGTGCACATCAAGACGAGGCGGTAGAGAAGGCCGTGACTGGTCAAATGGCCATGAGTGTGTGTTTATGTAAAGACCTCCTGCAACAACTTCCTCGCAGTTCTCACCAGCAGGGACTAGAGCTCTGTATATAGAGAGAATGGCCATACAACCAGTCACGGCCATCTCGTCCCCGTCTAGAACACAGCCTTAAAATCGCGATTTCCTTGAAAAATTCTATATTTGCACTAGCGAAGGCTAAATCAAATATTAAACTTTAATGTTCTGCAAACAAATATTTTGTATGTTAAATAGTTTTTTCGAAGCGGGGTGAAATGTTTTACATGACTGCATCGCCGCTACAGGATAATGTCCTTTTACAGACGCGCTACATGCTCAGATGGCCTCTGGCAACGTTACGACAATTATACTCTCTTGTCAAATTAATGTTTTTACAATTATTAAAAAATAATAATAATACATGAACCTATTTAAAGTTTTTAACAATGTTGTATTAATCTATATTTATTTATTACTCTTCTTCCATTTGATCCCATGAGAGCAAATAAGATCGGGGATATGGAAAGAGTCAAATTACAAAAAGAAACATATGACAAACACATACACAAAATAAATACTTATTACATATAAGAAACAATATTCACATAAGGCATATACAAGTAAAAAATGATCATCCTATTACACAATTTAATACACTATAAAACCGTCATTAAAATGTAAATACAATATTCCGATTGTATATATAAAATTACAAACATAATTTTATAATTCATATATAAAAACTAAAAATCCCAAAATGCTTTATGTCAAATTAATGTATTATTATAGAGTAGCTTATATCACAATTCAGTGACTATACAAAAAAAAGTCAAACGTAAAATATATAAACATCTGCGTTTGATCAATGTGTTGAAAATTCCAAGTATTAATTTGTAGTGTAGAAGTATGTTTATGTAAAAAATCTTTCAATCTTTGTTTAAATAATATTTTATTATTCAAACATAAGGTTTTAAGATCTGATGGTAAATTGTTAAATAATTTTATGGCTGATGAGTAGATTCCCTTTTGAACAGTAATGAATTATGTAATAGAAATATGCAAATTTCTTTTACCTCTTGTGTTAAAGCAATGTATTTCACTGTTTAGCTTAAAGTGTTCTATATTATTAGATACATATAATAGTGTCTCAAAAATATATTGAAATGCAAAAGGGAGAATTTTTAGCTTTTTGATTTACGTTTTCTCTTCGCACATATTGCCCTGACAGCTTTTGTTTGAAGAAATACAAATTTGTTTCTGTCAGCAGAATTTCCCAGAAAACAATTATACCATACGTCATTAATGAATGAAAATATGTATGCAAAGTATACTTTAATTAACTTTTTCTGTGAAATTATCTGAAACCGTCGTCGTAAAAGAGAAAACTGCGACACTCAACTTCTTCTGGGTGTTATTGATATGTAATTGCCAGTTAAAATTGCTGTCTAAATACAGACACAAAAATTTCGTTGAATATCAGTTTTAATAGCAACAACATCCAGTTCACAATTAAGTATTTTTCTGAATCTGTATGTAGGCAACAGGCCTGGATGAAATGCAAAGCCGTCAATTTGCGACGAACAAGAAAACTATAAACAGCCAGAGTGATTATGCAATCCAAGTTTTGATTGCAACAAGACGTGATGTAAAAATTAATTGGCGACGGGTTAAATAGATAGAAGAAATGAGAGCTCTCAGATTAACCATCAAACAAATGCTGTATTTGTTCTGCATGGTATACAATCATTTTCATTTTGCGCAAGTAACAGGCCCCTTCTCATGGTAGAAGCATTATATCACCGTCTTCCGTATCAAAAAAATGCTTTCTTAGGCTACTGCAAGATACGAGCGGTTTCACAATAGAGCGACACTTACAGCCAGCGACGAGCATTAGTCGCGTCTTCACAATGGAGCGATGTCTCGCCGGCGACACACAGTGCTGCCATCTGTTCTCCTGCAAGCAAGCTCGCTATGAAATGCTAAAAGCGAACGAAATGCTGTGAATTTTCTTGCCATTTAGATAATAAAATTGTTAGTTTTAGTGATATAAACTTTTCTAATAAAAATATTATATTAAAATTCGAAATGATGTTTTAGAATATGAACGACTCTTCAGGCATCGGAAAACACTAATTTTTGTTTTCCTAAACGTAGGAATTATTTATACAAATTTGGACTCCAATTATTAAAAAATATACATTACAAACTGCAAACAGTTTGTTATGTATATTTTAATTTGTTCTTAACCTCAGTTTCTCGCCAGTTTATTTATTATGAAGTACATAAATGTTATTCTTCTTATACCCTAGCCGCCGGCGACGAGCGTTAAAGCTCTGATTGGCTGAAGCTCGTCACGCCGCGTCGAGCCCTCTTCACAATAGCGCGATGCGATGCGAAGCGATGTGACGTAGAGATGTTATATTAGTGTAATTTCTTAGTAATCATATTATTTAATATAACGCTTTGCTGATAATATAATATCATAACTATTACTTTATAATAGGGTAATATTGGTAATAGTACTCAATCAAACGAATATTTAATCGCACGAATAATAGCCCTAAACTATTAAAAATAACAACTTACGTGAAACGGTGATTAAATTTCCCTTCATACTTTAAAAGGCTTAGGAATGTCAACGATTAATACATTGGCGTATTAAAAAAAGTTAATCACCTTATGTAAATTTGATTATTAAATTCTATTTACAAGATTTAAAAATATTTTTTTTTTGTTTTGTTACCTTTTTTTTTGTTTATATATATATTTTTTCATTATTAAATTATTGTTATGTACATATTTACAGTTTTATTCACTTACAAATTTACATTTAAAAACATAAGTTGTTTTACTTTGTTTTCACTGCTCGTTTTCTTCCTACCTGTGTACACAGCTTCATACAAAGCGCGACGCGCATGCTTAATAATAGTGTGCATAATAGCCATCTCACTCACTCATTCGCCGGCAGACGCGAACGACCAACCGACAACGACGCGAGACGGCCAGAACGAGAGATGGAGTGGCAAAGTGGCAACGCCGCGCTCCGATATGATTGAGCCTATTATTTGACTATTATATTTTATTATAATACCGTGGATTCGAATAACATATTATGAATTAACATAGTCCATATTAGGTTACCTGTAACTATTATGATTATATTAGTTACACCATTAATGTGACGTCACGCCGCGTCGAGCCCTCTTCACAATAGCGCGATGCGATGCGAAGCGATGTGACGTCACGCCGAACCAGCCAATCGTAGTTCATGTCGCTCGCGACGAGATCGCTAGCGACAAGCCTTATGTGGCTGGCGACGTAGGAGAAAACAGCCAATTGGAGCAAGAATATAGTACTGTCATGTCTGTAAACAAGGGGAAAGAAACGAGAAGTCGGATAGTAAAGTGTGTTGAATTTTTTGCTGCACTTCTTGAATATGTAAACATTGTTTTAAAAAAACTGGTGGAATATAGTTTACTTTAAAATCAGTTTTGAAGAACTTCTGATTCTCTATGTAGAGAATATGCGGCGTTTGTACGATATTTCTAGTCGGGAATACTGCAATTAGACGCAAAAATATAAGGCCTGGATGGAGATAGCTAGTGTGGCCCTTCAAGTTGTGTTTTGTGGTACCTACCATACAGCTTCTTAGAATACTGCCAAAACTGTGTTTATTTGTGTGTTGTCAAATATCACCCGGAAGATGGCAGGCAACTTCAATTTCCCCCCCCCCCTTTTTTTTAATATATGGCGCAGTTTTGATAGAGAAATTATGTATAGCTTAAAATGAAAAAATAAACTCATGCACATTGACATACAATATGCACTAGTCACAAAAAAAAAAAAGACGATGGGTGATTCTGATACTTAACGCAACTAAGAGCAGTACTGTTTCCTGGTAACATATCCAATCTTTTCTTCTAATTTTTTATAGCCAGATTGCATTTCTTTCAGCTATTCTTTCGTCTGAAGGTAGCCGGTGAAATAGTACACCCTTTTCAGCTCTGGTATTACACCCATTAGCACAACAACTCGGCGTAGTTATCCATTTCGAAGCGCAAGAAGTGTTTTACCCATTACAACTGCATTATACCGCGTGGCTCAGTGGGGACAAGATGGCGTCGTGCTACGTCTCAGCCAATCACCGCGCGCTATTGGCGGCATACGCTCGGACAAACAATGGCCATACTCTCCTATATACAGAGTTCTACACCCTCATGTACACGCACTCTCTCTCTCTCTCTCGCTCTCTCTCTCTCTCTCTCTCTCTCTCTCTGTCTCTCGCATTCGGCGAGCAAGACATCATGCCTGACGTCATAGTTGGGGCAACCTTCGTAGATTCCCCTGCAACCATATAACTAAATGTCGCGGTGCGTCGTTTTACGAAGTTCGAAGTACGAAGTTTTTTTACCAAGTTAAAAAATATCCCTGCCTTCTACCACTGCATTGTTCCCTTTTTCTACGTCTGTCAAAAAATACCAACTGTTCTTTTTTTCCGTGTCTGGAAAATGTTGCTTGTTTCTGTCTGGTTGCTTTCGTCTTTTTATTTCACGCGTGAGCCAATCAAGATATTTTCAAGTATGTGTGCAGGGAGAAAAAAATATCCCCGGAACTAATTTGTTTGTTGTTTCTGTGCTGACTGCTAGTACCGCTCGTGCTAGCTTGAGTGAGAGCAGCATCGCAGTAAAACGATAAGCAGCCAGCAGCAGTATTAGTGGTGATATTCATGCCGTGACCATGCTGGTAATGTCTACGTAAATATTAAAAAGCACAAACGTGTTACATTAATACATTTCGTTGTGATGTGTTTACATTGAGCGTTGGTTGCGTACTGTGGCTTTTATTGACAGTGTTTGTTTCCCATACTATGTCGCAAAGTAAACTGACCCGATTTTTTAAACGGAATCCGAAAATAAAAAAATAAAATGACCGTGTTAGTGATATTGAAAGTGATGGCGTTAATGCTGTCAAAACCAAAAGACAATGCGGAACAGCAAGTAAATCCAATAATGAACCTGGATCGAGGTGTTGTGCTTGTGTAAAAGCAACTCTACAATACCACCTACTGCGCAGGAACCCACAGTGACTGCTCTTGTAAACGGCATTTCCTTGTTTGTGAATAGAAGATTAAATAGAGATGAAAAAGTGCAGGTACTTCAAAATTTGTGGATACCACCAAAAAATTATACATTCCCCTTAATTGACAAATACAAAGATAAAAAAGTGAAGCTGAGATTTCAATATCAGTGGCTAAGAGGAGTTTGGTTAGTTATCCTATTTAGAAAATGTTCAAGGGGGGTTTTCGTAAATATTGCGTTGTATTTGCTGAGATGGGAGGGATAGGCAGTCGAGCTTTAGGCCAGTTGGTAAAGTCGAAATTCAATAATTGGAAAAAGGCCAAGGAAATTTTCAGGCATAATTCTAAATGTATGTACCATATGGAAAGTGTTTCAAAAGCGTTGGACTTTTTGAACTTTTTTAAAGACAGTACCCAATATATTATAAACAAAATTTATAATAACAGGGAAGAACAGTGCATTGGTTGGGCTTCCATTTGTAGTCAAGTGGTTCATGTGAAAAGCTTTCTGACGTGATTATGGCCGCACGACGGGAATTAACAGACTTTTAACGCGGAATGGTAGTTGGAGCTAGACGCATGGGACATTCCATTTCGGAAATGGTTAGGGAACTCAACATTCCTAGATCCACAGTGTCAAGAGTGTGCCGAGAATACCTAATTTAAGGCATAACCTCCCACCATGGACAACGCAGTGGCCGACCGCCTGCACTTAATGATCGAGACCAACGACGTGTGCGCAGAATGATCAGTGTTAACAGACAAGCAACACTACGTGAAATAACCGCAGGAATCAATGTGGGGCGTACGATGGACGTGTCCGTTAGGACAGTGAGGCGAACTTTGGCTGTACTCTGGCATGCTTAACGAGTGATACCGTACAGAAAATGTTAAAACCGTTGCTGGAAATGCATCCACCAACAGTCACGCATGCTTGGCGACCTCTACATATGGCGTGATTGACTGACAATGGTGGCATGCGTGAAATACCCGGCGTATTTTAATCGGTTAGCCAATCGCTCCCCCGCTCCCTTCCAAGCTTGCATTACTGTCGGTGGTGACGATTTTGAGCAATTATTATAAACATTGCTGTAAAAAGGCATTTACCGGCGACGTTGTAAAAAAATAATGTGTTGCATTTCATGTGTTATTTTTGTGTTTGTGCCTCAACGCGTCACTCCCGCCCATATATTCCAATACAATAATTGTTTGTTTTAGTGAGTTCTACCACCTGTAGCCGAATTTTATTTCAGGTTGTACGTGTGAGAAGGGTAGGTATGCTAGCTCGGTATCTGAGTGTTGCTAGTGATTTAATCGTTCTGTTGTTGTTGTGATAAAATTATCTGACCACTATAACATCATTCTATTGACGCCTGCGGCGTCCCTATATTTTATTCGTCCGTACCACGCTCTAACGAAGCTCGCAGGCGAACGACATCAATCAGGATTTAGGGCCTGGCAGCCGTGACGAAGGGAACGGCGCCAGATCGGCCCTACAAGACGACCATTTGCATGGGAAGGCGGACATGCGGGAGAATAGCGTCACGGTGTGGAATCAGGTGACAGCGGGAAGAACACGAAGGCAGCGGCCAGGGGGAGATCCCGAAGTATTCCCACAACGCCGAACAAACAACAAACCTCCAGCTAGAATAGAAGGACAGACGCCAGACTCCGCGAGCAGGCAGGAACGGCGAGACGTATTTATGACCTCGCCAGGCTGTGCTTTGTCCCAGGCTTTCGACCACAATAAAAACCGAGAGAGCGTTTGGACGAACGCAACGAGAGGCCCCTTTCAATTATTTCCGCACGGACAGAACGGAGTGCTGAAACTGGTAAACCAGAACAAAACAGCAGACGCTGGACCCAAGTATGGAGCTGGAGTACACGCCCGCGGTTGATTACCCAGGGGGGCGGTCCGCGGCTACCTGGAGAAACCGGGGCAGTTTAATATGGCAATGAGGGCCTACAAAACCGGAGGAGTCCGAGGAAACATGGCAGTCGGCCGACGAGATTCCGGGAGGGAGGAGTGATTCCGCAGGAGACGAGAACGGCAGCCAGCCGCCATCAGACGCAGAGTCCTGCGTCGACCCGAGAAGGAGGGACGTCGAGACGAGTCACCGAGGCGCCCGTGACAGGACGAGAGCAGTTCCAGCTCACCGGACCTCATCTGCAAGAACAACTACCAGCACAGCAAGCCAGATAAGTACAGTCATCCAGCGAGTGTGAAGGACCTTTAGTAGTTATCCCGCAGTGTGAAGGATCTTTTAGAATCATCCAACAAGTGCGACGAAGATCCCCCCCCCCCCCTTTTACGACGCGAATTGTACGGAGCATACGTAGAAAAGGGAGGGAGTTGTCTCAAGGGTTCATGTATCAATTCACATGTTCATGCAACAATAAAACCTCGATTTGTGAAATATGAATTACCCTGTATTCATTCATTAGTGAATTGGACCATTAAACAACAGTGTCGAAGCATTCCTACGCCCGATCACTGAGGACTAGTATTAAGTGTTGGCGCCTCACGCCACAGAACAGATTACAACACCTACGTCCAAACCTCAGCTTTGGCAGGTGTCACTATCGTTTCCACAATGTTCCATACTTCACAGCGGAAATTTCCCACCGATAGGGAACTGTGCTCAAGACTTGACACTATGCAAAAACTATTAATGTACTTTCCCAAAAACCTGTTTTTTTTCTAGTGATGGAGGTAAACCTAATATTAGCATGGGTTAAAATTCATGAATAACATAGAAATAATCTATATACTTTTACCTTAATTAACAGACATGTCACAACAGTACTTTATCACATAATCTACCTGGAGTCCGACATAACTCTCTCTCAGCTAGTGTTCTGTGTCATCCGTTCAACTTGCCAAGACCTGCACGGTGCTCACGTCGCCGGCCGACCATCTGAGCTGCCTCACATATTCCCTGGCATACGACAACGATCGCGTTCCGCTGCTAGTGTTCTATACTATATTCAATGGTTTCGTTTCAGTTGGTTTTTAAGGAAGTTGTTTGCTAGTTTGTTGTATCGAGCAGCACATTCTGGTATTGTATAGCATCGTTCATTTTTTTTTTTTTTTCATTCTATGTCTGGTTGTTAAGGGTTATCCATGTTAGCGATGATTCTAGCTGTCGACCCTTGTGTAGGACTGGCCATGAACATTTATAATATAAGTACTTTTGATAGTTACCACGACTATGTGTCTCATGTGTGTATCACATTTGTGTATATCTTGCTTTTTGCATATCTCAGGTTGTTGTAAGTTAGCCATCCTGAATTTTATTTGCGTATAAGTTTTCATATTTATTTGGTTCGGAAATTATAGTTAACTATGCTTATAAGTATGCTTAGGACATATATATATATACCCATGTAGTGATTTTCGTTGCTGGTAGTGAGTGCTTCTGTATGTATTGCTCAAGCATCCCATCGATAGGGAACTGAGTTCGAGACTTGACACTATACAAAAACTATTTAATTATCTTTCAGACTTCGACAAAATCTAGTTTTTTTTTTCCTTAGTGGTGGAGGTGAACCTAATATTATCGAGGGTTAAAATAAATTAATAACACAGGAATAATTTATACACGTTACCTTTATTTACAGACTTAACATAATAAGAATACATAATCATATTTGATACATGCTCAACATATTCTTCATTCAAGCGGTACATTTATGGTAAATGTTTCTTGCAAAACCATTCCTCCTGTTAGCATTCAAGTCACTCTTATTCGAATATACCATACAGCAGTTAACGCACGGGTAGGTCTTGTAGATGGTGGCAAATTTGCAGATGCTATCTTCATGATGTTTGGTTCTGGTGCGCTTACTGAATGTCTTGCCGCAATACATACACTCGCTCGCCGATGAACTACAAACACATCCATTGCAGCTCTTATTATGTCTATACGGGCTATCACTGCGGGTAAACACATCATCGCAGTTATCACAGTGCAACCCTTTGTATGCTGGGCTGAACATGCAATGTGCACTTTCATACTGACGTGCATGACAAATTTTACTAAAAGTATTTCCACAATAGTGACATTGATATCGTAATGCTTGCAACGTCTCTTCAGGATCTCTTGCTGTTGTCAGTGTTACTGATGGTAAGTCTTCAACCATTGATCCCATTTTCATATTGTAGCAGAGTACACAATCGCAGTAGTGGCAATGATACTGATTGCTTATAGAGTCTCTTCAGGTCTTCTTGCTGTTGCAAGTGGTAAGTCTTCCACTATTTTTTCCATCTTAATATTGTAGCACAGTACACGTTCGTAGTAGATGAATGTAGTAGTAGTAGTAGTAACAACCTGCTTTCCTCCCCCGCGCTCGACAACGAAATGACGTACATTTTACATGATGCTTGCTTATATGTGCTTATAAATATTTTCCTTTTCATTTTATTGTTATATCAGTTTGAATCAGAGTATAGTCATGTTGACCTTATCGTTCCCGCACTTCATAACTGAAATTTGTTCGTCTAACATAACGTAATGTATACGTTTCTTACGCTACAATATGCCTAGGTTGTTAAATGTATATAACTATTTGTTTCATAATTATTTTTATGTGTATTTGCAACGTTGTGTAGCAGTGATGTCTCTCTTGCATGGCTAATGGTTCGAGATCCTCACGTAACATGTTAGACACCTTTATCCATGTGTGGTAGAGTTCTTTATAATAGGCTGCCAACTTCGTTAGTTACGAGAGACTTTCGAGAGCCTTGCGTATCATATAAGGTTCCTTTATCCTTGTGTGCGGCAGCGTCCTTTATGATAAGCCGCTCGCTTCGTCGAAGTTGTATGACTGGGGTAATGAACACGAACATTCTTCAGTCAAGATGGATGGTGCTGGCTTGTCATTGGTGGGACCTTTTCGAAAGCCTTGCATATCCAATCAGAGATGTGTCCCTTTCGATATGTTGGGAGTGATGTCTATGTACAAATTTTACGACTGTATCTTAAACAGGTCGACAATTACGGTCAACTATGCTTATAGGTATGTATAGAGCATATATGTCTGTGATAATTTTCGTTGACGCTAATGATGCCTATGTTAGAGTAGGTGATGTATATGTTACGATTTTTGGTATTTGTATCTTAAACGGTTCGGAAATTACGTTAGACTATGCTTATAAGTAAGCTTAGAACAAAAATGACAATTCAGTCTCTTTAGTTGATGGCGGTGATACATATGTTATGAATTTGATAGCTGTATCTTCAACAGGTCGGAAATTATTATTATTATTATTATGTAAAACTATGCTTGTAAGTATACATAGAGCATAAATTACTCTGTTATGATTTTCGTTGTCGGAGGTGATGCCTATGTTACGAATTTGAAGCCTGTATCTCAAACGGTTCGGAAATTATAGTCAACTATGCTTATAAGTATGCTTAGGGTATAAATGATCCTGTGATAATTTTCTTTGTCATGGGTGATGCATATGTTACAAATTTGTCAACTATATCTTAAACGGTTTGGTAATTATGGTCAACTATGCTTATAAAATTACATAGGGCTTAAATGACCATTTGATAATTTTCATTGTCGGGGGCGATGTCTATGTATGCTAGAGTGTGAAGTTGGGTACGTCGTCTATCCATTGCATTACCACAGTCGTGGAATACAAGAGCGTGAAGTTTGACGCGTCGTCTATCCACCGTACCACCTCGGCACCCGTCGAAATGCAAGAGCAAGCCTCCGCACCGCCTGAGGCAGTGTGTCGTCTATCCACCGCAGCCCCACAGTCGTTATGAAACTCTTTCAATACGTTTCGAAAAAATCACCTGTTGCTTGGGGCTATAGGTGTTGTCGCTGAAAAAAGAATTTCTCGGCGACGTCGGCAGAGCCTGGGGCTATGTCATGAAGTCGGGGACATCGTCGTAGGGACACGCCTGAGGCTGTCTATCCACCGCTCCACTGTGGCCCCAAAAGGCGAGTCGTCTATCCACGTCACCGCGGCCCCCAAGAATTGAATTTGGGAAGACTCTGAGAAAACCCTTCGCTTGGAATGTAAGAGCATGAAGTTTGGGTAATGACTATAATAGAACATTCGCAAAAAAATATTTTTCAAAATGGAAACAATTTTTTTTTTGGGAAACTAGCGTGTCGTCTATCCACCGCATCACCGCGGCCCCAGGAAGCGAGTCATCTACCCACCACGTCACCGCGGCCCCCAAGTAGCGAGTCTACTATCCACGTCACCTCAGACCCCAAGAAGCGAAGTAGGGACTAGTCAGGGCATTGTGACATGGATTTGGGAAGATTCTAAGAAAATCCACTAACTTGAATGACATGTCTATCCACTGCATCACCGTGGCCCCGTCGAAATGCAAGCCCCAGCACCGCCTGAGGCAGTGTGTTGTCTATCCACTGCACCACCACAGCCCCACAGTCGTAATGGAATTTTTTTCAGAACAGCGCCGAGCACCGCCTCGTCGCAGCCGTTAGAGGCAGCCCACGACGCAGGTCAACCATCCGGCTAGAGGTTACATACAGCGCCGAGCATCGCCTCCGTCAACTCGGGTCCAACCGGAGATTATACACGACACCAAGCATCGCCCCGTCATCCATCCTGAGTCGAGGCGTCGTGGTAGGGATTTGGGAAGACTCGGAGAAAACCCTCTAGCATGGAATAGCATGAAGTAGGGACCGGTCGGGGGCAACGTGGCAGGGATTTGGGAAGACTTGGATTTAAAAACCCTTGCTTGGAATGCAAGAGCATGATGTAGGGACCAGTCGGGGGCAACGTGGCAGGGATTTTGGAAGACTCGGAGAAAACACCCTATTTGAATACAAAGTGGCCGCCGGCTCCCCCCCCCCCCCCCCCCCCCCCCCCCC
>NQII01003225.1:197275-244548 GCA_002778355.1 Clitarchus hookeri | reverse complement strand
CCGACGACGCTCCTCGAGTAGCGAGTAGGCGTGGCAGGGATTTGTGAAGACTCTGAGAAAACCTACTAGCTTGGAATGCAAGACCATTAAGTAGGAAAGTGATTAAAAACTATTTAAACAAAACACATTTCAAAAACAATAAGTTTTAAGGGAAAAAAAAATTAGAAAAAAAATTAAAAATAACAATTTTAAATTAAAATTTAAAAATATATATATTTCAACAATTTTTTGGAAAATTTTTAAAACATGATATTTTGAGAGCCTCACGTAGCCAATCAGAGACGAGAGCCTCGCGTACCTAGTGAAATGCAAGAGCAGGAAAAATCCTTGATGACGTAATCGGTGTCCCGCGGACGACGCCACACGGCTCCCCGCTCCCGGCGCCATGTGATGCGGAATGCCCTATTTATAGCTACTGCATTGATTTCTGCAACTGGTACCTGAGCAAGGGCAGTGCTTTCCATCGCAGCATTTTGTGGACTGTTGAGGCCACATGCAAGAGTAATGGTGACATTAACATACATAATACCCAGTACTGGTCTGCAGTCAACCCACATTGGCTCCGTCAAGTGGATAACCAGCATGTGTGGAGCCTTAATACTTGGTGTGGCCTTCTCGGACATAGTGTCATATGACCATATTTTTTTGAAGGGCAATTGAATGGTGCAAGTAATCCAGACTTCCTAGAGAATAGTTTGTATCAGCTGATCAAAGATGTTTGATACAGGATGGTCGACATTTCGAACACTTATGTAGAGTGATGTGTCAGAATGTGAGTTACCAGTAATTCTCTCACACCATACCGGTATTTACAGTACACCCGACATCCTTTTGATAGTATGTTAACTAGGTATACAAACCAGAAAAACAACACGTTTCGTTGATTTTCATTTGATTGTAGTAAGAATAAAAATAGTTTTTGTGTGTGTGTGTGCGTGTGTGTACACACACACTAGCTGCGTCCGCGACTCCGCTCCCATGGACTACAGAATTATTGTTTAGGTTTTTTTTTTAAATAATGGTGAATTTTACTTACTGTTAATCTTCTATACTCTATACATATTATAAAACTCAACATCTCAGTGAATTAAATGGTAAAAACAATTATTAGTATTTCTCTGTTATAAATAGATATCTGCTACCGCAGAGTTTTTCTTAGGTCTTTTTATTGTACACAATTCTTTACTACATGATATTGTTCCATCTTTAACAGTTTAGACAGCGCATTGCAAGAGCGCGCTCTGGCGGCAAATTTTTTTTCCAACTTGATTCATTATTATCGTTTGTAAATTTTTTGAGATATTTCCTTGCGATAAAAAGTAGCCAATATCATCTTTCAACCCTCCAACTATCTCTGTGCAAAAAATCACATTGATCCGTTGCGACGTCATCCCACACTAACAACTTACATTAACGCATTGTACCCCAAGCGCTATTTTTACTAAAAAAATTTCCTCAAGGAATGAGATATTTTTTTGGGATAAAAAGTTGCCTATATCACTTCCCGGCCCTCCAACTATCTCTGTACAAAAATCACGTCATCCGTTACTCCTTTGCAACGTGAAAGGACAAACAAACAAGAACATTATTTTGTAAAAATGATACACTGCACTTGAAGATGCAAGTATTATTTGTGCGAAACGTTTTATTGTGTGATCAGTGAACTTAAATGTATTTCTGTCATATATAACTGAAAAATGGTACTGGTAGTTATTTGACGTTGAAACTATTTGCATGTTATTCAAAAAATTTACTATTCGATTCAAAAATATTCAATCATCAAATCCACTATTCGCACACCCCTAATATGGGTGATGTAAAATTCTTATAAAACTCAAATGCCAATGAGTGTTCTTAGGCAGTTTAAATGTCTTGACAAAGTAAAAGACTGATCACATTAAATTGTCTGCGACTGTGACAATGTGCATTACATGACCAAGTGTACGCTCATCAGATTTACCTTTCACCCTTATTGCTAAATATTTTTCAACATTCTCATGAAAGCACATAGTGATTAAAACTAATGAATAAGAAGTTCCAATTTAATTTTGATTTAAATTGTAACAAACACCACAGATTCATATAGACTGGTTCTGGAGGACTGCCCACATTTGGACACATGTCCAACGTCATCATCGGACTTCCGAGGTAAACCCACCACTCCTACCACAGCCCTGAATTGTCGCCGGTTGGAGTAATCTGGTACGGCTCTGGTCGGCTCGGCTTCGGCTTGTCTACACCTAGCTAGGGAACATCGTTGCCTGCTCTCCTCTCGTGAGGCCGATATTTGTACCTACCTGTATACCAAACACCAAAAGGTGTGGTACGAAGTGGCAGGAAAGGAAGGCGGCTACGACCTCCAAAGCCGACGGGAGCTGCAACCCAGCCCCAACTGCACTTTGCAGCACAACCCCCCGGGAACAAGCTCAAGCCGCCCGCCAGCTGGAGAGACCTCACCTACCAGCTCCCTCTCACTCCCTATTTCAGCCAAGACCACCGGCTGACCACACCAGATTGTCACCCATTTCTGTCAGGGGCAGCCCGTTCCACTAGGGATCGCGAATCCCTAGTTCCAGTGTCGCAGGTCAGAAGTCCTACCCGGGCTCACCGCAGCACCACAGTCGACTCAGTTTGGGGCACTTGTTCCAGTCAACTCCAGCAGCATCTGGGTCGGCAGTCACTCCGGGCCACCTCCAGCACAGGTAAACCCATTGCTGTGTGCCACCCGGTATACAGGACCGCAAAACCCACGTTAGACTTTGTACCGTGCTGTCAAGCCACGCGCCTTGCATTATATACCGGCCGGGGCCCGGTCAGCCAGTTGAATCACCCGTGTCTCCGACAGACACGTGACCTCGCCGTCAGCCACCCGACGTCACGCGTCAAGTGTTTACATTTCAAACAGGGACAAATAAATGCTGCTGTTCTAGAAAATAATGCTTGCAACTACACAGTGCACATCAGATTTAGAGGCCATGCCAGTCAAATGATTCAGACAGCTGTAATATGTGATTTTTTATTTCAGCCTTTTGTTACATGCTTTCAGAATTGGAAGGCAAGAGAAGTGTTTTTTCTCAATTATCAGTGTTCATTGCTTATTATGATTTTAATAATCTTTCAAGTGATATGTATTCACAATAAAGTTATGTGGCACGACATAGCATTAGCCAATAAGGGTGCTATCAGAGACAAGCGACACGAGCTTTGTGCCAGTTTCCACCTTTGGCAGAAGAAGACGAGATTAAGAAGGAAAGTTTTGTAAACATTGACACATCCATCTTTGCAGGGTAGGTTAGTGAATATTCTAATCAATAATCAGTATTAAAAAAGAATGCCTTGTAATTGAACATTGCAAAGTTTCTTTTGAAAAATAAATAAAACTTTTCTGTTGATTTCAGTTTTTAGAATCATTTGTACGAGTTTTCGTCTGCATGTATGAAATATATACATAAACAAATAGCAATATCGCTTTTTATTTTGTAAATTTTTCTATTAATATTTAATTTAAGTTTTAGAGGGAAAGTAGTAGTATCTAAATTAATTAAGAGATGCAAACTTGATGTTTATAGTATAATAGAACAAAATGGCACTGTACCATTGCACGGTCTTTTAACAGTAAATGCCACAAATATTCTTTTGGTCAGTTGTGAATGGCTTTTATGAACTGTCGTTGGCCACACGACATCAGTCTTGTGAATTCTGCTTTCCATGAACACCGTCCGATATGCTGTGGCGTATGTTACCTTCAACTTCTCGGATTGCAAGTATGTAATGACATTCAGAAAACTGAGGCTCTACATGGAGTGTATGACAACACTGCATAGAATGATGGTGCACAGTAAATTATGTTTATAATGGCAATTCACTGTAGCAGTAACTTGTCTTCATATCATTGTTTGTGTGTTGTGGTTCCACTGTAGTCTTAAAGTTTGGTTAATCTGATGAAAACACTCTAATACTGAGCTGATGTTACCCAGGATTATGTTACATGGGCACAGTTTATCGAGTGAAAATTCAAGAATTACGAGAAAGCAGTAACATTGTTGTAAATTACTTTCCAATAACCAGCTCATTTGTGCCTCTTCCTTGCATTTGCATCCGTAGCACATTCAAGGAATTCTGAAGCACGAGGTTCAAAATTTAGCTGACCCTCAGCTGATTTAGACGGTGCAATTTAAAATTTTAGTCTTGAACTGAGGCAGTTGGCCATAGCACATTTACATTGCAATTGATTCTAAACATGTCACTCTTGTTTTTATAATTAATTCTGTATCCATCCTTTATTTTGCACAGCAAGTCAATTTAGAACAGTGTTAAAGCCATAATGGTTTGTGCATTTTTTCGTACATTAATTTTTCCCTCTTAGCTTTCCATATTTGTCCATCTTGCCTTCACCTTTTCTTCACCCTGTTGCAAAGGTCATGAATGTTAATATCTGTGGATTACCTGCTCTTGGAAGAAGTTTACACATTACCTATACATAACGGAAGTACGTAATTGACTCTTTCTCTGATGCCGCCTACATTGTGGTACGAGGCGGCAAAGTGTGTAGTTTACGTTCCACGAACCCTTTCACTCTACAAACTGGGAGAGGCTCAGGAGCTACCCTGCTATGAAAGAAACTTCTTCACCTTGTTAGAAAGTAGAGGGAAAGGGAAAGAGCAGAATTGTTTTTAACTGGAGCGTGGAAGAAGGGTGGAGGGAAACAGAATGTGGGAATATTGTGTAACCTCATTACAATATTGTAGCTTTGCCTCTTCATTTTCCCTCTCAGCAGCTTTCTGTCATCACTGACACGTCTCTCCTTCCTCACTCTCCTGGACAATTCGTAAAAGAGGAAGCAGAGCTCAGGTGGGCTTTAAAAATATATTTAGTAGGGATGTCAAACGTGATTCCACAATTCCCGCGATTCTTGAAGAATCGTATAACTGAGAATCGGAAGACCAAGAATCAAAGCATTAAAAACCAATTACTACAAATACATAACCTATCACTTCTCAAAAACGGTTTAAAATTACTTGATTTATGCCAGTAATTGAATCACTCTTGGAAAATTATTTTGTGCGTGAAAACATGAGCTGCGGAAATAATCTGAAAATAAAACTGTACTGGCCGTGTTCAAATTCACAATTTAGTATATTAGTATTTAGTAGCTTCAATTCGGTTGCGATTTGGTAGTTCTGTATTTTAGCAAGTTTTGTTACATACTAAAAAGTAAAAATTAAATACTAAATAAAATACCAAGTACGTTGTCATTTTGTCGACTAATTCAGGTGGCGTGACCTTTTGCAAATTCGAACACGGCCTCACTTTTTCTTCTCACTCAAATAAAAAAGCATGTTTATAAACGCTACCACGGCAAAGGACTTATATCAAGAACGTAGCACTTTATTAATTTGCACGTGACATTAACTAACTTTTTTCCTTCTATTTAAGAATGTTTAACTAAATTTTTCGAAACGCATGGCATAAACAATAGTTTCTAAAGCTTTATCAAACTATTACACCTCTACCATGTTTATTAATTTTTGACTAGTGACTGCCAGCAAGAAACAAGTAATTTTTTTCATGTGGGGGGGAACAGCAAGGTCTTGAGAGCCGATGACTGTGATCGAGATGAATATGGAGCAGTGCCGGAATGAAAGGGTGGGGGAAAACAGGAGATCCGTGAGAAAACCAGCTGACCAGCGGCACCATCCGGTACAATTCTCACATGCGAAAAATCGGGAGTGACCCGGCTGGGGATTGAACCCGGTTCACCTTGGTGGGATGTAAGCAGGCTAACCGTAATAGGCATTAAGAAGGAACTAGTAGCCCTTTTGAGAGTACAGTAGAACCCTGTTAAAACATTTTACAAGGGGTCGGTAAAAGAAAATGTTATGTGCAGGAAACCGTATTACACCTGCAAGGGCACATCAAGCAAAAAAAATTAGCTAATGTAATAATTATTGTCTATAAATGGCTAATCAAGTTCAACATCATCTTCCGAATCATTTGATGCAAAAAAAATTAGTAATCTGAATTCTATGTATGTACCATAACAACATCAATAAATGCACAATGACTGGCATTCTGTACGCTTCCTCACTCATCTGCTCTTGGTTATCTTCGTAATTTTCAGGACCATCACCTCTAAAATCCTTAATATTTAAAGTATAAACTGTTTTCTGTATCTGTTATTAGGCCACTAAATTGTTGATATATCTGAAATTTTACTTAAGAGAAAAATTTAATTCAAGATGCAGAAAGGAATTGAAGAAATCTGATGTTATAAGCAGGAAATGCAAACTTCATTGTTATATGCAGGGCATGAAACCATTAAGCCTTACGGAGAAATGGTGGGACCGTGAAATAATGGTGTTGCATGCGGGAATGTCATAACAGCGTTCTGCTGTATTCAGTCAAGTATTCCATATTTACTCCAAGTAAAGCGTGTTCCTGCTTGCCTACACGAGCAGAAGCAGTCCACGTCAGCAGGTCCAATTTGAGTGTGACAGTTCCTTTGCTACTCTTCATATTTCCCAGCTTGCACCTGGAATCCAGTCAAATATCTTCCTCTCCCGCTAATCACTGTAACTTTTTGATGTAAATTCAACCATGTGCATCTCACATCAGTGGCCCCATAGGCCACACTGGCTTGAAAGTGATCCTCCCACCCTTTTCTCTTAACAGTTATTTGATTTTTTTTTCCATCAAGGTTGCCCAGTTAACTCAACCAATCTGCCATGGCCATGCACTCATTGGTGGAACAGAAAAGGAAGTACTGTGCAAACATTTAATCAGGCAATGGACTATGGACTACATATCTTTTCCATTGAAACGACACAAAAAGCAGGCGCGTTATACCTATCCGCATCCACAACACTGCTCCTTCAAAGACGTGGAAGTTAACAGTGATGATGTATTTAAGATGCTAGCATTCCTACATATGTGGGGCGCAGAACAGCAACAGCTGAGTTTTGCCCTCTCCATCATTCCAGCTGATGCCTGCTGGAGTAACTGCTGAGTCGGTGTGGCCAGGAAACACTTGCAGATTAGCATTTCTTCATGCTGTTCAGATGCGCAGGATGCTACCACATATACGTAAGAAGATATCACCTTTCTTTCCTTTCAATATTAGAAAGGCACGTGGTGACACCTTCGCGATAACTGTTGCTCAACAAATGTAATGGTTTCATGATATTGCAATATTTGAAAAAGCTTTCCAATTGTAACCTGTGTAAAAACTGGACAATGCATCTTAACAGTGCATGACTCCATGCTTTTACAGGTGCACACAGAAATATGCTTGAACAATAAACTTTTAATCTTTAAAAATGAATTTTTTTTTTCTCCATACAAACAACTTTGGACTGTTTACCACTATGGGCACTGACCTACCTACCACTAGATGTTCCCACATCTGAATCTTGCACTACGCCATTGAAATGTAATCCACTGTTAGTACACTACTGCACCACCCCTAGCATCGACACACGCTACAGGTCTCAGTCGGTGCTTAACATTGAGGCCTTGAACAATGGTCAGGGTGAAATGTGAGGATGATGGAGCAGCGATGGATTTCAAAGACAGAGAAACGAGAGTGTCCTGAGAAAACTTGTCACCTCGTCACTTACCGTTAATGGGATTTGCTGTTGGAGGATAAGGCCGAGGTACTTTCCTCCTTGGACGACTGTGAAGCTGTCGTCGTCATCGCTTGAACGGGGTTTTTCCTGGTGCCCGAGTTGTTGGCTTTGGCAACATCATTAATTGTGTGTTGAGCTTAGGGTGGCACGCAGGCGAGTGATGGGCGAGTGGGTGTTCTGGCTGGAATGTAAGCTGGTGTAACGTAAGGGCCCTGACTACCCTGGTAACGTTAGCTGGTCGGACGCAGGTAGGTGTCTTCGACAGCATAGGTGGCAGCGGAGATACTGAGCATGGTACGTACCAAAGGAGGTTAGAAGTGGAGCTTGCTGAGCTGGTGGTTGACCCTCTTCAACATGCAGTCTCCTCTTTCTTCCAGGAGTATACCTGAGTGTCAACTGGGCTGCTTTCCCTTCGTACCCCAGCCTGAGCTAACACTAGCTTGGCAGCTTTGCCCCACCCAGCTCTGATGATGACTATAAGGCATAAGGTGGTGGGGGTAACCTATTAGGTTTAGGTTCATAGTGGGTGGCTAGTAAGGGGTAGAGACAGTCTGATGGAAATGAGGGATGCGTTGGTCAGGTGAGGTGGGAGGCCTGTACTACTGGTCTTCAACCCAGAGACTTGGCGTACAGAATGTCGCGATCCGACCCAGGTATCACAAAGAGCAGGACTCCTGTTGGGAGTTGGGCTATCGTTTCCAAGCAAGAAACCTGATGCTCTAATGAGGCCCAGGAAGGCAAGCCTCCTAAGCTGCACTTTGAGACAGCTATCAATAGGAGAGAAAAGGAGCAAGGCATCGGCTTGTGGATAACCCTAGAAGAGTCTTAATAGGACAGGTGACGAACCGGAAATGGAAAGGACAGGGTGTAGGAATACAGAGTGCTGGAGAGACAATTCGAAAAAGTCTGATTTATGCCCGTTTTATTGATTGCTCAATTAAAACACAACATAAACCAGCCTTTACCCTGACTGAGGCCTGAAGGGCAGGTCCTAAGTTGCCAACTGGTATAGTTACCTCTGTCTTGGGAGACGCGACAGCGGAGGGGACGAGGGCAACCCTAATACTGCGGTACTCGCACTCGTGATAGCTGAGAGTAAGCTACAAGGTAGCTCGAAGCACGTGGGTTTTGGTATGCTGATGGACAGCGCAGCAGTGTCGCGCAGAGCTGAGCTCTCTACTGAACACCGTTAACACGGGATGTGGAGAGAGACGCGAAGGAGACTGAGCGGCGGAGACTTCCCCTCACACCCCAGGCGCTGGAGGGATAAGCGGCGACATGATGCAAAGTTGGTTGCCACACAACAGGCGGCAACGGCCGGACAAGCCATCCTGGCTTGAAAGGCGCCCTGTGGTGTGTACGGCGTAACGGCTCTTCTTAGGAGGGGCCGCGGCTGTGGCGAGGCTTGATGAGTGAATGACGTCGCTCGTGGTGCATCAAACTCACCAGCTAATGGCAACATCGGCCATATTTCCCATATATGAAAATTTACATGACCCCACCCCAAAACAAAACCCATTTCACCTTGGAAGGCATGTAGCCCAACTACTACATCACTGCAACCCCCATGTGGCAACACCATCCTGCATAAAGTCATACACACATCTTATGTTACCCTGTGAAAGATCACCTCATAGTTGTTGCAACTACCAGTCCAAGATTCTTTTTTTACACGGCTAGCCATAGGTTGAATCATTCATGTGCGACTTTCAACCTCTACAAACTGTACCCTTTCTAGGAAATGCAGATGCTGTACACCCACTGATGGCTGAGGTTGCCATCTAAACTGCCTCCGAACAAGTTCTCCAAGTCAGAGTACCACGCTGGCCAAGAAAGGGTGTCGACAGCATGAACACAGTCTAGGAAACCTGTGCTCTCATCCTGTGGGAAAAATTGCCAGTTAGGGTGGGACCATGAAGGGAGGCACATGAGGCCACAGCATCTCCTGAATGTACTGCCAATGTCCCCACAATCACAGGAGATTACTCCCCATACCACGGATCCATCAGTTCTAGTGGTGTGTTGCTCAACAAAATGTCCAGATTTTTGCACTGACGAGTACCCCTCCATATTTGAGTACAGCCGTCGCCCATGCCTCAATAAGTTCCGAAGTGGCACTACCTAACTGCCAGCATTTCTAATACAGCATGTTGTATTAGATAGTCCATTCACGGTTACTTCCAACTTTTCTGAAGTCCTGCTTAAGTTCTACTTCCAGGATATCCCTCCGCCTCACTCAAACAAAGCTTAACCAAGTCTAGAAAATTACACCAGAAGGACAGTGCACCGCAATCGTGCGCACGGTGTAATCACACTTTATATAAGAACTATTTCTTACTAGGCATTGCCAAAACACCTATTTTCTCACTGTTTATGTTCATATTAATTATAAATGAAATATCATTATTTATAGATACAATATAAGTAGAAGTTGTATTTAATAAAAAAATAAGGTACTTCTATGTTGACAGAAGTATAAAATCTTTGTGATACATGACATTAGGGAAAATATCATACATGTAATGTATAGAGTGATTTTTCAAAGGTCCAATTCAAAAGGTGTGAAGAAACTACAAATAGACTATAGGATGCTGAGCTAGGACTCTGTTCGGGGCGATGGTACCATGAGTGCAATGCCTGCTAAGGTAGATGGTATTGGCGCAAGACAGTTACGGTTAGTGTTGCGACAACTGGCCACAGTCTCAGGATCNGTTGTATTTAATAAAAAAATAAGGTACTTCTATGTTGACAGAAGTATAAAATCTTTGTGATACATGACATTAGGGAAAATATACATGTAATGTATAGAGTGATTTTTCAAAGGTCCAATTCAAAAGGTGTGAAGAAACTACAAATAGACTATATATAGGATGCTGAGCTAGGGCTCTGTTCGGGGCGATGGTACCATGAGTGCAGTGCCTGCTAAGGTAGATGGTATTGGCGCAAGACAGTTACGGTTAGTGTTGCGACAACTGGCCACAGTCTCAGGATCAGAGCTCACAAAGAAGATGTAACTGATCAGTGATGCGAGTTCTAGCAAGCAGGGTTAGTTATTTACGTCCCAAGGCTGATAAGCTCCGACTGGAGGGCTGTATGGTCGTGAACTGACTCAGGTTTGAAGGTGAAGTGCCTTCTATAGACCAAGTTTAGGCATGAGCAAGGTGGAGAGGCATGGAAGTGATACAGGATGTGGTCATGCGCACACTGTGTGTGCAGGACATGCACGACTGGAGGTGGTGGGGGGCACGTAACAGCCACCTGAAGACTGTGTACTGTTTGTAGCATCGCCACTCACTTAAAAGCAACAAGGAGATCAGTAAATGGCACTCAACCCATAAAGCAGTGAATTTTTGAGTAGAAGAAGAAGAGTAAATAAGGGGCTCTGATTCTATACCAAGTGCAATATGCAAAGCTGGAGTATTTTTGTGTTTATATTTCTTTAATTTTGAAGATAATTATCTGAAATAAAGACAGCTCACCATTAACCAGAAATCATTTGTAACAGAAAAAACTTGAACATCTCTACAATGTTCTCTCACGAGAGATGTTGCAAGTTTTATCATTGTACAAAATCAGGCAAAATTTGAATTAAGGAACTGAATGCTATTCTGTATTCACTCAAATATGCAGGGATCCTCTAACAAACTAAAAAGATCTGTCCATAGTAAATTATAATATTTAGCACAATTTTTAATGAGGAAGTGTATAACCACAAATGTAACATGTAGAATTTAGTTTACAATTTACTGAACATCCGACAGCTGTCCAAATTTAACCAAAGATGCCACATTTAAAAATCACGTTCAAAATTAAATTTATGTATTTAATATCCCATTTGCAAACATTTTTAATAATAAAATTAATATTCACACATGCATATTTGTTTTTCTTTGTAATGGTAAACTAAAAATATTTATATTTGAATATAAAATGTTCCTGTTTTCTTTATAAATAATGTACACTTAAAAAACTTTTATCAATACACCCCAGATTCACATGGAATGTGCATATCTAAACATAAAATGTTCAAAATGACTGGGAAAATATCAAAGCCTAGACCAAATTCCACATGGATAAACAGTGTATTCTCTCTTGCACAATCACCAACAGCAGCGTATCCACATGAAACATATATAATAGCGTCTATCCGGCTTCCTCCACGCGGACATTGGGATTCTGGTGGAGATCTAAACTGGGATCATCCGCAGTGGCAATGCGCCCAAGCCAGGAGAAGACCACGATGAGCGTCAACAGACCTACAATGAAGATGATGGCAGCCATCCAATAGCGACGGTACAGGTGAACCCCACCTCTCCTGGTAGGGTGCGATGGACCGGATACTGACCTGCATTCATAACAAAATAACACTATGGGGCTCCTTCATTAGTGTCACTTTTAATTGAATTATTTTATAATCAACCTCTGAAATAAAAATTTTGACCTGCAAAAACTTATAATTCTAAACAAACCCTGACTAGTGTACTTGAAGTGACAAGAGTTGAGGGGTTTGGATGGCTCTTAATAGCAAGGTCTTGAGAGCGTATGAGGGTGAAATGAGGTGAGAATGGAGCAGTGCCAGAATGCACAGGCAGGGGAAACTGGAGATCCCAGAGAAAACCCATCAACCAGCAGCATCAACCAGCACAATTCCGATTTGCAAAAATCCGGGAGTGACCCGGCCAGGGATTTAACCCGGTTCACCTTGGTGCGAGGCGAGCAGGCTAACCGCTCAGCCACCGTGGCCCCATACTTGAAATGATGATGGCAGTGAATTAAGGAAAGCAGTTCTACAAATATCTTATTTTAATTTTAAATTGATGGGAAATTAAGTTTCCGTTTTGTACACATTAGAGTAATTAATATTATAAATATGTTTCTGTTTTTATAAAAACTTTAGTGTCACTAGGCTGATGCATGGATAAAAGTGATTAGGTCCAAGACACAAGTCATTCCACGTCACATAAGCACACACGTTACCTGATCCTCCCACATTTCTGTTTCTATCTTATATGCCTAATGCACATGAAAAGTACTTTTTTAAGAAGTTTTTTGGGCAAGTCATTTTTTAACAAATGTTCAAAATGACAAAAATTGTTAAATTTTGCAAGTTTTTGATTTACAAAAATTGGCTGCATCTCTGGACCAGCCAGCGCTAGGAAGTTCTAACTTGGCTTGTCTGAAAGCTCTTATGGTAAAAGCTCATAAGAATGAAGTCAGCAGGGCAATGCTAGGAATCAAAGAGTGTGTTTCACTGAAATATTGTAATGGGCAAAAGATTCACGTCCGCAAATGCTTTTTGCTCTGCAATCTAAAGGAGACATACAGTTTGTTCGTATATATGTTTCCATAATTTATATTTAGGAGTTACCACCCACAAATTCCATAATTCAGTAAGTGTGTACTACTCATCCGAACGTAACACTAATCATTATAGGACCATGCAATTTTCCTCAATTGCAAAAAGATGACAATCATTCAATTTTTTTAATAAATCTTATTTTTTTTTTGCAAAATATACTAAACTCAGAATTAACGTGTGAAAAAGATGCAATTCCATTATTCAAGCTAGTAAAGGCTTCTGTACATTTCACTGTAATTGTAATAATGTTGTGCTGCTTATGTTAAACGTTGTTTCATGTTCGAAGTACTGGGTAATTAATCTGCCNTGTTGTGCTGCTTATGTTAAACGTTGTTTCATGTTCGAAGTACTGGGTAATTAATCTGCCAGAATTTTCAACCTTTAACAATTAACATTATATAACAAAATACTGTCGTGCACATTTTTTTTTAGTTTCCTGACAACTTAACCAGCTATGTAGATGTTACTATGCAACATCCATAGATCATATTGTGCTCTGCTGTGCAACTTGAGAGAAAGTATAATGTCAGAGATATATACGTACTGTTATTACAGTGTTGTGTCCCAACTTGCACTATTGATGCAGCGCAACAGAAGAAAGTCCAGTGTTATCTGTTCACTTGTTCAATCTATGCTTTATTGTTCCATGCTTCCTATCACCATTCCATTTTCCTACCTTATCACATTTTAGGAAGTTGTGACAATGCATTGATAACTTATTGTAGATGTGAAAAAGCAAGTATCACATTTCAAAATGCCAACATTTCTTTTGCTACACCAATGTTTAAGAGTTCAAAAGTGATGGTTTTTTTTATATTTGATGATCTAACCAAAATTGTTATGTGTAAGTTTTGCAAAAGTCGTGTTGACTGGCGTCGGAAAGATGCGCGTAAAAACGAACCCATTCAGAGTGAATCTCATATACAGAAGAAAGAATCGTACTTCAAAAATAATGTGATATCAAAACAGTTGAGGATTATCAAAAACAAAAAGACAGAGCAGCAAAGAGAATAAAAAAGAATTTATTCTTAATTTCACAATTACTGTATGTTGATAGGTGCCAACTTCCAAAATTTCCTAGAAGGCAGATAATGACTGTGAGCATCTGGCTTAAAAAAAAGTGTGTCCTGTAAGTAGGCTTGGTTTTATTTTAATTATATAAATACACATTTTTTATAAAAATTATGTCTTTCCATTAAATACAAATTAAAATCTACGCAAGAACTTGCAGTTAAATTATGATGATCAAGAAGAATGTGATAACTTTAACACTGTATCTCAAAAGGAGAATGGTAAAGTCACCGACTCTATTTAGTGGAAGAAAACATCTTTCTCAGCAAGAAAAAGCTTAGAATGCAAAATTTGTTGTTTCATCTACCAGGAGTCAAAAAGTTGCTAAGGAAGCAGATGCTGTCCTGGATTCCTGACTTTGTCTAGTAGACTAGTCAATGTTAACACAAATAGTTTGGACAATGGTGGTGCTATTTGCTCTTCTGAAAATATAAATTCTCAGATTATCTACACAGGAAATGGCCTTGACATACAAAACCGCCAAACCTTTATGTTATCAGCTTTCCAAAGCTCTGCAACACACGATACAATGTTGCTCATCGAATACTGGTATACCCAGAACCCTACACGACAGACTTTTGGAAGTTGCTTACAAAAACGCAAGACCTAAGACTTCTTTCAGAACCGAAGTTGTCGAAAAAAGCAACTATNACTTTTGGAAGTTGCTTACAAAAACGCAAGACCTAAGACTTCTTTCAGAACCGAAGTTGTCGAAAAAAGCAACTATCGTCAATCAGACAAAGGAGAGCACAAAGTACTTCTATGCGACGCGTGGGAAATACCTGTGTTTGGGACACACTACAAGAGGAAAGTGGATGTAAATGTAGAGTTTGACGATAGTTTGTTNACTTTTGGAAGTTGCTTACAAAAACGCAAGACCTAAGACTTCTTTCAGAACCGAAGTTGTCGAAAAAAGCAACTATTGTCAATCAGACAGACAAAGGAGAGCACAAAGCACTTCTATGTGACGTGTGGGAAATACCTGTGTTTGGGACACACTACAAGAGGAAAGTGGATGTAAATGTAGAGTTTGACGATAGTTTGTTAACTGTTAGCAGAATCATGTTTTTTTTATAGCGATTATGTTTTCTGTTAAAGAACACGAGAAATAACTGATATACAAAAACAGAACTTCAGCATTATCATCATAGTATCCTATATTAATTTCTTTTCAGGAATTTGTTTTATACTTTCTTTGTGAAATGTGTAAATATTGTTTATACGGTTTCGTTAATACGTTCGTGTTAATGACTGTGCATGTAAAATAACTCAGGACATAAGTTATACACATGTTTAGGGCATTATTAAATATTCAATTGCCTTTACGTAAATTCCCTGTGGAATGAAAAGTTTCTGTTATTTAAATAGTAAGATAAAGTTGAAAACTGTTACGTAACGCCTCAAATAACTGCTACTTTTACCTGTCGCAGCACTCTTAGTTTATTTTTTCGATGTATGTATTAACATAATATTTAATTATTTTATTTGTTGTTTATTTGTGGCAGTTATATTTTATTTGCGTCTGTTCTAATTTACATTGAAATTGCAAAATGTTTTAATCTCTGAAAGTATATATAAGTCTTTCTGAATTTCTATCACAAACGTATTTCTATGTGGCTCGTTTTTCCAGAGAAGAATTGTTGTTTGGTTGCTATAGTAATGCACGACGTAATGTGCAAGATAAAATGTAGCCGTCTTGTTATTGGCGCAATGTTAGAAGGCGTCGTTTAAATATGCAGTTTACGATGCTTCTAGCTATCTTGTTTCCGCCGGGCAGATCGACACCTAGTAGGTCTTCGGCCTGGTGGGAAATTTCTATTTTATGGTTAATTTGGCAGAGTTACGTATTGTCTTGCAGACTGCCCAACGGGGTGAAGACACACGGCACAGAAGAGCAAGACAAAAGTCTGTACGTGCTACCTGCGCGGTTTAGCATTTAAATTCAAGGTAGACCTACAGTGATTTGCCTGTGGTACGGTATAGACTGTAACAGCGTACCCAGACACGAGAGTCTTGTGGGAAGATCAAGATCAGTGAAACCAGTCTAAGAAGATGCTACGAGATGTTGCTGCGATAAAGATTTTCAAGCTAAGTATTTTGAATTTCAACGCATACACGTCAATAAAATTAATTAATAATTTTTTTTTAATAATTTTGGCCTTTTATTTACACCATTTTAGATCAGTATGTTAAAGTTGCTCTGCCCATTTGCCTACGAAGTCCTGACAAGATATCATTTCTTCTCCCGACTGAATTGTTTTGAGAAAAACTTAATAAATTTTAATTTAGATCTTTTTGCATGCAGTTAAGGAACAATTAAAGGACATAATTATTTTTTGAATTGTTAATGGAGATACGTACAGGAAGACTACAATCATTGCTACGGCCACACAAAGCAGGACTAATTTTGAAACTATTTATGAATTTCTACATAGCATTTACAGAGATAGTAATTTATTTCATGATGTCCAGATCAAAACTTGTTCATTTAATCAAATCCCATATATATTTCGTTGAAGTGTNATAGTAATTTATTTCATGATGTCCAGATCAAAACTTGTTCATTTAATCAAATCCCATATATATTTCGTTGAAGTGTGTGTGTATTTATTTTCCAGTAGCCAGTGGTATTTTGGAATTCTGTTTTCTTCCTAGAGTCTTCTGTATGTTGTTTTTAGTCTATGGAGACTGGCGGCTACAAGTGTTCCAGAGAGTGAAATCTGTGGTCAGGTTTATCTGGTTTGTGTTACGTTGCTGCGAAGTCATTACTGTCCTGTGGAGCCGGGCAAGTTTCAACACCAGGTCAGCATTCACTGTTAGTGGTGACAAAATTATATATTGATCCAAGAAAACATTTTAATATCCCAACTGTCCTTTGTTTGTCATTCTACGTACATCAGGTTTTTGCGATACGTTGCATTGCTCACTCATTACAGTTAATAAAAAATATTTTATTAAAAACTTTTAGTTTAAACTAACAAAATATTTGATCAACCTGACACGTGGCATGCGATCCCTATGTTCTGGAAACACCCACGACAAACTGAAGGTTAACTGTCTAAAGTCAGTCTAACAACAAGACATGATAACCAGGGTTACTACAACTACCGGTAGTTACCAAGCTTCATTGTAATCACCGCAGGACGTCGGTTGATACCAGCAGCTCGCCTTAGCGCACTCGTGCTAAGACGAGCTGCTCTGTCTGCTCTCCTCCGCCTCGTGAGGAAACACCCAGCTATCACCAGTGACCAACACTGAACTTCTTCAGCACGCGCTGCAGCCCCAAAGAGTTTTTGTTCCCCCAAACTTGATACTCGCAGTCAACCCACAACACCCCACATCCCCCTTAAGTCCCTTCAGGACAACACAACTTCAGTTGAAGTACAGTTGTTCTGACGGCTACCCAATCTGTTGCTCTAGCTCTTCAAGCACTGTGACACTTTCTGCGACTTTTTTTTTTTTTATCATTTGTTGGTGTCCTTGTTTGGGGACATTTATTAAGTTGCTTCAAGGCAAAGCTTGCCCTTTCTCAATTCCTCGTTAATTAAATTTAACGGTAAAATTACAGTAAGGAATAGAATCAAAGAAGAAAACTAAAGCAAATGTAATTGTTTAAAAGGAAAGGTAATTATTGGTTTGTTGCTCTGACAGTTATATTGGCAGTAATATTAGTGACTAAAACATCACATATATGTGTACTGTTTCCAACTTCCTTTGAAATTAAAATAAATTTATAAAGATTTTTTTTGTAAAATTTAATACAGAATTAGGATTTTGAAAATTTAATTTTTGTCTTGCTAACATCTGTGTACTTGGAAGTGTGTCTAAAGAAATGTTGTGTAGGCTGGTCGATATTGATACCATTGATTCGTCCGACTATATCGAGAGCTCCATTGCACTCGTGCTGAAAGCACCGACTTTCTTTCTTCTGAAAGACTCAATTATGGCGTAATGTAACAGAATTTTTAGTGTGTTCTCAAATCTACTTAATATGAGTTAGTCATATTGTAATACCGCTCAGGGTAAATGAATTTTGTATTATAAATATTAGGGAATATTGAAGCATTAGTATTTGTGCGCTAAGTTGTCTTAATTTTGTTGTTTAGCGGTTCAACTGTAGTGATGGCATGATTCTTGGGATGGCAACTTACTAACGTCCATTACACTGTGGCATTCCCCGTCTTGCTTCCCTTCTGGAATCGCCAATATTCACTTCCGGCAGAATGTCTGCTAAGAAATTATTATTTCCCTGATTATCTTCTTTGCATGATTTGGAAAGAGGAGTTTCAGCTCGGCCTCGTACTGCTGATCTAGTCTTTGGTTGCCAACCTCTTTACATCTAAACTTTTCTATTCACGTTGCACCCTGTTTCTTATGTGACCAATTGCAGCCATACACAAAGTGTGTAGCTAGTGTCCTAGTGTGTAGCTAGTTCCTGTGGTTACATGGAGAAGGGCGGTGCAGCAGGCTCTTCAAGCCAACAGGCACCTTCACCTGTCTTTTGTTTCTTTCACCTTCCGTAAGATAATCAGTGCATTGATTTACAGCAGGAGAGTAAGGGTCACCGTGTTCTATTCTGGGCCTAATAAAACATGTTCTTAGTCTAACGGCCGTCTGTTCCTTCTTGAGTGAACTGTACCTAGTCCTTCCTGGTTAGAGTCACCCCACAAAGGAAAGGCAGGGAACCGAGGTTTGTGAACTTATTTTCCGAATCTAGAGTAGGACTGCGGCCTGTCCCCTAACAAGGACCTTGACGTACGTCACCCGAAACACCACACATTAGACAGCCACCCATACTGTGGNCTAACAAGGACCTTGACGTACGTCACCCGAAACACCACACATTAGACAGCCACCCATACTGTGGCCCAGGTACGCAGAGGTACCTGGGTGCACGCACGTTAGAGCCCCGACCACTAACAAGACACACGACGAAGAGGTTAGATCACCCTTGTCAGTTAACCCACTCCAGTCACCGCGTATAGACCCGCCTGAAGGAGTGCCAGGTCTGGTGAGGGATCTACCCCTTCTNCAGTTAACCCACTCCAGTCACCGCGTATAGACCCGCCTGAAGGAGTGCCAGGTCTGGTGAGGGATCTACCCCTTCTAGGTTACACTTAGTTAGGCGTATCATTGCCTGCCACCCCAGTACAGACGTGAACTGTAGCACCTTTTCCTTGTAAANAGGTTACACTTAGTTAGGCGTATCATTGCCTGCCACCCCAGTACAGACGTGAACTGTAGCACCTTTTCCTTGTAAATGAAGTTCACCCATAGAAGGGGAAGTAAGTGGAGCGAAAGAAGGGCAGCTGCTATCCTCGCCGAGAAACAGGCAATGCTTAACTAACCTTTCCCCAGCCTCTCTCTGTGTATGTTCATTGATCAAGTAGTGGGAACCATGAATATACCAATATGTCTGGTTTAAAAACAAGCAAAATGTATGCTTGCATGGTCTTTGATAAATTTTTCAGTAAAACCAGAGAAAAAGTCTATTTGGCTCAATACACTAACATAAAATAATCCAGATGCATGTTTAATATTCATAGCTTTCAAAGTGTTACGAGTTCAACTTATAAAAATAATAACATCTCTCTTATTAATTTTATTGTCGAGGTAAAACAAGTTTTGTACCATTAAATATAAGCTTAAAATTTCTTCCTCGTCAGACTGTTTAAAAAACATTCCGTATTGGAGGAATAACAAAAAAATTTGTCGTCCTTTTCTAATCAAACAGATAATTTCATTACATCGGTGGACGTGTGGATCATGTTTTTATGCGCTCACCAGATAAATAATAACCATTACTGTTATATATGGCTCCATGTGTAGTTTTGCAGCTACACAAATGCTACAAGTACACTTGTGGTTTACCTCAGTGGGAACTTGGGGCTGTGAACGATGCCGAAATAGAAGTTAATTAATTACTAAAGTGTAAATTGAAACAAATTCCAATAAAAAAAAGATTTCTATAGTCATAAAATAAATTGTTCTACAAATCTGTACGAGCACGTACTAATCTTAGTAAGCAAAGTATTGTGGGTTAAGTTCTTGGAATTAAGTTATCTATGAAAATAAAGAGACTTTCACATACTGATAAAATAAAATTAATCTAGTTGGAAAATCNCTTGGAATTAAGTTATCTATGAAAATAAAGAGACTTTCACATACTGATAAAATAAAATTAATCTAGTTGGAAAATCAATGAATTTGTGTAACAACTTTTTTGAGAGTAAAAATAATCAGAAACAAAAATATGGGGAAAACTCTACTCAAGAACTCAATCTGGCACGTTTTCCATAGCAAATCAGAATACAATAGATGCATATCTCTTTTAAACTAATTAAAATGTTATTTGCATTTTCTTGCAACAGTGTTGTGTCAATTATAATGTGTTGGTTTAATTGTGTCCAGATGGATGGAAAGTCAGCAGCCATGAAACATATTCTGTGATCCCATTTGTGATTTATCTGCATTTCAATACCACGTGCATTGAAGTCCACGTGTATTGGAATTTAATTGTGTCAGTCCCCTGAGAAACACTGGATACACATGTCGGATTCCATTTCTTGTATGGTTCATGGTGTAGTCTAATTATATTATACATTTGTCTTTCATTTCAGGAGAAAAAAGGACAAAATATGTATCAGGTTAAATACCTGAGAGTCACGTATCACACAAAAGCTTGACATTGACAAGCTTATCTTTATGTGAAGGTAAGTTTTACGTAAGAAAATATCATAATAGATCCCATTGAAACACTAACTAGGAATAATTCCAGAACAAATACTGCTTGCAGTAATATTTAAAAGCAGGCAGACAATAAGATCATCTACGACAACCTGCACTGCAGTGTCTGACATGCTTGAGGTGCCATACTCACTTCCACCAGCGTAAGAACCATTCCAGGGCTGACCTCCGCTTGTACTTGTTCTCATCATGGTCGAATGACACATCTTTTGAGTCGTCTAGTGCTTGAAAGACACGTCGTGGCAGTTGACCTACACACAAAGGTAACATATTTTTTACTGACACGCATGTTGATTTTACAGCAGAATGTTTCACTTGCACATCCAGATTTTATAGTTTTCTATATTATGCAGTATGTTAACAAGGAAAATGTCAGCAGAAATACAAGCACTGCATGGCCAAATAATAAATGTTAGTTAAGTTTTAATGAGAATGTAAATAGTAACCTAGACAATGTAAACAGGCAAATCAATAGAGTTAGTAAACTAGTAGACAAGAAAATAAGACAGTGTTAATGAAGTAGTAGACAGGAAAATAGTGTGAATTAGAATGTAGACCAAAAAATAGAGGGTAGTAAAATAAACTGCATGGACAAGAAAATGACATTTTTAAGAAAAGGTTGGACAGTGATGGCAAAAGGTTGGACAGTGATGGCAAAAGGTTGGACAGTGATGGCAAAAAAGGTTGGACAGTGATGGCAAAAAAGGTTGGACAGTGATGGCAAAAAAGGTTGGACAGTGATGGCAAAAAAGGTTGGACAGTGATGGCAAAAAAGGTTGGACAGTGATGGCAAAAAAGGTTGGACAGTGATGGCAAAAAAGGTTGGACAGTGATGGCAAAAAAGGTTGGACAGTGATGGCAAAAAAGGTTGGACAGTGATGGCAAAAAAGGTTGGACAGTGATGGCAAAAAAGGTTGGACAGTGATGGCAAAAAAGGTTGGACAGTGATGGTGAAAGGTTGGACAGTGTCGAACTAAGATGAAAAAGGAAAGGAGACCCTCAAGAAGGAACTGCAAGAATGCCTAAATCAGCATGGAAGACGTGCAAAGGCTAAGGAAGGGCTAAAANGGAGACCCTCAAGAAGGAACTGCAAGAATGCCTAAATCAGCATGGAAGACGTGCAAAGGCTAAGGAAGGGCTAAAATTGACAACCACGAAACAAATGGGTACAGGCAATGCAGAGAAGGTAGAAGTCACCACCATTATAGCGATCGCAGGAGAGGTTCAGCAATTCTGCAATGTGGGTACACCTAGGACAGGGGTGGGTAAAGGTGTCACAATTAAGGCCTGCCCCCTAAGCAATGGACAGCTGTCACCTTGGCGTGAATATCGGCACCAGTTTGAGATCAATGCCATCCTGAATGGACGGACTGACAAGCNCTTGGAATTAAGTTATCTATGAAAATAAAGAGACTTTCACATACTGATAAAATAAAATTAATCTAGTTGGAAAATCCATGAATTTGTGTAACAACTTTTTTTGAGAGTAAAAATAATCAGAAACAAAAATGTGGGGAAAACTCTACTCAAGAACTCAATCTGGCACGTTTTCCATAGCAAATCAGAATACAATAGATGCATATCTCTTTTAAACTAATTAAAATGTTATTTGCATTTTTCTTGCAACAGTGTTGTGTCAATTATAATGTGTTGGTTGAATTGTGTCCAGATGGATGGAAAGTCAGCAGCCATGAAACATATTCTGTGATCCCATTTGTGATTTATCTGCATTTCAATACCACGTGCATTGAAGTCCACGTGTATTGGAATTTAATTGTGTCAGTCCCCTGAGAAACACTGGATACACACGTCGGATTCCATTTCTTGTATGGTTCATGGTGTAGCCTAATTATATTATGCATTTGTCTTTCATTTCAGGAGAAAAAAGGACAAAATATGTATCAGGTTAAATACCCGAGAGTCACGTATCACACAGAATCTTGACATTGACAAGCTTATCTTTATGTGAAGGTAAGTTTTACGTAAGAAAATATCATAACAGATCCCATTGAAACACTAACTAGGAATAATTCCAGAACAAATACTGCTTGCAGTAATATTTAAAAACAGGCAGACAATAAGATCATCTACGACAACCTGCACTGCAGTGTCTGACATGCTTGAGGTGCCATACTCACTTCCACCAGCGTAAGAACCATTCCAGGGCTGACCTCCGCTTGTACTTGTTCTCATCATGATCGAATGACACATCTTTTGAGTCGTCTAGTGCTTGAAAGACACGTCGTGGCAGTTGACCTACACCCAAAGGTAACATATTTTTTTACTGACACGCATGTTGATTTTACAGCAGAATGTTTCACTTGCACATCCAGATTTTATAGTTTTCTACATTATGCAGTATGTTAACAAGGAAAATGTCAGCAGAAATACAAGCACTGCATGGCCAAATAATAAATGTTAGTTAAGTTTTAATGAGAATGTAAATAGTAACCTAGACAATGTAAACAGGCAAATCAATAGAGTTAGTAAACTAGTAGACAAGAAAATAAGACAGCGTTAATGAAGTAGTAGACAGGAAAATAGTGTGAATTAGAATGTAGACCAAAAAATAGAGGGTAGTAAAATAAACTGCATGGACAAGAAAATGACATTTTTAAGAAAAGGTTGGACAGTGATGGCAAAAGGTTGGACAGTGATGGCAAAAGGTTGGACAGTGATGGCAAAAAAGGTTGGACAGTGATGGCAGAAAAGGTTGGACAGTGATGGCAAAAAAGGTTGGACAGTGATGGCAAAAAAGGTTGGACAGTGATGGCAAAAAAGGTTGGACAGTGATGGCAAAAAAGGTTGGACAGTGATGGCAAAAAAGGTTGGACAGTGATGGCAAAAAAGGTTGGACAGTGATGGCAAAAAAGGTTGGACAGTGATGGCAAAAAAGGTTGGACAGTGATGGCAAAAAAGGTTGGACAGTGATGGCAAAAAAGGTTGGACAGTGATGGCAAAAAAGGTTGGACAGTGATGGCGAAAGGTTGGACAGTGATGGTGAAAGGTTGGACAGTGATGGTGAAAGGTTGGACAGTGATGGCAAAAGGTTGGACAGTGATGGTGAAAGGTTGGACAGTGTCGAACTAAGATGAAAAAGGAAACGAGACCCTCAAGAAGGAACTGCAAGAATGCCTAAATCAGCATGGAAGACGTGCAAAGGCTAAGGAAGGGCTAAAATTGACAACCACGAAACAAATGGGTACAGGCAATGCAGAGAAGGTAGAAGTCACCACCATTATAGCGATCGCAGGAGAGGTTCAGCAATTCTGCAATGTGGGTACACCTAGGACAGGGGTGGGTAAAGGTGTCACAATTAAGCCTGCCCCCTAAGCAATGGACAGCTGTCACCTTGGCGTGAATATCGGCACCAGTTTGAGATCAATGCCATCCTGAATGGACGGACTGACAAGCCGCTGGCACTCCACCTCGCGACTGTACTGACACGAGCTACACTGAACATACTGCAGTCACTGTCAGAGAGACACTGACTGGTGTACTCCACACTGACGCCAGCCTCGGAGCTGGGTTTCAGTGACCGATACCTGCGACGCACACTCCATGCCCAGCAGCGGCAATCGGGCGCACCCACACTCTATAAAACCTTTTTTTGCCATTATTGTTTGGTTTGATAAATTCAAGTCAAGAACAGGCTTACCCAATATTAAGTTGGCTCGAGAATCTGCTAGTTCAGATANTGGCAATCGGGCGCACCCACACTCTATAAAACCTTTTTTTGCCATTATTGGTTGGTTTGATAAATTCAAGTCAAGAACAGGCTTACCCAATATTAAGTTGGCTCGAGAATCTGCTAGTTCAGATAAAGTAGCTGCACAGAATTTTGCTCAAACTTTTGCTGAAATTGTTGAAGATGGGAATAATTCTGCTCATAAAATTTTTAATGTTGATGAGACAGGGTTACTTTGGGAAAAAATGCATGACTGAAGATATTTGGCAAAAGAGGAGAAAGTTGCGCCTGGGCACAACGCAGTTACGGACGGGCTCACATTGCTTCTTGGTGGCAATGCAGCTGGAGACGTTAAACTGAAGCCCCTGCTCGTCTACCATTCTGAAAATCCCAGAGCATTCAAAAGGAAGGATAAAGAGAAACTGTCAGTTATCTGGAAAGGAAATTCCAAAGCCTGGGTAACTGGAGCACTTTTTCAGAATTGGCTTGCCCATCATTTTGTTTCTGCTGTGAAAAAGTACTGCTGTGCAAAAACTATAGCTTTCAAGGCATTGTTAGTTTTGGATAATGCATCTGGCCACACACATATGTTAGAAGACATGTATCCAGAAATCAAAGTTGTTTTTTTCCTGTCACCGAATACAAGTGAGATCCAGCCCATGGATCAGACTGTTATTGCCACTTTCAAGCGGTACTACACGGTCAACCAAGCAATTGAGGCTATCGACAAGGAAGGTGGGCCGAACCGCAAAGAATTCTGGAAAGGGTAAAACATCCTGGATGCAGTCAATAATATTTCAGAATCTCGGACTGAAGTAAAGCAATCAACAATGGCTGGTTGATTGGATGAATTCGTGCCCCTGATTTGGTACCGAACTTTTGAAGCTGCAAGAGAAGAAGTTGTTCACATCATAACCAACTAGACTTTGGGAGTCGCTACAGAAGATGTGAATGAGCTGATTGCATCACACTCGGAGCTTCTGAGTAATGAAGACTTGATTGTATTGCAAGAGGTAGACCGCCTGGTGCCTGCTGATGACTGAAGATAAAAGTCAGAACCTAACCACCAAAACATTGAATGAAGCTTTTGCCCATCTTGAGAGGTTCAGTAATGTTTTAGAAGAAAGTGACTCGGATGACGACGGAATCTTGAGGGTTCGTCCAGCTGTTGTAAAGGATACAGCATGCTACAGTCTGCTGCGTGAAGAAAAAAAATTATCTTGTGTTCAGGTTTTTCTTAAAAATGTTTCCACAAAAACTGCTACAGTAGGGTCTGAGGAGGTGTATCCCAGACATGTGACAGAGAAGCAGGAAGTTCTAGTTCTCAATACCAGTAGCCTAACTTGTAAATATGTACGCCAAACTCAAAATGTTTGTGAATCCTAACGCTATGTATATACAGAAGGTGAAAATCAACATCTCAGGTGAGAAATCATAGAAAATGTATTTGTATTTATGTTTTATGTTTGGTTCCAGTGTAAAACCTGTTAAAAGACAACTGCACCATGTTTCTTTATGAAATACATTCCATGTCTACCAAAATTATAAATTTTGTAAAATTGTGCAGAATATGTACAAAAGTAAAGGACTGCCTGTATTTACCTAATTTAATGTGCAACTTTACTGCTGATCTCGTGCAAAAACACATAAGTAATATTTCAATATAATTTTTGTATGTAGGAGTCGGGATGAGTTAGTATCTGTCCAATTTCCAAAATGACCCCTTCGCAGTAAACTACTTTTTTCCTGGGAGTCATGAAAGGTCATAGTTTCAAGGGTTCACTGTAATTTGATGTATGTAAAAATAATGTAGATATTTCAACAAAATCAACAGTAATTACAGTGGAACCCTGTTATAACATTTTCCGCTTCATAAGCTGTCTTCCCTTGGTCCACAGACATGTTCTTCAATACAAAATAACCCTCTCGTAAAGTTTTCCCTTATATAAGGTTGACATTTTTCTTGGGTCCCTTTAGAAATGTTACCGTATTTTATCACATATAAGTCGCCTGCGCTTATAGGTCGCACCATTATTTTCAAAGAGTGTTAAAAAAAAATTATATTTATTGATTATAGGTCGCGCTCATCGTTGTGGTTGTACATCCTGTACAACACGGCCTGCGCCGCAGATGGCTGATGCATGCGACCTAGGCAAAGGCAGTGTGGCAGCTGTGTCCGTGCAAGCAAGCGGTGTTGCCAAGCGTACAGCGCAGTCACGGTACGCCACAAGTTGTTGGACGTAGTTCGTCTGGAATGCTCTGATATAGCGCTCGAGACGCAGCCTTGACTGCTGGAGTTTATATATTTATTGGAAAAAAGATATAACTTATAAACATGTAATTTAATTTTAAGTGATATTTTTACAAAAAAAATTTTACCAAGCTTTTTTTTTTCATATATATTTCAAGTATTTCTAACTATGTATTTTAAAAGCAAAAAACGTAACCATTATTTCTGCAGTTTATCTTTGAAAGTTTTAAATAAACGTGCAAAATATAGAAAGGCATTTGAATATTTCCGTTACGTAAGTCCTTTCGCAATCCTTGACAGAAAAAGAAATTTTAAAAGAATCAAATGAAATAAAAAGAATTGATTCTTGCCATCCATAACTGACAATCTATAATTCTCGAAAGCTTTCTGTGAAATGTACAGATATATCAGCACATTCTTGGGTACCAAATGTTAGCCTTGACTTANTCAGATGAAACATCTGGAAGAGGTGTACCAAAAGAGCAGAAGCAAAGCTTCAAAGTGTCTTCGTACAAACAATTTTTCTACAACAAAGAGACTCCTGGGAAGGTGGTTGCAAAACTCTTCATTGATGGATTTGTCGAGTCCACCTTCTCACTNCTTCAAAGTGTCTTCGTACAAACAATTTTGCTACAACAAAGAGACTCCTGGGAAGGTGGTTGCAAAACTCTTCATTGATGGATTTGTCGAGTCCACCTTCTCACTGCTCAAGGCTAAAAATCCACCGAACTTGCCAACAGTGAAGGCCTATCCTTTGGGGAAGGTAAACTTAATAGTGTATCTTCAGTTAACCTAACTAATTTTAGTCAGGTTTATATATACAAATCAAATTGCATTACATTTTTTCTGTTGTAATAAGAGTTCTGCTGTATTTACTTTTTTTCACATTATATGCTTGCATTTTCTTTGCCTAACTGGGTTGTATTCTTTAGGTACCCATTAACAACAAAAAGATGAACGACCTAAAGAAGCTCCAACCTTATCTCGTGGGGTATGAAGAGTTCTACGACACCATATTTGAATGGCCAACCACAGACGGAGTGGTGAATATCAATGACCAGGACGATTAGGACTACAAAAACCGATAAACATATTGTAAATATTCATAATTTTAAAAATAATACCTGTCTTTCTTTTTTAAAATGTTGGTTTTATTTAATATCATCCAAAAAAACATTTAAAACATTATGTTTTAGTAAAGAAAAAAAAGTGATTAGGTCGTTTGTTGCAAAAACCCGTCAAGTGCAAAACCTTTATTATTTTATTATATGAAAACAGATTTAGTGAAAAGAAAATTAGATTGAAAAACCTTCATTTAATAAGTACTTAATATTTAAAAAATTCCAAACTACGAAAAAAAATCACACAATTATCTCAGAAGAGTTTTTTTTTATTTTCTTAAAAAGAGAAAATTGGCAGTTGACGGGTTTCTGAAATAATCTATTCAATTCTCGAAAGCTTTCTGTGAAATGTACAGATATATCAGCACATTCTTGGGTACCAAATGTTAGCCTTGACTTACAGGTCCTTCTCTTATATCATCTTTGCGCCGCACGTAGTGTTTTTATGTTGTGGCAGTGAAGAAGTGCAACAGAGTGTTGTGATGGAAAAGCGAAGTACCTACACCGCAGGTTTTAAAATGAAAGTAATTTTGTTTGCTGAAGAGTTTGGAAATCAAGCCGCAGGCCGTTAATTCGGCATAAATGAAAAGTTAGTGTGGGGCTGGAGGAAGCAGTTCATTTTTCTCACTTATAGGTTGCACGCCCAGTTTTCAATAAATTTTTTAAAATAAAATGTGAGACTTATATGTGATAAAATACGGTATAANATAGGTTGCACGCCCAGTTTTCAATAAATTTTTTAAAATAAAATGTGAGACTTATATGTGATAAAATACGGTATAACAGGATTTAACTATACATGTATATTTTTTATATTTTTCATTTACTGTCAGTCCACACCAAAACAGAAACTACAAATACTGGTGAGAATGTTTTGGATGTATGAAAAAATACCAAAAAACAATGAAAATATATTTGCTCTTTATATATACCTAATTGTACATACTATAGCTTAAAGTGGCATTTATTCCTGTTTCCTCATCTATATTTTCTTGGAAACAGCATTTATAAATTAAACTGTCAACAACCTCAGCTCAGTATGTCTTTCAAACAATGGCTAATTTGTCCACAAAGACATTTATACAATTACATGTATATTTAGTAAGTATAGTGGTTTTATGTCGTAGCTAGCTATGGTCAAAGATATTTACGCAGTTGTGTGTGTACTGGTAAATTTCATAAGTACCATTGTTTCATGTAGAAATTATCCACTCCAAAACAAATATTTGTGGTGTATTCATGGGTAAAATAACAAAAAATTGTTTAGGCTAAACACATATCTTGGACACTATAGTTGCTTAACCACCCTAGCTTTATAAATTTTTTAAGCACATATTTAACACAATGAAAATTTAGTCATACTTTAGATTTTCAAAAGTTTTTGCATGCCATAGTGAATGTACAGTATCGCACTGTTGTGTGTATATCCTATGCACTAATATTTCCTGTTCCTTCACCACTGTTTTTTTACAAACAATTATTTAAATGCTAAATATGATGGGTCTGCTAAACCTTAAGTCAATGTTACCTGCTATTTTGTTATTCCCAATAATAAGNTTTAAATGCTAAATATGATGGGTCTGCTAAACCTTAAGTCAATGTTACCTGCTATTTTGTTATTCCCAATAATAAGGGTCTGCTAAACCTTAAGTCAATGTTACCTGCTATTTTGTTATTCCCAATAATAAGTTGCAGCGAATACCAAACNAGGGTCTGCTAAACCTTAAGTCAATGTTACCTGCTATTTTGTTATTCCCAATAATAAGTTGCAGCGAATACCAAACAAGGCTATCAATTTTTGTTTTAAGTAGCAAAAATATTGATTCTCAATCTTTTGATTTTTTTTATGCTAATAAAACTAGCGGTGCTAAATGATTTTGACAACTCAAGTTTTGAATTATAGAATGCAGGTGACACTAACGCAGAATAGTATTGCACTATAACCCACTTGCCTCATTTCTCAAAGTGCGAATTACCTTAAGAAAAGCCTGTTGCAGAAAAATGTTAAGCACAATATTTAAATAAGTTGCTTATTACATGCACGATACTAAAGAATACAGAGTTTTGAAAAGGAACTGAGCATTATCATTATTACTTTCCACTGTGAGAAACAACAAACAAGCAAGGGGGTTATGTTATATTCAGGCATACACAATACAATGAGCTTGAAATAACATACTGTATAACTCCTCTACAATCCATTACTGTATTGTATATTAACTTTCCCAATCATTTTGTGACTTTTCACACGTTCAATTTAATGCTCGCATGGTATAAACCTTCCTTTGTTTGAAATATTACTTCCTGGTCCCTTGAATTACGTAAAGGAGTTTACTGTATGCAGTATAGGCTGAGATGCAGGGCAGGAGACACAGGGAAGTAGAAGCAATTTGTACACAGTTTTAAAAGAGCATACAGAAAGTCACCAGATAAAATCAAAGGGCAAATTAAAAGGGTACAGTAGAACAGAGCCTGCATGAATAACAAAAGCTGATAGACTGAAGTAATTTACAACATGGAACAAGAGAGACAGCAGTCGAAGATAAAGGAATTAAAAAGCAAGTGTATTCTGCGGTACAAAATATTATTTATATAGGTAACAAGACTGCTCATAAAAAGCAGTTTGTGCCGTGATGAATCTTGCTTAAGAGAACTCGTCAGTCTCTTCTAACAAAATGGTACTAAGATTGCCCATGAAAAACAGATTGTTCATTTGATTATTTCCCTCCATTTCTCAGTGAATTGCAACATTTTGCACAAATACAATTATGTGCAGTAAGTTAAAAAGTGCTTAAAAACAACAAACAGCCTATAACCAACATATCTGGCTGTAAAAAAAAAGGACTCTTATATTTTATACTAACTGCATAGAGCTACAACGTTGTATAATTAACAAAGAACTCTTAGCAGTTTTATACTGCAACAAACAGATTCTGAACACGCCACCAAAATGGAGTTGTGACGATAGTATCCCTTGCAGTTTGCAAAAGTAAGTGAGCTAACTGCTGCCATGCGTTTGTTCCACAATATGGTCATTACCTGCAACTGGGAAGCTGTCGCTGCGACTGAAAGCAGACGGGGTGTCGTCCACATGAACGACAGAGTGCGGGCCGCCCCCAGGAGTAGAGTGGTTGGCTTCGTACACAGGTGCAACAGGCTTTTTAGGAGTGCTTTGTCTCTGACTGGTGGTCGCAGTGTCAACATGGTTCAACGTCCCGCTCGAACCATTCTCTGTCAACAGTTTCCGACCATCCGTGCTGGGACGCTGCTCGTGGTCTTCGCTCAGCTATCCACCACAAACAAAAGTACACCTACAGTTAGTAATTAACTACATCGGTCAATCAATACACTTTTATATGGTTGCCTCTTCTTTAAAGGTTTCACTGACTATTTGCACTCAAGTACTGTACACTGGAATGTCGGGGCTCGATCCCAGTACCTACATATGCTAAGCGTTTGCAAAACAACAGCCCAAAATATCAGAGAGGCCAATCCAGTCACCTATAACACTACTTAATGACATACAGGAAAAACTTTTTAATCTGTACAAAAACTTATTTCAGGGAAGCAGAATGAAAGAGCAGGTTAAGTTTGGGCAATACCATTAATTTCTGGTTATCTATTTGGTTATGTTTCTATAAAATCTGTTAAATTTTGCAATCCTCTTTTCTTCCAAAATTACTATCAACAGGCACTGTAGATATTTTTTAATACCACAGTTGTTAAGTACAGTAAGTTAATGAAGGTCAGGTTGAAAGGCCATGGACAACATCTGATATCTCTCCAGCCTCCGTTACACAAGTGGTCCCCCAGTCAGGCTCCGTTACACAAGTGGTCCCCCAGTCAGGCTCCGTTAACGTACACCAACTTACTGTTATGACGCGAGGGTAGCAGGCCTGCGGAGCTGCCACCACCTGTATGCCCACTGCCCGCATCACACACCGCTGGGGCACGTTTCATCTCCCCACCTCTCCTGCCACTGCCTAGAAGGGGTAAGTAATCCAGCTCTCGCTCTCTCTCTCCACCTTCCCCGTGATCCCTTCACTCACCCTGGGGCTCACAGTATTTATCCCGGCCATGGACCGCAGTTCAAGGCTCATTTTTGCCTCAGCCCACTTGTACACCATTACTCTACCCAAGCGTGCATTGACCTTCACTTTACCTTCAACGTTTGCCACAGTACGAAGCCCTTATGCTTGCCTTTGGAGTTGCTGTCGCCCTGTCAGCGTCCTCGTCTTCAGAGACTACAGCCCACGACAGAAGTAGCTGGCAACCTAGGTCTGGCCCTTCAGGGCATGGTGATGTTGCAGGCTGGTTTATTCTGTTTTAAGTTGGTTTTCCAATAAAACAGTTTGAAACTACCTGGGAGTTTCTCTACCAGCTCTCTTATCTTTCTAAACCGGTTACCCTGCTTTCACCTTATTTCAACGTGTGTCCTCGCACACTCCTCCAGGAGTTGGCACAGGCTCGCTCCCCCTCTCGCCCTTCCGACATATTCAGCACACAACATGCCTCCGTGCTGGCGACCAGGATATGGCTATAACTCTGCCTTGTCGGTCACCACCAGAGAAGAATTTTCAGCCCCTGTAGAATCATTCATAGTAATACGTGGCATACTGGCGATAACCCCACCCTAGTTGCATACTTGCTGGGGGCCTGCAGGGGAGGTCACCCTAGAGCACTACTTGTACATCTCCCCCTCCCCCTTTTCTCTGCATCACTAATGCATTGCCATAAGGCTTGGCAGTGTTACCCCGTAATGAGTACCTCCGCTTCCCTGCCCTCAGGAGGAAAAACAGTAGACACCCCCCCCCCNTGACTATGGAATCAAAACAACTTTCCATGAAAAATTTAAGCAATTACTTGTAGCCATTAAATACGGCACAGACATTTGGCAAAATACTGAAACACTGTAAAATGTTTGCCTTTTTATACAATGTAAAAGTGAAAGATCAAATGGTCGAAGGTTCATTATATGGTTAGCTTTTGTATCCTAGTTGTGGACCACACAAAAAAATAACAAATTTTGTTATGATGAACTAAAACTGATCGACAACCAAGACGGTGTGAATGTTGCAACAGTCTAAATTGCAAAATATCTTTAAGGCACACTCTGCAATATTTCAGGACATCTATAAACCATTTTCTGTTGTTAAGACTTTGAAGAAACATACATTTTGTCAAACCAAAAAAAAATATCATCTTGAGACTGTACATTAATTTTCAGTGCACAGTTATTTGAAATGATTACCTATTTCTAGAGGTCTGCGAGTACTCACAAGACAAAAGCTAAAGCCAAATGCCTGCTTTCAGCTCAAGTTATACTTGAAATATTTTTTATGTTTAAAAAATGTGAGCTTTTATACCAATGTCTGGTCATTCAGTTGGCGACCGTTGAGACTGTTTTACTATTAATGAAAGAAAACAACGCATTGTTTATTAACAAAATTTTAATATTTAAAAGGTAGATATGTTATGGTTAAAATTGTTTCTCAGAACTGCATATACGATCACAGATTCCTGTTAAAATTAGCATACAAATGGGGCCGCGAATCAGCGCAATATGCAGCGCCTGACAAAACAGGAGTGTTAATTTATTCATAAATGAAAAAATATTTTAAAAGGCAGATGTGATACTGTTAAAATTATTTCTTAAAACTACAGATATGAATGCAGAGCAAGTACTATCTTTATTACAAAACTAATTTTTTTTTTGTATGCAATAAAATAACTTGACCTTGAGCTCGAAGCTCAGGAACTTAGTACACTCGCTTGGGCTCAGCTCAAACTAAAACTCCCAGGCTCGCAGACCTCTACATATTTCAATAAGAATTTGAAAGGAACTTTTCACTACACTGTGCAAGATATTTATTGTGAGAGGTTGTAATGTACCTTTGACAGCAGACTGGAGGTTATAACTCGTGAACCAATGAAACAGAGACCTGACCTACCTCTAACGCAACTAGCATATACACACCACGTAGCTATTCTTACCAGGGGCAGCCCCAAGCCAGCCCTGGCCCAATTCACACCAGCCAGCTTCTCTCGAAGCACGTCGGCAACAGGGGAGACGAGATTGCCAGCCGGGAACAGGCCCACTTTGCACGAGGGGCAGACATAGCCCGCTGGTGCAGTGGTCGGCGGCAGTTGTCGAGCATACTGGTCCAGGCACCCCCAGTGATACACATCTACAACCCACAGCATGGTGAACCCCCATCAACTTCCAACTCTCACCAATAACCACAACGCCTTAAAATTGCAACACTTAAAAGAATAGTTTCACTTCTAAATCTCATTAATTTATTATGTTGATTTTCAATCACCAGAGCTCCAAAACTTTGAATGGACTTCAGAACATATTTCTCTGTATGCCGTTACTTGATCACATAAAACCAGCATATAACTTGAAATGTAGAGAACTACAGTAATTAAAAAAATTTAATATTATCAATCAAATCATATTTTCAGTGTATACTATATTTGTCATACATTAAAAATAAAATCAAAGACCATAGGGCTAAGTTATAATGAAATACAGTGTTAGGGTATTTTCGGACAGGATACCAATATCAGCTGGCATGACAAACAATGTACTGAAATGGGAGTCATTCACACAGTAACATACAGTGTTGGGTCAGTGAAAATTATTAGCTTGACCTCTGGTTGTTGTAGACATGGTTGGCTATATGTTGACAAATTGTGCGACAGTCCGATACCCAGCTGTTGAGAATAATGTTCCTTAATGTCAGCTTGCACACATGTTCCGACCCGTCTGAGTAGACTACTTGTTTTGTATTCTGTGCTCATATTTCATCCAGTGAAAACAAAGCATTTTTGATTGCCACTGGGTAGTGTGATACTGTTATATTTTATTAATATGCAAGGACTAGTTCAGAAGTCATGGCAATGTAGATGAAACTGCGCTGTACCAGCGTTGTATGCCATGGTCTGGACTGTACCACTGATCAACAGCACAACGGAATGAAAGATTACACACACCGTATCACTGTGCTTAGTTGCTCTAATGCAGCGGGAACACAAAAAGTAAAGCTGTTAGTTAGTGGCAAAATTTGGTGATTGTTCTGTATTGCGTACCCTTATGATAAACCCATAGTAAAACCGCAAGTGCAGTATCAAGTATCCATTCAAATTATTTCCTTTACAAGTCAGTGTACTATTGCGTATCAGGCCGAATTCCGTTTAGCGTATCCAAGTTCAAGTCAATTGTTCCATTTAGCGCATACAAGTGTAGTTTTACTTAAAAAAATAAAAATTTTCAATTGGAAAACGTACAATGGTGTGTGCGGGGTGTAAAATCACCATGTTAAACGCTCGGAAATTGATTTATTTCTCACCGGACGTAAACACATTCCTCATCGAGCAAGACATCCTTAAACCGTCAATACAGTGCGGACGATGTAGAAAAGGCGAAGCCAAGTTCGTGGACAATCGAGGTTTGTTTTACTGGTGTCGACAGCTCACGGAGAATGGCACAAAATGTAATTTTAAAGTGTCGGCGAGACAGGGCCGTTTCATGGGAGATTCAAATTTGTCGCCAGGCAAGATTATCGAGTTGTGTTTATTGTGGTGCCTGATCAAGTATCCCCGACAGCAGACTATAGTAAACGAACTTCAGTGCTCAGGCAAGACAGACATCGCCTGGTTGGATTTCTGCCGCCAAGTGTGCGTAGACTGGGTGTCAACTTACAGGAAACAAATCGGCGGGCCTGGCAAAATAGTCGAGATAGATGAATCAAAGTTGGGTAAGCGTAAAAACCGCAAGGGACGAAAAGTTCACGGCCAGTGGGTTTTCGGCAGTGTAGAAAGAGGTGATCCTACTAATTTCTTCCTGGTGCCAGTGGAAAAGAGGAACGCCGCGACCTTAGTAAAATGTGTTCGTGAATGGATTGTGCGGGCACGACGATAATTTCAGACTGTTGGCGAGGTTACAGTAACTTGGACATGCACGGCTATCGCCACNCCGGGCACGACAATAATTTCAGACTGTTGGTGAGGTTACAGTAACTCGGACATGCATGGCTATCATCACATGCAAGTAAATCACCGGAAGGAATTTGTGTGTAGTGAAAAGAGTGGAATAGTTAACACCAGAANCGGGCACGACGATAATTTCAGACTGTTGGTGAGGTTACAGTAACTCGGACATGCACGGCTATCATCACATGCAAGTAAATCACCGGAAGGAATTTGTGTGTAGTGAAAAGAGTGGAATAGTTAACACCAGAAACCAACTAAAGTTGAGGCCCGGTGAGGCTTTAAGAGTACACACTCAAAACATCGAACGGAGTTGGTGTTCGGTGAGGTATAGCATTTAATGTTTTGGTAGACGGGAAAGTTGTGGGTCGGTTACTTGACAGAATAAATTTGGAAAAAGAACCACCCATATGGGCAAAGACTGCACTCTTTCTGATCCATGCAGCCGCCATGCATGAGGGAACTCGCCACGAAGGAAACAAATTGTTTGCATTTGTACAAAAAAAAATAAACAGATAAACGAAAAGTATATATATTTTATTCATTTTCAGATACAGGCAAGGGCGAGTGAAAAAAAAGTGTGCGCAAGTAGCAGTTAATAATAGTTTAAAATTAAAGTGCTAATGGCTAGCTGTTTAAAATGAAAGTGACTTGTTATTTGCGTCAGTTTAAAGTGCAAAGGAGTTTTACTAGTAAAAAATTAAAGTGTTAATGGCTTTCGGTTTGTGGTGTCTGTTTAAAATGAAAATGACTTGTTATTTGCATCAGTTTAAAGTTGGGTGACTAGTTTAAAATTAAAGCGTTAATTGTTTCCTGTTATCATCACCAGCCTACTTAAATCGCGAATGTGTTGGCGTGGTACAGGAGTCGTCGTTTATGTCAGTTTAAAGTTTAAATGAGTAGTTGTTTTAATCTGTAAAACTAGGACGGTTGGGCACATTAACTATATACTCGTGATAGCACAGCCGAGTGCGAACTTGCGATTGTAATACCAAGCCAATTTTCAAAAAGCGTTGCACAACTTTCATCAGAATGAACAAAGCGAAAGAGCTTTACACAACACTCATGACTGCAGAGGCGTGGTACATTAATTTTAAACTTGTGATTGAAATTAAATGCATTTTACTAAGCCTATGAAGGTCTTGGAGTTTCCTTAAATTGCACAACACTATTTCCTGTTGTCATCATCGGCATACTTAAATCGCGAGTGCAGAGGCGTGAAATGCTTGTAGAGGCCTTGGAGTTTCAAAAAATTGTGCAACACTCGTAAATAAAAATTATCATCACCAGTCTACTTAAATCTTAAGAGCAGAGGCGTGACATGCATTAGTAATAATCTTGTAGAGGCCTCACCAGCCTACTTAAATCGTGAGTATGTTGGTGAGGTATATAAACTCGTAAAGGCTTTGGAGTTTCAATAAATTGCACAACACTAGTGCCATGATTTTTTTGCGCTCATTATTAATTACGCAACTTATTTTAGTGGCTGGCTATTTATTTTGCGTTTAAAGTGTAAACGAGTCATTGTTGGATACGCAATAGGAAATTTTTAGCAACAAGTCCCTTCCGCACCGTGATACACCCGGGGAAACAAATGGGAAAGTGACAAATTATTCCGTTTTCAGTTTGGGTACGCCACAGGAAACAATTAGGTGTTTACAAAAAAACTTTTACGAGGAAATTGGATACGTGAATCGGAACAAATGAGGCATGGTGCCAATTTCCACCTATCGGTTTGGATATGCAAACCCACCACTTTTCAATTCAGGTCGTTTTTCATGTGGATACGCATTAAGAAACTTTTGGTTAAAACCCAGTAATTACAGGTGGGTTGGATACGCAGGGAAAATTTTTGCATTTGTTTTGGCCTTTTCCGGGTTATAGTTGGATACGAAATAGAAGACTTTTTAGGTGGGTTTTGTTGTATAATTGGATATGTAATGTAGTATTTTTTGGGTGATTAAGATACGCAACACGGAATAATCACCCAAAAGTCTCCATCCAAGGACCGGTGGCAAGATACTGGTGAATTGCTAAGCGCACAGGGGGATGGATCCCTTGTGTCAGCAAGGTACAGTTCAGGCCAGTGGATGTGGAATCCTCATATAGGGACTGTTTACATGGGATGAAATACGTCCCCTGGTGCACATGCCATCGTCTCTCGCTGGCAAATGATACAGGTATCTGCTGGCGATCATGTGTACCCATATCTGCAACTACAGAACCCTGCACGAGACCTGTACCTACAGCAAGATAATGCACCGGCCCACAACTCCCAAATTGTGATAAAGTAGTTGGATGATAGCTCAAGAGGACTAAAGGTTGCCTGACTACCCCCCTCCACCCTCAGGTATCTGACCACGATCCTATCAAACACATCTGAGACGCTGTCAAGAGGGATGTGCATGCTATGCTGTGGATCCTGCAGCGGCCACGGATCAGTATGGATCCAGACTGCTTCCGGAGCCTCGTGGATTCCACCCCATGCTGCATCACAGCTGTCGTCATTATGAGAGGAGGTGCTCCACACTGCTAGATACATATCTCTAATTCAACTGCTCATGAATTAACGTTGCATGTGTTTGTTGCTATCATTTCTAGTACCCATGTTCTGGTGTTCACATTATTGTTTGAAAATATGCTTTTATTCTATTTATAATATAATAAAATTCATTATAATTGAATTCCAATCATATTAGCAAAAAGGTTTGACAAACAAATTGTATTATTTAAAGGTTTGTCATAAAGTAAACTGCAGAAAAACAAATGTCTTAAAAACGTTGTTTTTGTTTGTCTCTTTGCAACTGACCAAAAAAAGAATTTTTTAAATAACGGTTTATAGAGGAAAAACCCTTATCAAATAATCTAACATCTTAAAAAATGAGAGCTGGAACTAACAGTTATTAAATGAAAAAAAATCTGCAAAGGGCAAAATCATTTAAACCACATAAATCACAATATAAATGGGGGAAAAAAAATTAATTACAATAGCTAAGATTTTGTGCGATTTTCACTAAAAGTTATAAAATTACATTTCTATGCAATTTCACTGCACAAATGTAGGTGGAATAGAAGTTATGAGAATTTTAAGCTCTCAAGGCTGATCAACACTATCTTTATTCCATGACTATGATACACTAAATATGAAAATATACCTGCCTAGATATGAAAAAATTAATTAAACATAGCTTAACATGTATTATTCACATAACAAAACATAAATAAAACTGATGATGGTTTGGTTGAGTGTGGCTGATTTCACAAAAAATCTTACATTTTTAGGAGACAGATTTTTTGTAAACAGTATGTGAAACTATAAAAAAACAGAAAATGCCTACTTTCTTCGTTCAGTAGGTAATTATAAAAATGAGTGCAGTATAAGTTACAATAACACTTCATGATGGATTCTACTGTTTTAAATTTGATAGACATTGGACAACATTAAAACATAATTATAATTTTAAGTATTTNTTCATGATGGATTCTACTGTTTTAAATTTGATAGACATTGGACAACATTAAAACATAATTATAATTTTAAGTATTTAAAAAAAAATCAAAAACTCAAAGCTTAAATGATTTTCCAGCACTTCCTTGCAATGCTTTCCACTGCAAATGGCAGTAAAAACGTATGGATACAAAATTAATTTATTGTTGTTAAAAATATTTCCAAAAAAAGAACATTCTTTTGGGACAATATTTGTTTGAAATCTGCACAAGAAACCACCAACGTGACTGTGCTTATTATTATATAGTCTGTTGTGTTTCCTTGTGAGCTTTCAATTGCTTTCCAGAACAATTTGCCAGCTTTGCTTGTCGCAACTTACTGACACTACCACAACCATACTACGCCAGAATTAATATTGCGAATTTACTGTATTGATTTTGAATACGCACTAAAAATTTGTAAAATATTAAAAAAAAAAAAAACATTTTTTTACATTTAGCACACCTGTTGGTTCCGACACATGGATTCTGCAGAAAGGTTAATGATTGCATACCTTCATTTCTTATACTAATGATTGCAAACCTATTAAATTATATTACGAACATAGATTTACCAATACTTACCGGTAATGTGTGCAACTTTTGGTTTGTATGTTGTTTTGTCACAAATATTGACAGTGTAAAGTTTTATACACTTCTAAAATTAGGAGGCAAAAATTGACTCTTAGAGAAATACAGTAACCCAACTCTAAGAAGTAATAAGGAAGGAGACAAGAAACTCGAGCTGGCTGATCACAAGCAGGAATACTTAAATGCTCGAAAAAAAATTTGCAATACTTTTTTTTGCCCCCACTTTAGGCTAAACTAAGGCTTACAAAGTCAGCCTAAACTTACACATAAGAAAGCACACATATCCATGCCTCACTCAAGATTTGTACCCAGAACCCTTCATGCCATTCCAACAAATTTTGATGCAAATGTCACTCCTTGGTGTTACAAAATTGATAAGTTTACTGCAGTTGGTATGGTTTTTTGTGTACAAGTGTGTAAATGTAAATCAGCTGCTGTCTAACTAAACTATGGACAGCGTTAAAANTTGGTATGGTTTTTTGTGTACAAGTGTGTAAATGTAAATCAGCTGCTGTCTAACTAAACTATGGACAGCGTTAAAAATTAATATTTATATTTTCCTGTGTTATACTTCAACCATTAAGGAACTGTGCGTTGGTAAGATGCCCACACACATTCCTTCATTGGCTCCTGTCCTGCACCCACTATGTATTCTCACTATCAACCACAAATGTAAACACTGGTTCTTACGATAGCAGATGAGACGGACACAGTCTTCGTCAGCCAACTCCTTGGTACAGAGTTCACACACCGGATTGTAGTCGCTATCCTGGAGCCATTGCAGATAAGACTGTATGACACACTGCGCACACAAACACAAACATGTCAACACCACTTCTCCAAACTTAACTATTATTTATGGTCTGTGTCATTTTTTTTTTCCAACACTGGGACAATACTCCTATAAAACATCAGTATAACCAAAACTAAATTAAATTTTAGTAAAAATACATAAAAGAACAGGAATTAAAGTCCTTAGAGTTGGTCGTTGTTTTTCACGCGGTTGTGCGATCACTACGTTTCGCTGGTAAGACCAGCTTCATCAGACAGCAAGTTGTAGGGTAAAGAATAGCGGCCGTCTAAAATACAGAAATACAAACCAAAGTCAACAGCTCAGATGTACCTAAGGTGGTAACATATCATAAAGGCCCAAGGAAACTCAGAACCATTCTCCACTCTGGATACAAGATCTGCTCTTAAAAACCACCCAGATTTGTCCTCAAGGCCACCTAACCTCCGCAACAAAATGGTTCGTCCAAAGCTGCAGCCTACCACAAATGCCAACCAGACTATCGCCCCTAGAGGATCCCACCCCTGCAATAGNTGGTTCGTCCAAAGCTGCAGCCTACCACAAATGCCAACCAGACTATCGCCCCTAGAGGATCCCACCCCTGCAATAGTTCACGCTGTGGCTCCTGTGCCATCCACCAACCCTCCTTTCAATAGCAGACTCACCAGCCGTACATACCCCATCCAGGGCAACTACAACTGTGCAACAGAAAATCTTATGTATATGCTACAGTGCCCACACTGTAATGCACAATACATCAGCCTCACCACCAACACACTCCGGCAGAGANTCTTATGTATATGCTACAGTGCCCACACTGTAATGCACAATACATCAGCCTCACCACCAACACACTCCGGCAGAGAATGAATGGCCACAGAGCAGACACTAAGCAAGCCATAGCTGGTCACATCCACAACCTTCGAGACAAACCAGTTGCAGCACATGCAGCATCACAAAGATTTTGATTCCTGCTACAATATCGGAGTTGTGACAAGCAATAGCTCAGAACTCAGACGCNACTGATTGGCCACATAGCAGACACCAAACAAGCCATAGCTGGTCACATCCACAACCTTCAAGACAAACCAGTTGCAGCTCATGCAGCATCACAAAGATTTTGATTCCTGCTACAATATCGGAGTTGTGACAAGCAATAGCTCAGAACTCAGACGCTGGAAATTGGTTCTTTAGTTTATAACAAACTCCAGGCAGCCCCTGGGCCTCAATATAAGATGATCACAGCTCCAAACAAACTCATCAGCTATACTGGCAATTTTTCAATTTTCCCGCCCCACATTAGTTCACCACCTGGCCGCTAGGTTTACTACCAACAGCACCCTTCCACCATACTGCAGTGTCCTACAACTCGCTGCCCAATGAAACTGGCCTAGCCAGAGAAACGTCATGATTGCGCAACCACGTGAAAAATGTTGTCCTCCTGAGTGTGCACGCTTGTTTACAAGTACTAGACTGTGAGTACTTCAGCTTCTGTCCTTTTCTATATTATAACTTAAATTTTTTTAAAAATTACAAAATATGAGAGGACAAAAAAGGTGAGACGATGAAGGAAACTTCACGCAATATAAATTTACGAACCTTACCAGACCTTTTAACAATTCTGTGAACATGTAAAGTATGCTACTGGAAAATAAACTGGTGCAAGAAGGAATCCAACACAACCACAAGGCATGTATACTTCACAAGTGAAAGATTGGTATACTACGCCTATACTTATTGGCACGTCAATAAGGAGAGGTTTACTGGATGTTGAACAGGAAACGTGAGCTATCTACAGGCGAGACAAGTGATGTGATTTCAACAACTTGTCTATCTGGACGTCTCGTATCAAAACCAGTGGACTAATATGATGGACCCATTAGAGTTTAATCTTCTAGGAACCCAAGAATATGTCCTCGATAAAACACCCAGTAACGTGTTGAAATGGTTGATGTGGCACACAGGTCATCTGTAAAACTTAAAATTAATACCTACTAACAAATGACATGTTTTGACTTGACTATGAAGTGCACACTGATCACAGTTACTTGGTTGCATTGTCATCTTACTGCAACATTCCAGACTCGCAATAGTGGAAGGGCTATGAAGACCAGGGAAATTGTGGGGTAAAATCAGTATAAAATGAGAAAAACCATAAAAAGTGAATACTATAAGACACGAAAATGGTTAATAGTATAAGAAAGAGCTCCCAAAAAGTGAATTCATGCACCACTCTGCTTACAAGAATGTGAGCGATAGCAAGTGCAGAAGGCTGCACCCATTTACCAGCTCCATAAAGTTGCCCCAACAAAGTAAGTAGCAGAACAAAAAAAGCCAAGCAGGTAAAATTGTGCGGACCTTTGCACTCAATATTGCTCATGCTTTGGAAATTGGAGTGGTGCAGATTTTGGGTGAAATCTCTTTTCGGGAACTTTATATCCTACAATGCCAAAATTTTTGTTGTTCCTCTATTAACTGACCTAGGTAGGTGGCGGGTACAATTCCACTATCCTCGGCCAATTCAACTGTTTTGCACCTTACCACACTCGACAAAACACCATGATCTACTTAAAACGTCCAAGTAACAACCGCCACATAGCCGAATATTATGCATAAAAGCACTCGTTATTGCACTCTACATTTGTAAATCACAAACCTTCGCACAGTCGGATTCGGACATGCACAACACACACACACCCCACTCGCCACGAACTGCATTGCCTCGCAACTAAACCAACTAACATACGGTGACGTCTACACGTCCACAGCCAACAAGGTGACGGCGAGATGCACATTTCTTTACGTTACTACAGCATTCCTCCACCAAACATCACGGCGTTCAACGTAAACAAAGTGGACGAACTGCTCATGCTTTTATCTATTTTATTTAGTACATTCTACTTATTTTACCAGTATGCCCTCCTCAATATTAAAAAGGTAAGCTGTGCAGAACCCATTTATACTACTTTTGTGGGTCTAGGAAGTTTCCTTAAGAAAAACCGCTGGTAATTTTGCAGTTATGGGGCTTTTCTGAAAAACACAATAAAATTTAAAATTATGATATATTTCTACTCTACTAATGATGCAGAACACGAATATACTAGGGGCATTAACGTCCGACTAATTTCGTAATATGTGCCCACCTAACCTAACAAAACCTAACCCCACGATGGGCGAATCACTATTTTACATTTTTAAACTAACCTAGGATTGCTGGGTTTTAAACTAACCTAGGATTGCTGGGTTTTAAACTAACCTAGGATTGTTGGGTTTTAAACTAACCTAGATTGTTTGGGTTTTACACTAACCTAGATTGTTTGGGTTTTACACTAACCTAGGATGTACGCCCTCTTGAATATGAACAAGATAAGCTGTGCAGAACCCATTAATGCAACTTTTGTTGGCATAAAACGTTTCGTTCATAAACGTAAACAAAGTGTCAGAAACAGTCATCTCACAAACTTGTTCAATTTTTTAAAATATGTTGCACTTATTTTAAAGCGATGCCCCTAGTATATTCGTGTTCTACGTTATTAGTACAGTCGAAATATACCACTTTCTGGAGTTTTTTTTATTATTTTCAGAAAAGCCCCTAAACTGCAAAATTACCAAACCGCTACTCTGAATAATTACCAAATCCTAGGTTACATTAAAACAGTTAAATCCTAAGTTAGATTAAAACCCTACAATCCTAGGATAGATTATAAAACCCAAAAATTCCAGGTTAGACTAAAAATGTAAAATAGTGATTCACTCATCGTAGGTTTAGGTTAAGTTAGGTTAGATGGGCACATATTAAGAAATTGGGTGGACAAATGTTAAATTGAGGTGTTTTCATATTTTCTGTGGGTGTATTTTTAGTGATTTTACCTCACAATTTCCTTGATTTTCATAGCCCTCCCTACTATCGTTTTTGAGGTTTGTAATCATAATATGTTAATGCCCCTAGTAAATGTGTGTTCTGTGTAATTAGTAGTGTCAATATATACAACTTTTAAGGATTTTTGTTGTTATTTTCGGAAAAGCCGCTATTCTTTACAATTACCCTCCATACCTTATGTTCTAAGGGATTTCAGGAATCATCACTAGTCAATGACACCACCGTTCCATATGATGTTGCTCAAGCTCACAGATATCTGGAGCACAGTATAACGTAAAGAACACTATAAATATATCAATAAAAAATCATTTAACACCAGAAAACCAACTTAGTAGAGGTTAAGCCACTATTGCACTGATAGCATCAACTGCTGTCTTAACACCAGTGTGATATTCAAAATAATATTTCAGACACACTTTCGGTAATTGGAGATAGTTTGGCAGATCTTAAAATCAAGGTATTGAGGGAGAAAAGAGGTGTATATGCAGCAATGCTGGAATGCAAGAGCGGGGAAAACAGGAGATACCCGAGAAAACACGCCGACCAGCGGTATCGTACGGCACGATTCCCACGTGTTAAAATCCGGGAGCGGCCACGTCGGGAATTGAACCCGGTTCACCTTAGTGGGAAACTAGTAGTCTCATTACCCGGTTCGCTTTAGTGGGGAGCTAGTAGTCTCATTACTACACCGACTATCGGTAATTGTTTGACTCAACGACTATACCAAACATTTAAGGAAAAATGCTACTCACCTACAGTACTATAACAAACACATTAACACAGTGCAATAATTTATCGTATGTTAATTGTAGCTGATCGGACGAAGCCAGCACTAATTACATACCTTAGGATGATTTGTCACCATACAGTGTTCACAAACATTAACACGATGTTCGAAGCAAAACTGGTTCGTGACTCTTTTCTTCGGACACTTACACAAACCCATTTCGTTTTTTAAACAGTCCCAATGGGGAGGAATATAAACAAAACCATTGACTATTTAACTATATTTAAAAAAGGTTACTGAGTCTCGGTACCATACTTAATTCAAACAAAGTAACTAAATAAATAGACACCACCACATCGGAGAACAATTATTCGCGAACATTATCCAAAATTACGCCTTTACAACTCCCAGTCCAATGACATCTTGGTACAGAGTGCAGACGTGACATTACATACGAAAGAAATGTTGATAATTTGATCAAAGTTGGTAAAACTGTCACCTAATTTACCGACGCTCTTGCTAATTTACCCAAAAAAAAATTACATTTCTTGCAAACATGAAAAGTGTAGCCAGCGTAATGTAATATTGTGCAGCTACACTGATAGGCTAAAAATTTCTATTGTAAGGAGGTCTCACCCTCCATTTTGCTACAATATAGGTAATACCTATAATTAATATGTCGAAGAATTTTCTTTTGTTTCAATTACGAGAGCACAAGTGAACTTAATTATTTGATTTTTATGTTGCATTTCTAGAATTTGTAAATAATATATATATTTCCTTAAACCTGTCACGACATATCTGCAAAATTATACTTTTCTGAATAACATAAAACTACAAGTTATGTTTATTGATCTGAAAATTAAAACTTCCAGCTGGAAACATGGAATTGTTGTTTCCATTCCGAAACATGGCGCCACTCCTGAACTTATGACCACATATCGACCAATCGCACTATTATCAGTTCTCTCATAAATTGCCAAGTGCATCTTATTGGTTTGACTCATTCATTCCATTGACTAAAACCAGATACTACCTGATACCAATTTACCTTTTGCGGAAATTATCCCGCACATCACGCCGTCGCTTTAACTGTTGACCAAATCACTACCGGTTTCACTATCAATAAACACTCTGTCTTCATATTATTAGATTTAGCTAAAGCATTCGATTATGTCCATCACACAGCACTACTTCATACATTACATCATTTTAACATATCTGTATGGCTCGGCTCCATTATCAACAGTTTCCTGATAAACAGTACTTTTTGTGTCCTAGTGTCTGATTCTAAGTCTCGACATTTTCTCATCCATGCAGGATTGCATCAAGGCACATTGCTTAGCAGCACACTATTCTCCATATACAGTTTGAATATAAAAGAATACCCCAACTTTGAAGGTCTGTAATAGCAAATTGAGCAACCTACAACCTTGATTGAACAATCAAATGGACTGCCGAACCATGAAGTTTGTTTACCGTACATTCATAAATGTTCAAAGTGATGACCATGAGTGGACCGAACGACACCTACGCAATAATCAAACTCGTTCCATGCTCTTGTAAGCATGACAAGTGTTACGGTTTGGACGGCGTTCGTAACTCTCATTTTGAAGTGGTGAGAGGGTAGCGAGATCGGATTCCAGACATGAATGTGAAGGAGGCGGTCTGATGTTGCCTTGCCCAGAACAAGGTGGAATATGCCTTCGTGTGTTTTTTTTTTTTTGCGATGAAACAACATTCTATACGAATGGTAAGGTGAACTGGCGCAATGTGAGGATATGGTGTCAGGAACCTCCACATGAAACCATCGATAAAGAGTGCTCTTCCCCCAAAGTGAACTTGTTTTGTGATGTATTAAAGATGCGGTTTTCGGTCCTTTCTTTTTTCACGAGCCCACTATTACTGGAATCATTTATTTGAAAATGCTTACTGAGTGGTT
>NQII01003225.1:171141-196453 GCA_002778355.1 Clitarchus hookeri | reverse complement strand
TATCACAAATTATTTAATTTTATGAACATTATAAAAATCTGGGAAAGAGACATTTATAATCTAATTAAATTAATAAGAATAATACATAACATAACGTAATTCGGAACTAAAAAAATATTATTTAAACGATATTACCTTAAAAAAGTAATAAATTATATCAAATTGATTTCAAACTTACAATAGTAAATAATTTTATTTTAAATATTTTCCGCGATCTATCGAGTGTATTGCACACTAACATAAATTTATTTTAATAGTCTTTAATTCTTAACCAAATAATTTCACAATGTAAGCACACATGTTATATATATATATATATATATATATATCAAACTTAATGTTTATGATTTTTGAATGAACTTTCCTACATATTTGTTCAATGTTTTTTATAAGTGACTAATAATCGCACTTCAAGTCTCTGAAAAGGCTGCAAACATCACAAGAATGACAGTGGCTATTAAATTTTTCTATCATTATTGTTTGTATTTAATGCGCACCTAGTGTTTAAGACTCGTGGCTTTTCCGAAAACTGGAAGCAAATTGTGTGTATGGACATTACTAATCAAATCAAATACGAATTTCAGGGGGCATCACAATATTTGCTGTAATTAACATGAAATATGATAAGCGGGCCATGAATATCAGTGAATTTGTTCCATAAAAGAATTTGGTAAAGTACATTTCGATAGGTCCTCTGAAAATGTTAAATTTGAAACAACTTTGGAAACCGAACATTAATTCACAATATGTGAATCGCAGGGTCTGTTTGTGCTGTCATGCTAAAAAGTAGATGTAGAAGGCTCCTTCTACAATGCTTGTATGCATAAGAAAACAAACTCGAATCACATAAACGGAATGAGTAGACGACTTGAGATGAATTTTTAACAATTGTACAATATGAAGAAACGTAAATTTAAAAAAACTTATTAAATATATTTTTAGAGATTTTAATATTGCAAAAAATACTGCTTCTATACCATGTGTATGTGGCTATTAAAACAGAAAGGAAAAAAATCACTGGAAATCAATACACTTGTAACTGTATATACCATTAGTCCACGAAAACGAATATCAACAAACCAAATGCTCGATCACTTTTGGGTATGTGTATTCACCGACAAATAAGAGCTTGGAGTTTCCCAACTTTCTTATGTGTACCCGTACATTATTCCATACCAAATCCATGTCATTGTGGAACAGGCCTAAGCCACTGCAAACTAGCAGTGTTGGAATATCATCCTATTGTGATGAATTTTTCCAAGCCATACCTGGTTGTATTCGAGAAAAAATTGTATTATTTAATGTAATGAAAATTGATGAGGGTTTTATTTAAGACAAATCCTACAAACATCTATGTATCATTCCAATTACTACTTTCAATATGGATAAATATCTTCGTAATACACTTATATCTGCTTAGGATTTTATGTCCAATAAAACCTGGAAATTGTCAAGATTAGTCTAAATAACATCAAAATTTGTTGAGCATAAATAATATAATTATAAAGATAATAATAGAAAAGGAGAGGTATTTAAATCCAGAAAATGTTTATTTCTGAAACAGGTTCTCAATAATCTACTTATTTGTGGACTCATTGATATAAAGAATTTAAGATATTTATAGCTCCAAATAGTACTAATGAATAAGTCGAACTTAGTTTGTTGTTGAATCCTATATCAGCAGAAGTTAATATGTTAATTAATTAGTTTGAATTTTACAACTCTGACATTAGCACTTTACAAGAGTCATTTGAAGACCCACGAACAAGGTATATTCTAGGCATTTACAAGCCCCTCCAGACAAATAATCAGGTGAGTCAATTCACCAGTATCTATAGCGGTGTAAAGTTATTAGGCAATGAATGCAATTTCCAAGCTGTGAATCATGATCAAAATAGAGATGACTGCTGATGCGGTCGGTTACCAGAGTTGGAATGTAATGATTATGAATTTGCCCGGCGCCACAGCTCCGCGGTGAGCTGATGAGATTTTTAGGTCGTTCGGCCGACGGCCCAGGGGTTCTCTGGTAACACACAGTCAGATATTATGAAATTGCGAGCTGTATGGCCGCTGCGCACGCCTGAATTAATAACGCACTCAAGTTTTATATGTATATAATTATTTTATTGAACACTTTGATCAAACACGTGGTGACCGCGTGGTCATATAAACACACTGCTGGGTTATAATTACTTAAGGCGCGTGATGCTGCTCTCTCCTCGGTGAGATGTAACATAAAAATACTAGTTGCTTCGTGAATGATATGATGATGCGATTGCTGAGTGAGGTTGCAGCCTGAGAGGCTGGTACCGAGGTTCTTGTGAAACGAGAGACTTACCACGTCCGCTCGCGCCGAAGTGATGTTGCCTACTAGACTGCGCAATGCATCGGCTCGCGCCACCTAAGCACGGCCGACACCTGGCGGTGGAGAGATGAAACAAATGCGACTTAAAATGCTAATGAGATGTAAACATGATATACCTTATATAAACATAATTAAACACAATTTACATAATAAAACACAATTACCCTTGTACTTACATAATAAAACACCATTATATTAATATTAAATATAAGTATTGACTCGTAGCAGCCACTGCATTGCCAACTTGAAAATGTCACATGTCCCTGGCTGGCTATGTATGTGATGACTGTTTTGACACACGATAATTATGGTATACATCAATACTGAATAAATACTAAACACTAATGCACTATACTGACGAAACTATATTGGTAAATAATAATGATTAAATTGTTAAACTGAATAATTAATGACACGGTGCACTATCACACATGGACAAATACACTTGATATACACTGAACACACTATCATTCTTGCACACATGTGCGCTGGTATGGTGCATCTGGAGTGGAGGACACTACTGCGGCAGTTACAGTGGGCACAAAGGTAACCGTGAACGCCTGGTTCATGTCAGGTCTACATGAGTCTGACTTTCTTTTGCCATTGATTATTCTTATAGCTCTCTTTTGCACATGAAAAACTTTTTTACTGTCAGCTTAATTACTCCAAAAAATTATACAGCAACACATGATGGAGTGAAAATATGCAAAAATATACCATTTTTGTTGTATTTTTGTTCAAGATCTCTGCAACAATTCATAGTNATGATGGAGTGAAAATATGCAAAAATATACCATTTTTGTTGTATTTTTGTTCAAGATCTCTGCAACAATTCATAGTAAGAAACAGACTGAACTTAGTTTAAATGAAATATACGCAATGTGAATTTTCCAGTTTAGTAAACTGTTTACTTTTAAGACAAGAAACTTAGTCACTGCTAATACATTCATTTTATCTCTGTTAATGCTAACATATGAATTAGCATTTTTCTGTTATTTGTGAAGATATTAATAACATATGTTTTGTCTAGCTTGTAGATCCCTATGTGTCCCAGTGGACAATGAACAACACTCACTGAATTTTGTAAAGCTGTTTACTGTTCAAGAAGTGAACAGGAGGTTCACCCCTCGGTACTTAAATCNCAACACTCACTGAATTTTGTAAAGCTGTTTACTGTTCAAGAAGTGAACAGGAGGTTCACCCCTCGGTACTTAAATCAAATGTTCCAGTTTATTAAGTTACTATTTCAATGAAGTAATAGCCTAAATTATGATATTAGGGGGGTCGTGGAGTGGACGACCATGCTGCAAGTTTGACTCGTGTGCTGAAGCGAACTGAACGAGTGGTATCGGCTTCCATCACAACTGATGTCAACCTATGTCAAACACCGAGTGGTAAAACATGACATAAGCACTATGTAGCATTATTGCAATGGTGAAAGATTATATCAATTAAATGAAACACATTGGTGACACACTCATTGATTCAGAAATGCATGTTAACGTTGATGTTGTGAAGTTGACGGAGAGTGTCACAGCACTAAATTAAATTTTATTATGATGGATGCCATTTAGGCAATCTCCCTTTATGAAATCACGATTACTATTTTATAACTAGACATGGAATACATTGTTATGTGCTATCTTGTGAACAGTGTATGTTATACATTTACTGTGACATGTTTGTATTTCACTGCCCACAGTGTTGCCAGGTGGTTGTCTCCTGAATGGGATGGACGAGGCCACCTGAGCAAATGAGGTGAGGGTTGCCATGCTCGATTTATCTTAAAACAATAAAATCCACCACTGACTGTAGCTTTGAATGACACCAAGTTGTGTGTTAGGTATAGAAAAATGCTGCGCACTTTTGGTTACACTTTGATGCATTTAGCACTTCAGCTTCAGCCTACAGGCCAGTTAAAGCCTCTTGGTGGTGTGTTACGTCGTATGTCGCGGTGCGACTGCTTCGACTTAATAACCAATGGCCCGTGCACCCAACAGCTGTCGCTTTGGGGAAAACACCGTTTCGGATCGCCTACTATTTTATTACAAGAGTTACATAATGTAATAAATAAAGTAGGACGACTTCTTGAGTCACTTAATACCTGTTGGCAAGAAGGTGCATGTTCTGTTCTTGTAAATCTGCACTACGCACTCTTGGCCTGATGTGGTTAGTGCGACCCAGTGCATCTGATGCAGTTGATGTGACTGCGACGATCAGAGTGGGCACAGAGAGCTTGTGTACGCATGATCAAGTGAAATTGAGATAGGTCTATAATTTGTTACTTCGGTCTTGTCGCCTTTCTGGAAAGATGAGCTTACCATAGCCCATTTGAATCTGTCTGGAAACAGTCCTGTATTAAATATAGCATTTTAAACATGGCTTATTTAAACACTGAATTCAAAAACACATTGCTTTAATAGGCTACAGTTAATATTTTTATAGCCACTTGTAAATTTTGTATGCAAATAAATCATTTTTTACTCCACTTCTTTAAAGTTGTGAATGTAAAATATATAGCAGGGTATTGGGAACCCTGGAGTGTATGAATATAGCTAAAACTTGTTTTATATTTTTATTAATCATGTTTTGAAACAACATTAAAGTAGTATGAATTAAATGTATCTGCGACTAATTTAGGGTATAATGTTATACAGTCGTTTACTATTAGGATTACAACTGATGTAAAATAGTTGAATCTACCCAAGATCCTGGTAAAGTCAGGCTCCCACGTGCCTGATAATTAAGTGATGGTGTTGGCAGTGCTCGAAATTAAAACACATCGTTTGCAAACTCATGTATATTTATCCTTTAAATTATACACTGGAGTGCCAAAAAAAAACTGGTATAGGCATGAGAATGCTTTTTTTTTTTTTTTTTCCACACCAACCAATCAGAGTATCGCGATGCGGTCGGCAGCGCCTATATAAGACAACAAGTGTTTGTCAAAGTTGCTGGATCTTTTACTGCTGCTACAATGGCAGGTTATGAAGATTTAAGTGAGTTCGAACATAGTGTTTTAGTCGGTGCACGAGAGATGGGACATAGCATCACCGAGGTAACGATAAAATGTGGATTTTCGCATAAGACCATTTCACAAGTGTACCGTGAATATCGAGCATCCGGTAAAACATAAAATCTTCAACATCACTGCGGCCAGAAAAAGATAGTGAATGAATGGGACAAACGACGACTGACGAGAATCATTAAAAGTGACAGATGTGCAACCCTTTCTCAAATTGACGCAGATTTCAATGCTGGGCCATCAACAAGTGCCAGTGTACGAACTATCCAACGGACCATANCAAGTGCCAGTGTACGAACTATCCAACGGACCATAATTGATATGGGCTTTCGGAGCCGAAGGCCCACTCGTGTACCGTTGTTGACTGCACAACACAAAGCTTTCCGCCTCGCCTGGGCCCGCCAACACTGCCATTCGACTGTTGATGACTGGAAACATGTTGCCTGGTATGACGAGTCTCATTTCAAATTGTATCGGGCGGATGGACTTATACGGATATGGAGACATCCTTATGAATCCATGGATCCTACATGTCAACAGGGGACTGCTCACGCTGGTGGAGGCTCTTTCATGGTATGGTGCATGTGCAGTTGGCGTGAAATGGGACCCCTGATCCCTGATACGTCTAGATACGACTCGGACAGGTTAACAGATATATAAGCATACTGTCCGATCACCTGCACCCATTCATGTCCATTGTGTATTCCACCGAGTGGTTCCAGGGACACTCTTCTGACTTTAGACACTTCTATTGGCCACCTAAATCACCAGACATGAACATTATTTAGCATATCTGGGATGCCTTGCAACATGCTGTTCAGAAGAAATCTCCACTGCCTCGCACTCCTATGGATTTGTAGACTGCCCTGCAGGGTTCATGGTGTGAATTGCCTCATGCATACCTTCAGACATTAGTCGAGTCCATGCCACGTCGTCTTGCGGCACTTCTGCATATTCGCAGGGGCCCTACATGATATTAGGCAGGTGTACCAGTTTTTTTGGATCTTCAGTGTATATAAAATAAATTTGACATGAATTTAAGCTAATTTTGCAACACATATTACAGGTAGGCCAGGCTGTGAAAACATGCGAATACTTGGTGAAACAATTTATGATTTCCTTTGATGATTTTGTTTAGTTTGTTGAAGATCGTGAACTTCTAGTGCTTTATAGGCTTGGAATTCGTTTTTGTGCTGTGAAGCATTTTCTGTATTCTCAAATATTTGTTGGAATTTGATTATATTTCTTGCTGTACAGAAAAGCATGGCCATTCACGCCCTGAATATAGAATCTCAGTGTCTAAATAGTATAAAACAAAGTCACTTATCTGCGCCTGTCTGTGTATTCGCTTAGTACTTCTAAACTACTTGATAGATTCTAATGCAGTTTTCAACATCATTTAGAGAATTTTTTGAGGAAGGTTTTGTAATATAATTCGTTTATATTTAATGGAAGGATAGTAGAGAAATGTCAAACCATTTGTAATCAAGTCGTAAAAAACCGCTTTTAGGGTGCCTACATTACTTGCACTGACTCAACCATACGAGATACATTTAATAATGTACTACAGAATTGTAGCACCTAAAAAGGTCTACAGAAAAGTCTGCGATAGCATTTGTTTATGTTTTAAGGATGTTCCACAGTAACCATTTTTGTCTTTCATAGTATCGTTGTAAAAACAAAATTGTTACCGGACGAAGACGACGGCCGGTTCGCTGGTACTGATTAAAACAACAAAAGTAGGAAACCACAAAAGTATTTGACATGTTTGTGTATATCTTAGTTTTTGAAAAGACAACCCCTTTTGTATGAATAAAATATTTTTACCTCTTTGAATTAGAAATTATCGCATTAAAAATTGGCTAGATGAAGTTTAAAAAATCTTGAAGCTCCTGTTTTGAATAACTAGTGTTCTATCCTCAAATATTATTCACATTGTTTATAATATTTTTGTTAGCATTAAAGCAGTATTAGGTTGGAAGACATAATTGCTATTGCACACTTTGGGCGAGCACTCTTCTACATTTTCCCTAAATGATTGGACAATAGACAAAAGATGATGTAGGCCAATTCTTTGCATTCTACACATGTACCAAAGATTGACTTACCAAACCAGTAGAACTGTAAAAGTCAGCCATTCAACAGTGATATTTGTGTTTGTTTAAATTTTAATTTTCTAAAGACAGTCCTTTTATATAATTAAAATACTTTTACTAATTTAAATGTAATCAAACAGTATTACAGTTTGGTTAGAAGAATAAAAAACATCTGAAATCCCTAAGTTAATTAACAGTGATCTAATCTCAATTCCCCTTTTTTCTTTCTTCAGTGATGCATTGGCAGGAAAGCAGTTCACCTTTGGGTCATGGTAGCTGGGTTTGCGCAGCTTGTGAAATCACTCTACCCCATATTCGCTCTGCGATAAAGCACGCGACCGTGGATGAAGTACATAGGTTTTATAATTGTTGCTTTTAACATGTGTGCTGAAGTTGTAAATTGAAAATTATTTGGAACCAATTGGATAACACCTTAGGCCAAGCAAATATTTGTAAAAATAATAAGAAATTTCCTATATAATATCTGTGGTTGTTCCTCTTTCCTTAGATATTATGAATTATGTACTAACCCATGATCGTTTTCAAACAAAACCTGAAGTGTATTTTTTTTTTAAACAAGCGTCGGTCTGTCAAGCTCTTCGTAATGTCTCGTTTTGAAAAGGGTTAGTCTGTAACAAAAATGTTAATGCCTGTGAAGGTATTTATTAGTTCTTACTTCATAATATCAAAAACATTACAGCTATCATTTATAAGTTTGCGGGGTTTACTGAACATTTGTCAGATCAATTTTCATATTAGTAAAAAATAAAATTGAAGTTCAGGAAAATCGTGGTATGAAATTACACGAAAGCATGAACGTTGTGGAACAGCCCCCCAAATCAGTTTTATCTTGCTAGTGAAACTTAAAGTAACAAGTATCTTAATTCGTAAGGGGTCATTCCATGGTTGCATGAGTAACATTTTGACAGCTGATTCACTTGCAAAAGACATTGTAGGATAAGTGGTATAAGAGATAATGGTAATTATCTAGTTTAGGGGCTTTTCTGAAAAACACAATAAAAATTTAAAATTATGATATATTTCTACTCTACTAATGATGCAGAACACGAATATACTAGGGGCATTAACGTCCGACTAATTTCGTAATATGTGCCCACCTAACCTAACAAAACCTAACCCCACGATGGGCAAATCACTATTTTACATTTTTTAAAATAACCTAGGATTTTAGGGTTTTAAACTAACCTAGGATAGTAGGGTTTTACACTAACCTAGGATGTTTGGGTTTTATACTAACCTAGGATGTTTGGGTTTTACACTAACCTAGGATGTTTGGGTTTTACACTAAAATACGAATGTAGGATTGCAGGGATTTAAAGGAACCGTAAAACACACCAAAATAATGTAAATTGACTCATTTAGGTAGGGGGCTGGTATAATTCCTCTGACGTTAATAGACACAAACAAACATATTTCGCAAGTTGTTTTTAATATGTTCTACTTATTTTAACACTACGGCCGCTTCAATATCAACTAGGTAAGCTATGCTGAATTCATTAAAACAACTTTTGTTGGCATAAAACGTTTCGTTCATAAACGTAAACAAACTGATCTCACAAACTTGTTCAATTTTTTAAAATATGTTGCACTTATTTTAAAGCGATGCCCCTAGTATATTCGTGTTCTGCATCATTAGTAGAGTAGAAATATATCATAATTTTAAATTTTCATTGTGTTTTTCAGAAAAGCCCCTAAACTAGATAATTACCATGAGGAATTCTCTTAACAAAATTAAAATGTCATGAAATAATTTTATGACAGCGACAGACAAGTTGTGTGGTGTTTACAGACCTTAATCTTTGTTGTGTGTGTGACAAACTGATATACCTTCCCAGACAAATTAAGTTTTTATTGAAATTCTGTTCTCAAGGAGGGCGAATGTAAATGAAACTTCTTGGTGATCTAAATAAGATTTGCACTTTTTGAACGGCATAACTGGAGTTGGTATAAAACATTGTCATCCTATATAAACTTCAATTTGAAAATGTTGCGTGTGCACATGTGGAGGCATTTTAAGATATATATAAGCTGCAATGTGGAATATATATTTTTTGATACAAACTCTTGACACAAGAATAGTCACATAAAGGTAAATGGACCCCTGTTGTCAAGCAAATTAGGATGTTTCACTTTCTTCAGGATTACGGACATTCTTCCCAAGAANGTAGAAATATATCATAATTTTAAATTTTTATTGTGTTTTTCAGAAAAGCCCCTAAACTAGATAATTACCTTAATTCTAATTACCAACATTTCTCCATTCATTCATAGGAACACAGACACAAGAATAGTCACATAAGGGTAAATGGACCCCTGTTGTCAAGCAAATTAGGATGTTTCACTTTCTTCAGGATTACGGACATTCTTCCCAAGAACTGTCCTCATTTGCTGCCAAACCCAACGCTACTCACTGGGATGCATATGCTGGAGCGAAACTTGATTAGTTTCTTCCTCATACTCCATCACAACAGCGAAGAAGTCTTCTAGACTTTTCTGTTGCTGGATGAAATTTTGGACTTCACTTCATCACCATCATCTTCATCTTCTCCATCATCTTCATCTTCTCCACCATCTTCATCACTATCTTCACTTTCTTCTTCCGCTTCAAGATGATGCAGTCAAACTGTTGTTAAGTCTTATTCACAGGTTACAGATACCTGCACCGAACCTTCTTTAATGGGAGAGAGAGAGTGAAATTTATGTAGGTGTGGAATTGGCTGTATTATTTTTTCAACGGTTATCCAGCAATGATGATGTTAAATTCATTTTTTCTGCAGATTTGAAGAGCACTGTTATACCTTTTACATTCTGTTTGGCACATTGAAAAAATTCATAATGCGAGTTTATCATCACTTGCAGTGATTTTACCAATTGCCAAACATTTCTTTTCAAAGTTCCCCCAATGCCATCAACTGCCCCTTTGTCATGGGAGAGAGGGGGCAAAGAAATTCCAATCAGCAGAAATATTGAAGTGAAGCAGAAACTCTGCGAGGTTCAACAAAGTGAAGCGGTTCTTTAACTGTGCAGCACAGCCATCGGAGAATATCTTCACACGATACATTTACCGAACTTCTTTTATCTTCACATCCTCGAGAAGAGTTTAAATGATCGTCCAAACAGAACATTTGCTGTGCGACAAGTCACCACTTATAATGGCATAATTGTTGACCTTTCCTCATTATAACCAAACAACAGCGGTGAAAATGGTGGTTTGTCGCAGACTCCAGGGAACGCTTTGTATTTCATCTTACCTCACAGCGGTGTAGTTTTCTGCAAAATCAATCCGTATAACTGCTTCATGACATAAGAACTTTTTCTTTGCATCTTCTAAGTGTATGGACTGCCTTCTTTTCACATACAGTAATTTGGGGGTAACTTTGTACCAATTAAGGGTACGAAGGATTTACAACCCCCTCCTTAATGTACACCTTGCTGCTAACTCTTATTTGTAAGGAAGATGGTAATATGAAGGGATTCTTCAAGCCTCCACGTAAAATTAAAATAGGCAGGTGGTCAAAGTTGTTCCAAATGACTGTAACTAAGGAGCTTGGATGCTGCCAACTGCATCTGTATTTTATTTACACACTCGTATACAGTTCCAGTTTCCATGACAGTTTGGGGATGTCCTTCCACGTCTTTCCATTGTGGCAGTTTAATTTCATTATCGACTGTTTCTTCATCACAACTTTAAGGATTTTTAGCAGAGTTGCAGACTGACATTTCTCACATGTATTAGACATGCATTCAAAGCACTCAACATCACATACACGCATGGCTAATAAATTGTGTTTAGTACGTGGAAATATACCTGTTTCTTTTCCTACACTTTCCACTAAAAATATATCACACAAAAATAGACTGTTGTGTACAAAGTGTGAGGTGACGCAAGATTCCCTCTCACACGTCAATAATATTTGTCTCCTCTCTCCAATCAACCTCCACAAACAAAATAGTTCACTTGCACTTGCGGAGAACATCTCTGGTTAAATGAGAAAGAAATTTGTCTAAGCAGTACCGGGAGTGTAGTAGGGTACTAGTCTCTACCATTTGCTAGTAAAACACTACTAATATCGCATTCATCAGTTTTAATATTATGAAAGTTTATGCAAATAAAACAGTTCAACATTAAACACACTGGTGCAAATATTAAATTCCCCAAGTCTGCCAAGTACATATAAAACACTTAAATTCCCATTTAACAAGATTAGCTCTGTTCATTCTATAAGATAAACATAAGTTATTTTTAATTTTCCTTGGTATGAGCACCAGCGAGTGATAATTAGACTCCTTTGTATCTCAGGGTACTGTAATGGGCAGAAAAGTCTTCCACTACTTTGACGCATTCATTTTAAATAAATAATGGTGTTCCAAGGCTGTCAAAACACATTAAAAATATGTCACTGTGAGACAATGCTCCTGGTAAAGTATTTATACTTTTGCCGGGTATACCTTCCCTCAACCATTATTGAAGAAAAAAAATGCAAGTGGACCAGGCTTATATCTCCTTCATATAATAACAATCCAGTAAATATTGGGCCTGTTATTCACCTGCCCTTTGCTCTTTTATACTTTACAACGTGTTTCGCAACAATATTTAACTTTTAATACACTTTATATCAGAAAATAAACATTTCATTAGAGCAGCGTCTTAAAGAACTGGTCCAGATGAAGCCTAGTCCGAGAAGGGGGAAACTAGGCGAGCTAGCAACCCACTTCCCAGAGTATGCATCCAGTCACAGCCAGCATCTGCCCTGGAGCTGTCCGAGATGTGGATAACGTCTATGACGTTTACCTGTCAAAAATCATATGGTAGCTGCTGACGTAACCAGTGTTTTTGTTTCCATGGCACATGTCCTTAACACCAGGCACGCGCTTATCTCTGGCTCTTGTGACACTAAGAAATACACTTCTAAACAACAGACAGATATATTCAAACAACTTTTTCCATAAAATAAACAGTTTTTAAACATATTTTGTCCTTGGAATCAATCAAACAAATTAAACTTAATAACTTTCAGATGTTGGGCAGAAAAAATATGTGTTGATCAGCGTTATAGGTCGTAGAGGAAACAGGAAATACAAATGGTGCGCGAAGCTCAGGAAATTTGGATTTCTTTGCCACACAGTCAGAATCAGAATAAACCTTCCCAAACTCTTTGTAGGCTTCAGCAATGATCATCATCGTAGTATGTTTCTCTACAGCTTCTTTCTTGCCAGTTTGCACATTTTTAATGGTGACCTTTTCTTTTTTTTACCTGGCTCTGTCCTGCTTACATCATCTCGGAGATAAAACTGCACCACATTATCTTTGGTTTCATCGTTCAGTCTTTTCCCAACTTCTGGTAATTCATCAACTAACAATTTCACTACTACCGCTTTACGTTTCCCTGGGCTGTTTGGCGAACATCACTTCAATTTAGAGACAGCTTTCCCTGGTGATCTGGTTCTCCTATAAGAACCTCTTTTTTGAGATGCATTACTTGTCTTAGGTAGTGATTTGAGTTAGTTGTCTTTGTGGCATATAGTTTCACAAGCAAATTATCTGTCTGATTTTTTGTGTTTTCAGTTGACTCAGTGCTAAATGCACACTAGCCTCGTGTGCTCTTTCATAAAACATCTGTCAATTAAAGTGGAGGAAAACAGTAAAAAAAATTAACGTGCATGTGTGCAAATGCACTATATATACAGGCTGCTCCGCCTAATGTGGACACCCCTGAAATGTTTGGAACGGTTGTATATCACAAAATGTGGTTTTCGCAAAATGAAATTACGTATGCGGGCAAGTAATCTACCGCAAAGTGACTGTTCGTAACATGTGTATGAACAGAAATGATTAAACCACATATGATTTTTCCCTTGGAGACATACATTTATTTCAATGGCATCTGAAAGTACGTGCAAAGAGCAATTCAGTGATATAGCTAGCATATACAATGGAAAGTTGCACAGAAGTGACAAGAAATAATGTGCAAATACGATCAAGTTAGGTGGGCTGGTAGCTTGGGGCAGTGGACCTGTACTCCCAGCTGTAAGCAAGCAACACGCACCGTGACGCATCCTGGCGGGACCGCTTCCTAACCGTACACAATGAAGTTTACGAATGAGGAAAAACTGGATGCCCCACTTATTTATGGTGAGTGTGGCAGAAATGCCAAGCAGGCCATCAAAATGTATGGTGAAAAGTATCCTGATCAGACGCACATTTCACAGCAATTGATACAAAGAATTTGCACACGTCTCTTGTCATGAGGCGATAGGAATTCCACAACATGAGTGACGAGACTGCTGCAGGCGAGACGCATCAACACAATGTGTTGGCACGTGTCGATGCTAACTCCCACATGGGTACGCGATAACTTTCGAGGTTCGTAGGAATAAGTAAAAGGAGTGTGTTACGGATACTGCGCCAATGAAAATTCTATCCATATCATGTGGCTCTTCATCAGGCATTACACGAAGGTGACTTATAGCAGCGTGTTCAGTTTTGTAGGTTTGTTCTGATGTCTGTAAGAGATGACAGAAATTTTCTGAAGAACTGACTATTTACAAATGAAGCAACCTTCACAAACCATGGGCTTATAAATTTACTTAATATGCACTACTGGGTGACGGAGGATCCGCGTTGGGTCTAGCACGTGGAGCACCAGCGACAGTGGATAGTGAACGTGTGGTGAGGAACAACGTGTGGTGTGGGACAATGACCGGCTCTACATACGCCCATTTCATCAGAGAGAACTTACCGGCACTTCTGGAAGACATACCGCTCGACATACGCCGTGCTATGTGGTTTCAGCATGATGGTTGTCCTGCCCATTTTGCTTTCGTAGCGAGTCAAGTGTTAAATGAAATATTTCCAAACCGGTGGTTAGGAAGTGGTGATGTTTAAAGATGGCCAGCTCGCGTCCCCAACCTCACAGATCTAAATTTTTTCCTGTGGGGAACACTGAAAGATAGCGTCTACAACACGATTCCTTCGACTCCAGAAGACCTGCAGGAACGCGTTGTGGTAGCTTCAGAGGCATTAGACCAGATACACTTCAGACCGCTCGTTGCTCGCTACATGTATGTTTACAGATGTGTATTGCTGTCGATGGTAAACACACCGAGCACATGCTGTGAAAAGACCTAATGTGAAGCTTTTCAACCATAACTGTGCTCTTTTGTACTATGCATGCGGATGCGATTGCATTTCTTCTTAGGTTGGTTTGTTCTATTTTTGTTGTGCTTCTGTATGCACTCGTTACTCAGTACAGTTAATGACTAAGAAACAAATCTCCTGAATTACGTTGGTATCTGAATAAAATGTAATGTATTGATGTCAGACGTATACTCACATTGCACGTCTTCCCACCACTGCGGTGCTCTCCTTTGTCCAATATTGCATCCCGTGCCCCTTACCCCATTAAGGTAAGCGCTACGCTGCTATAAGGAAGCGGTCCCACCAGGATGAGTCACGGCACGTGTTGCTTGCTTACAGCTGTGAGTACAGGTCCACTACCCCATGCTATTGGCCCACCTAGCTTGATCATATTTGCACATTATTTCTTGGCGTTTCTGTGTTACTTTCCATTGCATATGCTATATCACTGAATCCCTCTTTGCAGGTACTTTCAGATGCTGTTGAAATGAATGTATGTTTCCAGGGGAAAACTCATATGTGGTTTAATTATTTCTGTCCATACACGTGTTACAAATAGTCACTTTGCCCCATACATAATTTCATTTAGCGAAAACCACATTTTGTGATCTGCGACCGTTCTGGAAATTTTGGGGGTGTCCATGTCAGGCGGACCGGACTGTATAGGCTCTATGTAAGTATGTATGTCTGTAATGCGTCTTTGTTCACAGATTGTGCATTAGGTTACTTTGTGTTGGTTACGAGATATTTTGCATAAAATACCCATATATTTCATGTGTGGTGATAAACACTGCTAATATTTAACTTTATTAATGTTATAAATCTTGTTTCAGGACATGGTCGCAGGTCACGCCCAGACAAGAAGCATGACGGCAGCAAGCAGAAACCAGTTGTTGGCTCGACAGGTGCAGCTGCACTTGAAAACATTGATGAGAATTCACCAGTTATCCAGAGCTTCAGGAAGTACTCTGCCGAACTGGATGCAAAACATGATAAATATGAACGTATTGTAAAACTCAGTCGAGATATAACAATAGAATCCAAGAGAATAATTTTTCTGCTGCACAATTTGGATAGGTAAGATAGTTATCAACTAATGGCATGACTTAATGTAAAAAAAAAACTGCCAAATCTGTTGGAGCAGAAACCCTCCAAGATAGTTTTAGCGCATGAAGCCAGCCCAGATATCCCAGATCTCAGTGGTACTTACAAAACTGTGCCCCAATGAATAAGCAAATAATTCCTCATATTCTCGATCAATTTACAAATATACACGCAAAACAAATCTCAACAAACATGTGGCAGGTTCACATTCTTATTGGCTTCACATCATGAGTTTCTATGTGCTGTGAGTAAATTTATTGGCAGCCCCTCCACTGTAGCATAAGATCCTATGGTAATTATCCAAATTGAGACTTTTCTTCAAAAAACTACAACAAATGGTATATATCGACATTATTACTTACCACACAGAATACGAATTTACTAGGGGCATCACAATATTAACATTACTTTTTATGTATTTATTTATTGTTCACATTCATCCAATACAATTTGTTGCCTTATCCTAAGACTACATTTGATCCCTTTGAGCATAGCTCTCCGAGTACGTATTACAAACCCAACATTTTTACGGCAGACAGGGATGTAGTTTGTAAAAGTGGTTAACTTCACCTGGATTTAAATTATTGTTACATAGTTATGCTTATCCTTATACTTAACTTTATTTTTAAATTGACATTTAACATTATATTTGTATGAGTTAGTAACATGTTAAACATTCAATATTGTTGATACAGTAGAAATGGTCATTTTTATTGGGTAGGTCTATCTCTTTTCAGCTAGCTACTCTTATGGAATTGCCGTAAGGCTATTGCACAAGGATTATACAATACTTGAGACTAAAACAATAATTGTGTATTACATTACACATTGTATAATTAAGATTGCCTACATAACTGTGCACTAAATACACTGCCAAGTTGTTCTTGTCATACCCAACAACGTATTTGTAGAATCACTGAAATTGCATTTAACATAAAACATATACATAATATAATACACAGTACTACGCAATACCTTGTAAAACATGACTTGTCCTTCACTGAATACAGTTTAAACTGACAGTCTGTTGGTTGCAAATCTAACCAACTAAACAATCACTAATCGGTAATATATATTGTATAGTCTCGAACATCACACAAAGCTGTGTCACCATTTTGCTTATTTGATACTTAACGAGTACTCACACTTATAACTGTATGTAGCAATTAACAATTTAAATTTAAATTTGGAGCAGTCTTCTAAAGTACAGACTTCAAATGTTATAAGTAAGTTGAATAAAATAGAAACTACTAAAATAATTTGCTGAAAATCTTATCTGAAAGACAAGTTTTTTTTTAAAGTTAAGTGTCCCAAATGTGTAATTGGTAATAAATACATATGTATATAATTATATGCATAATGTGAAAACACTACCTGTGAGATGTGATTACTTAGTACCAAACTGTATTATCCTTGTGAATAGAAATTCTCGGTTATTCAATTCTTTCAGAAGGTGGTGATTTAATTTCTTTTTGAATTGCGTTAAACTTGACGTGCTTTTCAATGATTCTGGCAGTGTATTGAAGAGATTAAAGAACTGGTAGCCTTGAGAGGTATGCTTTTCTGCCAAATTCTGTTGTGATGCCACGGAGAAATGTATGGTTGACGTGTGTTGTCTTGTTACATCATTATTGTAACAGTTGCTGCATACGTAGAAGATAGATTTAATAGGAAGCACATTGTACGTTGTGTATAAGGCTTTGGTGTGTGTGCTATAAGGGAGGTCGTGGACTGCTGTTATTGCCTTATTTTGAACTATTTGTACGGGATGCAATGTTGTGATTGAAGCTGACCCCATACCATACTTCAATACTGTAGATCACTATTGATTAGAGCATTATATATCATATTCATGACTTCTACTGGAACTCCTTTAGTCTCCATAAAACCCCCACGGCTGGCAATACTTTTTTTGTACTTTAATTGACATGCATATTCCAACTTAGATGCTCATCAATATACAAGTCAAGATATTTCACTTAATTTTCTTATTATTTATCCTAAGTGAAGCAATCATTAAATTGCAATACCAAGGTGAAGTGAAAATTACATAATTTGGTTTTGTCTGCATTTAATGTCAATTTATTTAACCTCAGATATTCACTAATAACAATCAGGTCCTCTTGCATATCTTGTATTATTTGCTGCTCTTTTTTTTTGCCATTTTATAGAACAAACCTGCGTCGTCTGCAAATAATTTTGGTTTACCTTGCTGTTTTAATTTTCCTCTATCATTATGTACACAAGGAAAAGTAAAGGCCCCAAGACACTTCCCTGTGTCAAACCAGTAATTACATTTTTTGTTTCACTTTCAAATTGTCCCAGTTTTACAAATTACATTCTGTTTTCCAAATAATTAGCCATTAACTGTAATGCTCTACCGGTAATTATTGAGAATTGGGGCGTTTCTGACAATAAAAGAAAAAATCACGGAAAGTGGTATATTTCCACTCTACTAATTACACAGAACACGAATTTACTAGGGCCATTAATGTATTACCGATACAAACCACAAATACGATAGTGGGGAGGGCTATGAAGATCAGGGAAATTGTGGGGTAAAAATCACTTAAAATACACCAACAAAAACACCTCATTTTAACATTTGTCCACACAATTTCGTAATATGTGCCTACCTAACATAATAACTTAACCCCACAATGAGTAAATCACTATTTTACGTTTTTAATCTAATCTAGGATTATAGGGTTTTAATGTAACCTATAATTTTATTCTAATCTTGGATTTTAGGGCATTAATCTAACGTACAATTTTATTCTTATGTAGGATTTTTGGGTTTTAAAGTAACAGTAAAGCATACCGGAAGTATATGAATTAACTCACCTAGGTACACGGCTGGTACATTTCCACTGTCCTCTGCCAATTCAACTGCCATCGTGCATGACTTGCACCTTACCTCACTCGACAAAGCACCATGATCTACTAAAACGTCCAAGTAACACCTGCCACATAGTCGACTGTCATGCACAGAAGCACTCATACTTGCACCCTCTATCCTTAAATCACAAACCTTCGCATGGTCTGATTCGGACGACACAGCTCAGGAACCGTACTGTATCATATCTAATCAGCAACTGAACGCAGTTCACGTCTGCGCAGACAGCATTACATGGGTATTCAACATGGCGTCCGACGTAAATAAAGCCGCCGAACTACTCCTATTTTAACTATTTTATTTAGTACGTTCTACTTATCATTATGCCCACCTCAATATTAAAAGGGTAAGCTGTGCAGAACCCATTTATGTTGCTTTTGTGGGTGTACTATGTTTCCTTCAAAAGAGCCCAAACTCTCAATAATTACAGTGTCGTAGAATTTTGCCAGTCTCTATGTATTATCTTTTCATAGATTTTGCTGATCACCCCCAAAACAGAAATAGGCGTGTAATTATTTAATTCATTTTTTGCATCTGTTTCGTGTAATGGTATGACTTGTGCAACTTTGTGTCAAATTTATATTTTCGGTTAATAATGGCGAACAGCTCTGCAGTATTTTATAACATTTGGAGAAATATTGTCATATCCTGGATTTTGTCCATTTTTGATTTGGTTTACTCTATGTTCAACCTCGGATTCATCTGTTGGTGTAAGAAAAATTTAATGCACTGAATTTTCTAATGAACCTAGTTGCTATATATCATCACTTGGGTGTGTGAGTATTTCATTAGAAATGTTTACTGCTATATTTGTGAAATGTTCGCAAAAAGCATTTGCTACATTTTGCTGATCTGTAATAATTTTACTGTTACTACCAACCACATCCTCTATCTCAGTTTTGCTCTTTTCTTTTTTATTTAGTAATGTTTTTATACCCCTCCAAATACTCTTACTGTCCCCTTTACACTCTATTAACATGTTTTTATTTTATTCTCTTATTAATGATCTTTTTACATTGTTAAACAATTAAGTTCATTAAGTTATAATTTTATATTAAAATTGTTTTTCTTTTTATATTTTTTATACATTTTATCTCTTATTTCAACCAGCTGTATATACTCGACACATCACAGGCGATGTCATAATCTGCCACAGCCGCGGCCCCCTCCGAAAAAAGACATAGCTGCCACACGCCACAGAGCACATTGCCAAAGGTTACAGAAATGCCACGTTGCGTCCTGTCAGCCCGCAACCCACTCAATGCAGAAGACTTGCTCACCCCTACAGCCAGGCAGCTAAGGGGAAACGAGCTGCCATCCCCGCCGCCTTCTCTCTCCTCTATTCCAAGCCGAAACCCTCGTGCCCCCCATGCTGGCCCTGGGGTCTGGGTATATATAGGATTCACAGTCCTCAGTTTGAGGGTTACATGCACAGCTCTCCCGCAGAATGTCACTCTGCCCGGATGCCCTCCGAAACTGCTAGCATCTCAGTAGTATTTGCACACCATCAGCTTTCCCAGCCACCTCTCTACTAGTTTCTCCTCTCCCATTAATAAAGAGCATGGTACCCACCTATCTTTCTCCTGTAGCATTTTCTCATAATGCATGTAATAATTTTTAATTCTTTCCTGTCGAAAGGGTTTTTACGGTGTCTGTGCTGGTTTTTCCCTTTCTCTTCTAGATGTAGTTAGTTAGCTATAAGTACATTAGGGAGGTTTTTCATGGCCAAACTCGGCCATGGGAAACCCAATCCTTCTTTGCCGCGATGCACGTCTCCTTGCATGTTTTACCTTTCCTTGTAAGCGTAAGGGGCTAGCCCTGAGACGCAATAATCCCGTTCCTACCGCGGACTAATATATAACACTTAGTTTTAGAGTAGGTTATAAAAAAAAAACACCATCAGCTACGTCTTTGGACTAGCCCTACAGCTGTCTCACAGATCACAACGCATTCAGTCAGTACGAATCTGGAGTATTCATTGACTTGGTGTCACCCTCACTCCCGTGCCATCACGTCTACCATGACTAGAGACTGCACCTTGGTTGGCATCCTAGGTCGGCCCCTCAGGCTACAGTCAAGAGTACAGGCTGGCTTACGTATGTTTATTGCTTCAGCAATAACAGACATAAACTAAGCTGGTTGTGTTGTCCTTTCCAAGCACTTTGTTTCTGCACATAATTCCTGCTATTTCCTGTTTTGACCCATTTCCGCCTATACTCTTCAGGAGCAGGTACGTGCCGAACCCCTAATTCCTAACCATTCTGTGGGTGTTTAGGTCTGCCGGTGACACATACAGTTGTGGCACACACTATGAGCTATTTCACCTCTACTACCTATGCCTCCAAAGAAGACTGTCACCAATCCACGTCCACCAACTGCAGCACGAGTGGCCCGCAGTATAGACATTACTCTTAGTTGCACCCCAGTTCATACGCAGACCCGACCAGTACCTCCTTAGGCACTTCCACGTGTACAACCGGCTATAATCAAACAGTCGTCATAGGCCTGTCCTGCACCCAGCTATAACCCCGTTAAGTGTGCGGCATTAGCTTTCCTACCGTCTGGGGGGAGAAAAGCTGCAGACGTCCACCCACGCTAGATACGCCCAAGGTAAGTTGACAACAGCTTTTTCTTTTCTTAGCGCCCAATGTGGGGCCATTGAGCAATTAGGGACCGTTGAGCAATTGGAAGAGCTCGAACGACCAACCCTCAGGACTGGGAAGCCTCTGAGAAAAGTCCTTGAGACTCCATAGCTAGATGACTGAACCGACTTCGGGGAGTCTACAGGAAAACACCTCGTGGTGCCCATACACCGAAGCCGACATGGCTACTCATGAGAATACCTAGGAAAGAGCTGGTCAAACCTGCGAAGTGGAAGAATGCTCAGGTGGGCCGCTATTTCATCGCCTGTGCGCACTACAGATCCATATACCACTATGCCTGTCTAGGATGGGACGACACCGCGAGGAATACCGAAGGCCTTGAGTACCGTTGCCAGGAATGTGTAGACTGTCACCGCAGGTGTGACTACACAAACTGCCCAGGAAGAGGAGTTTATCGCAACGTGTGTCATGAATGTCCACGCACATTCCACCATCTCTGTCTTGGATGGAACTACTAGGCCCAAGACATGGACTGCCTTATTTTCAGGTGCGCAACCTGCCGCATCACATTGCAAAGAGCGCAAACCACAACCAGAACCTATGGTGCTCGGGAGACCATCAGTCCTCGAACCAATGCCACTACCAGTGGAAAACACAGGAAGACCCTAGGAAATTCCTGCAAGCTTGCCGAATGGAGTTCGAGAGAACTAGATTATCAGACGCCTTGTGGGTCCTTAAGGCTAAGGCCCTGCTTCAGGGAGAAGTCGAGAAATTGTGGAAACATTACGGCAAATACGTAACCAACTGTGACCAGTTCGCTGAAAGGCTGGTCGCCTAATTTTCAGGACCGCGCATGGTCGCCCAACTAACCGACGAACTGTATAGTGAGGTACAGAAGGACCATGAGGAAGCCAGCATGTGCACATAGGTCATGAGGAGCTCGACGCTGTCAAATTAATTACCTGTATATTACGACCGGAAGTCCGAGCACACCTCCGCAACCCAAAGCAACAAACCATTGAGGAGCTCATCAAGAGAGCCCATATACAAGAGGATGGAGATATAGTTGACACCCAGCAAGAGCAGATGGGGGTTAAGACTGCCACCACATCTATGGGGAGAGCAGTAATCTCAGACGCCCCAGTACGAGACAAAACGATACAGCCACCTCCGGCTGCGACCGGAAATACACTGCCAAAATGCTGGCAATCCCCGCCAGACATTTCCACCGCGACTGCCTCGTACTCCAACAAAAGAGGCAAAGCAAGCAGACGGGGACCAGCCGCCGAAATGAACCGAAAGGGGGCACCGAACCCCCGACTGGTAAGGAAGGAGAGGCATTGCAAATAGCTGTTGTACAGGAGAAGAAGGTCTCACAAGAACCCCCGCGCATAACTGTACTTGTCAGGTCGACAGAAATCTTGGCCACTTTCGACACAGCTGCTAACACAAACTTTATCCGAAAGGATATGGTACCACAAGAATACTAGGAACACATTGAGCCTGCCCAGGACACCAAGATGTAGATGGCACAGAGAGGGCCATGCCTCAAAACATGGGGCAAACTGACGTTAACCTTAGGTTCGCCGACGAAGCGAGTCCTACTAAGTTTTATGTGGCCGAAAACGTGGAGAAGCCATGATCCTGGGACAACCTTGGCTAACCGAACAGCAAGAAAATTGTGGACTACGGGGAAGGGAGGATTTATGTAGGACCAACCAAGAGGAGGCCAGTAATATAGCAACAGTTTAGCCCGCCCGGCCTGCAACAACAAAGAGGGGCAAAGTATGTGCGATGGATGCAGGCACAACCAAGTCCGACGAGCAGCAGAACGAGAAGAAAGGCAGTCGACAGTCACAATGCGCAGCCAAGCGCACACTGCCAGACTTCACGGCACAGGCCATGAGCCCCGCCACACCCCTCAAGCAAGCTCCCACTCCTACCATGCTGCCGCCGACTCCAAAACTACAGCGCCCACCTTTGCAAGGATCACCGTCAACCAGGGGGAGGAGAGAGCGCTCGACTCCTCCCTGGCAGGCCAATTAACACGCAGGAAGCAGCCAGCGCTGCCCTCTCCACCAGTAACTCCGCCCTTTGCGCCTGCCACAGCAGAGGCGGGGAGGCAGCTAGTTGCCCTTTTTCCGAGAAGTTTAGTCAGTGCTGTATCTTATTTTTAAGCAGTTATACTGCCTTTCTAGGCGAGCCAAGTTATGATTCTATTTATTTATTATATCACCCATCACGTAGTCTGTGTAACCTGGAAATAGTTTGGCTTTAGAACTGCGTATAGTCTTAAGGTAGATAATTTGTTATTGCATGTCAGTTTCCCAGTACCGGACATGAAAGAAAATTCTAACAGTATGCAATCAAATTAAAAATTGGATTTTCTTTTATTTCCGGGCGTTGATACTGATATGGTCGAAAAGAAAAGAGGAACATGGGATGAGAAAGATATAAAATATGCCGTAGAAAATGTAATGGAAGGAAAATGACCATCAGAGAAGCAGCTTGTAATCTTAATGTACCAAAAAGTACTGCTGGAGATAGGGTTAATGCCTTAAGAGCAAAAAAATCCAGTAAATACACCTCAAATGGGAAGATTTCTGAAAACCTTTTCTGAACAACTTGAATCTGAACTTGTAGAATACGTGAAAGAATTAGATTACCATTTCATGCCTGTAAACAGGAAGGAATTTTCGTCACTGGCCTATTCATTAGCAGAACACGTGAAAATCCTGCATCAGTTCAACACAGAAGGTAAAACAGCTTGGAAGAAATTTTACTACCACTTCATGATCCGGCACACTGAACTTTCTTTGAGATGTCCAGAATTTACCAGCATCCAACGGGCTGTAGGTTTTAACAAAGCACGGGTTGATTAATTTTTTTCTAAATATGAAGAGCTTTCCACAAAGTTCAACTTTGTGCCTTCCAAAATTTTTAATTGCAACTAAACTGTGGTATCTGTAGTTCATGATAACTCNCCACAAAGTTCAACTTTGTGCCTTCCAAAATTTTTAATTGCAACTAAACTGTGGTATCTGTAGTTCATGATAACTCGCTCAAAGTCATCTCATATAAGAGCAGAAACAAGTTTTGAATTCTTTCCTGTGGAAAGGGTTTAATGCCACGAATACGGTCAAAAAGAGAAAGAGAAGAATCAATATCGTTAACTATAATACCTAGGGAGGTTGCCATGGCTGCCCAATCCCTCTCTGCCACGATGCACCCCTCCTGGCATGGATTCCCTCCCCTGTAGCATACGGGGCCTAGTCCTGACACGCACTTAACTCCTGTGCCTACCTTGGATGTACATCTAACACTTATAATTAGGGTGGGTTATGAAGAAAAATTAAAATAGGCTAAAGGTGTAGGATTCAAAACTGGCACTTCACTTTTTTTTTTAATTTCCCATTCAAAACTTGTATATTCCTGTGTGCATCTTGTCAAAGATGAGGCAAAAGTTACAAGATAAAATTATTGGTAAATAGATACGGTGTTGACCTTACAGTAATGGCACCTGCTATAGATTATGGGCAGCCCATTTCCAGCATTAAGAGTGGCCTGTATCCTGCAATAGGTAACTGTTACAATGGTTATCAGAATAAAAAACCTGGCGCTACTCCCCACCTGTGTGATACAGGGTGGTTCATAGGATCTGAGTTAATTTTGCCAAGCACAGACTAGGTGCCTTGAATGTTGAATAGGGTGAATAATAACATCATCATCACGTCTTGGTTTTACAGGTTTATTTGACGGGAATTCATACGCAGGTTCCCGGCAATGCAACTACTTTTCCGAGGCTTAACTCGTACATTATTGACCCTGCGAGTTCTGGGCCTGAAGGGCTGATTACAGGGTTCTGGCTACGTTTCCGACGGCTTGGGGGACACTGGGTGTCGGGACACGTCCCTGAGTGGCGACGTTGTTACTTAACTGTATTCTGCTGTTTGGTGTTGCTCCGGCGGTAACTTGAGTTCTGGTGAGTTGGGTGGCCCTGACCCAGGCCCTCGGACTGGCTGTCGTTGGTGCGCTGCACTCAGCTGGCTTCCTCCTTCGGCGTT
>NQII01003225.1:146438-170405 GCA_002778355.1 Clitarchus hookeri | reverse complement strand
CATCTATTCAAGTGCATTGATTCTGAAGTCTGATTTTTTGGTGTCATTGTTCTATTTGGGTAAATTGTTTGCCATTACATAAACTTTGTATGAATACCTACAGTCTGTTAACATGGCCTTTGAAAAAGAAATGACTTATAATTTGGTTATTGAAATTATTTATAGGGTTGTGTGAATACTTGTTATACCAAAACGAAAACAAACATTTACAACTTTCATTTTCATTTTGGTAGGAGATCTGGTTGCCAAAAATAACTAAATTTAAATATAGGCAAAGATCTCTCTGTTAAATATTCCATATCTTTCATTTTTATAGTTTGGTTGTACAAAAAAAAATTTAATTTTGTTATTTTTCATTTTTGTTTCAATTTCACAAAAGTTCATAACAAATTTTGCTATCCATTATTTGCATGAAGTAAAATTATGAATTGGTTTCAAAATAGTTATCATTTACAAATTCAAACCAGGATTACCTGCCATCATTTTATTCAGAAGATACTGCCTATGGAGTTAAATTAATATTTTGTTTAAAAATCATGTTAATTTTTCCGTCGGATATGATTAAACATAAACTTTACAGGGAAAATTGACCTTTTAACACAAAAGAAAACATCTTTGCGAAAAAATAATTACTGGTTAGAATTTTTTGCATAACATTTTCAGGCAAAACCATTTGATTTGAAACACCACAGTGATGATAGGTGCCAACTGTTTTGAGCGATGGATAATCTTGATCAAATTTCTGCTGTCGGATTACTGTAGTGTACTCCTGACTGCCATAACCTTGTTAGAGGCCAGACTCGCCAGAGCACTTGACAGGATACCAGTGTGTCGTTAAACTGAGATCACATGATTAGTTTTATTTAATGCTTGATGTACTCTACTGATTCCCCTCTCGCCAAGCATGTAAGGGGAGGAAACAAGCTCCCTCAGTGGATAGAGATAGATAGAGAGGTAGATAGATGTAGATGTATAACTGCTTGCAGATGATTTTTTTCTATGTAGTGTAATGTAATAATGCAGTGTGTGTCAACATCCAACTCTTTCATCTGCTGGAATGGTTCTTCAGCCGGCTTTTAATTATGATGAACTGAGAAATACTAAAGCAAAACTACCGACTGTAGCAGCATCAACAGCCACTGCTGAAAGGCGCTTTCGTGCTATAAACAGAATAATTTCTCTGCTAAGAAACAGGCTAGGAGATAAGTTTACTGAACCCGTTACATTTTATTTCTGAAATTCAAAGAAACGTTTCCTGTATGTCTGGTTGTTGTTCATATCACAGCTAATGAACCAGGAGATTGTTGGTTGTTGTTCATATTACAGCTAATGAACCGGGAGATTGTTGGAATACTCCCATTCTCCTCCCCGGCTAGCCTCTGGAAGAAACCCTGTATGAAAGTGATATGCTAATTGAGTAGAGAAGGGGGTGGGAATACTCCTCCGCACGCAAAATGAGAAGACACAATACTTGTGTCTCGACCTGCACATAGCCACTTGGTCCCACTTCAAGTTTTTTTTAGACCAGTGGTTTCGTTCTTGTTCCTCCCATCTTATTCACTTGTCTCCTCTATTCCCAACACAAAACTTAGTTTTTGCAAACAACCTTCTCTCCCTCCCAAAAAAATTTTGATTGTGCATATTGCATTATGAAACACTTTGTGGGAAACCCTCTTTTCTTTTTGACACATTTGTATTTAGGTCTACTTGAGTTTTTTTTTCTTCAAATCGATGGCTTGCAAGAGTACTCAATACGACACACTGACGGAAGCTACAAATGCTAGACAGACAGGCAGGTATGTATATAGGTAGAGCGAGGTCATTAGAAATGGAATGAGACAGCCACAAATACACCCACGCCTTTCCCGAGGTCCTTTCTCCCAGAACCTCTTGTACCATAAGCCAGCGTGCAACCAACTATGATACAGACATTGTGAAAAGCTGTGAAAAACTTGAAAAATGTTAATTAATCAAAAAAATATGCAAGCAGCAAAATTAATTTGTCCATTTTCTCTTGCGTTTATTTATTTCAAATCCTGCCGTTTTCTATCTGAAAAATTTAGCTCGTGAAAACAGNTTGTCCATTTTCTCTTGCGTTTATTTATTTCAAATCCTGCCGTTTTCTATCTGAAAAATTTAGCTCGTGAAAACAGAAAGATGGTCAGAAAATGCGTAGAGCTATTTAAAATCTTCACCTTTCGTGTTACGTGAAGGATAATGTTTTATTTTNAAAGATGGTCAGAAAATGCGTAGAGCTATTTAAAATCTTCACCTTTCGTGTTACGTGAAGGATAATGTTTTATTTTTAATTTAATTATTATTACTGTCAATCACATGCAGTTGATTCCACTTTGCTTAATAAACTGTTGGTGTGACACTCAAAGTCAGACAAGTATGAGGCCTTTGTAGTGCGGAGGTAACCACAGTTGTCTGCGAACGCCAAGCCTAATACCCGTACAGTTTATCCAAGGTTGCAACGGGCTGCGAAACAAGGATTGTTCACATATTAAGGTTCACGTTGTATAGTCTGTTACAAAAAAAAAAGATTTTCAGTTTTCAAAATAAGCAATACAAATATCTATATTTAATGTCAAAATAAAAATATAAATAAATTATTTAAGCGTGTAGTTTCACGTCCAGGACCTTATGAGGCAAATGTTTATTCATAGATTGGCTAAGTTGTGTATTCTTTCAAAGTGTAAATTGTAACTTGAAAATGCAGTTTTGAAAATAATATAGTATTGTTATGCTTGGCTTGAAAATTAACAAACTGTCATTTTTGCCTAAATCTCTTAAACAAGTGAAAATGATTCCATCCTGCAAGAGGAAATGGTTTTTCCCAGAAACGTTACCTATATTTATATTGTCTGAATGATATGTAATTAAAAATTATTCCTGTCTCTCGTTTACTCGTAAAAAATTTCTGAACAGGAAAATATATTTTTCTTCATTACTACTCAAATTCCAAATGGAGAAAACAGATGCACAGTCCTNAAATTTCTGAACAGGAAAATATATTTTTCTTCATTACTACTCAAATTCCAAATGGAGAAAACAGATGCACAGTCCTGCGCAACATCCCCAGTAGCAACCTACATTGGCCCAATGTTGACACTTGGTTGGTTATGTGTTGGGCTGGAGCGCACACGTTAATACAACGTTGGCTTAGCGGAAAATGGCAACATNCTAAATCAGAAAATGGCATAACCTATCAAAGTGTAATTTTTACTTTATTTTAAATGGTTATTTGATGGTTGGTAACAAGTTGATATAGGCTGTTCACAGTAAAGTGAGCACTTTTAATGCCCTAGTTACGTTTTCCTTTCAGCCATTTTATATTCTTCAAACACCTTTCTAAATAAATATTGCCATGTAAATAATAAATACAGATTATATATATTTCACTGGACTCTAAAGTTAATGTCTAAGGCTAAAATAAAATATATTTATGGACTATTATTCCAAATGAGAGGGCTTTCAAAAGTGCTCACTTTACCGTAAATAGCATATAATCATACTGTTGGTAATAGGTGTTATTTTTGTGTTTGGTCAACGTTGAACAATTTACATTTTATGTAAAAGTAAGCAACCATCTTTTTGAATGAAAACTGTGCTACTTTCTTACATTCTATATATTATGAAGGTTCTTCATGACGCAAGATATTTCTCTTTAAATATGTTCAGATGGTTATATGTTGTGCCAATGTTGGGAACACAAGGGTTGGTAATTGGTACTAATTGTTACATTGAGCCAACATTGTGTAATCAATGTTATGCCAACAATGGTAATTACTATATTTCTAATTAAATAACACGATAGTAGCAACTCGAGTAGTGCACTGAGATTTACAAAGGCATGCCTCCGAGGCGGCAATAAGCCTATCAGGACTCGTGCTGCCTTCTGCCCGTGAGGGGGTCGAATTTCTAAGGCTATTCTTGCAATAACGTTCTGGTTATTGCCCGTAGCCTCTCTCAGCGCGACTCGAGGCGTGGGGAACCTTCTGGATTGGGTCAGCAAGACTTTTCAAGCTGCAACAGGCCTCCAATCTGACAGCCTAGAGTTTGGAAGATTGTACGACATTAAGTGCCAGGTGTCGGAAGACCACAAAACGATGAGCCAGTGAAGTAACGAGTGGTGATGAGAGCGAAGCTTGCGGACTGTCAACTCTGACTTGAATACATTAAAAAATAATCGGCTCTCGAGACCTTGATGTTAAGAGCAGCCCTCGCATNCGGCTCTCGAGACCTCGATGTTAAGAGCAGCCCTCGCAGATTGTAAGAAGTCACAGAAGCATAGTGGCTAAGGCTCGAGTTTGAGTCCAATGTCCACCAAGGAAGTTTTAAGATCATAATACAAAGTGAAAGTGATAAATGCTAATAAGGTTAAACCCTTTTTTTTTGTGGGTAAAATTTATTTACAACTGTTAGAATAATAGAACTAAAGCAAACAACACTTGNAAACCCTTTTTTTTTTGTGGTTAAAATTTATTTACAACTGTTAGGATAATATAAGTAAAGCAAACAACACTCTGTTATACACTGATGGATTTAATGAGCAATTAACAGACATAAGTAACCGACATTCCTCCGTGGTCTCGAGTCCGCCACGGAGTAGTGACGAAGCTCAGTGTTGCCAATTGAAATGTACCATAAAATAACAACAACACTGCTAACCAACGTTGGCAAAATGTTATTTATTGATTGGCATTATGTATGCAATAACACATCTTGCCAACTCGTTACCAATGTAGAAACATGTAAGTAATTCTTTGTTTGGTATGCGACTGTGTGAATGCCTTTCTGAAAGAAAAACACACTACTATTAAAAGTGTGCACGCAACCATAACATAATGTTGGGCCAATGTTGTATTTCAGTTGGCAACCGACGTAAAACTTGTGTTGGGGCTAATGTAGGCCCGCGTGATATTTCGGCATTGGGCTAATGTAATATGCCAACATTAGCCCACCCAAATTTAGCTACTGGTGATGATGCTTCTTTATATATATATATTGTAAGGCCTACGGAGCTAGTAGGAGTGACAGCTGACCATGTAGTGTGATGCACTCATATTAAGAGAGCATTAATAAAATTATATATTCATATAACAATGCTGTTTTATGCCGCATAGTTATTCTGTTTTACAAATACGCTCTTATGAAGTCGGCTACTTATATTTGTTTGTCTAGGTTGTTTTCCTTCATGGTGTGTAATATTAAAAGTTGTTAGGTTTTTACTCTCCGATGTAAGTTTAAAATCTAAGTAAAAAATATGATACATTCTCTTCTGTCATCATCAGAAAACTGTGTATTAAAAATTTACTTGAAACGTAAGAGTAAGAAGAAAACAATTTTTAATTGGCCAGCATTGCTCGTAGGCAAGGTGTTTTTGCAATAGGCACTGCTGTGAAATCTCTATTACTTTAGTATCATGGTCAGGAAAATCTATCTTCAATAAAGTCCAGGAAATTCAAAGTAGTGCTAGACCGCTAAAAGTAAATCCAGCGCAAAAAGTTTTTAAAACTTTTAAAGAGTTTTGTGTCAGTTTTATTAGTTGCAGAAACTTTTTAGAGCAGCTCCTTAACATTAGGAATGTCCATAATACCAAATGACAAACAAAATAAATTTAGTCTGTTACGTAGATCAGTGTAGAGGAAATGTTGTGAGGGCCGGACAGCAGTTAAGACTGAGGGCTCGTGACTAATGTCAGGCTTCTGGAATGCAGTGGTGAAGCAGCGCACGTTTGTTACCTGTTGGCTGCAACATACAGTTCCCAGCTCCGTCCCATGCCGCAAATCCCGCCCTGGAGTTCTGTTGCAAGGGGCAAAATTTGCCGCATTTCATTACCCTACCCACTAGAAACTGCCCTTAATACTGTGATGTGCAACATAGTTGACTGCTGTGGGGAGGGAACAACCTGAGACAGTCCGCCGTGACCACTCTTCCACAGGCTCCCTTCACATCGNTAGTTGACTGCTGTGGGGAGGGAACAACCTGAGACAGTCCGCCGTGACCACTCCTCCACAGGCTCCCTTCACATCGCCAGACATGTAGTGGGAGGAAATGAGGTTGCGCTTGGCCATGCAGAGTTCACCCGAGGACAGCTAAAGCTTATCCCTCCAAGTCAAATGTTTACTTGTACATTTGTATTTACACCTTAATGGGCGTAGCGTGCCTGAAGATTGTACGTACAAATCTACAGTTTTAGGCAGACGTGTGCCTTTTGAAGTGATTAATAATATTGCATGTAAAAAAACTTGTGATTTTTGAGACAGAGGCGAATAAACATCGTCGATAAGATTTTTTCCTTTACGGCCTTCGGTAATTAATCATTCAAAGCCATTTCCTCTGATATTTCCGTAAGCTTTGCGCTTGCTGTGAGTCATGCGATGCTTGCGCTCGATGCTTATGCATTATTTGGTGACAAAGCGGTTGTGTTCATGCCCTTCAAAATTAACCGCTTATTCAGATAATGTGTCTTTGTCAAAATAAATTAATATTGAAATAACGAGATCCTCTGATTTTTGTGAAAGAAACCACTGGATATGGACTTCGTGCTTGATAACTGACGTGCTACACCACGGCGTAATATTTCCGGTCGTTAGGTCGCCATTGGCAACCAGATATTTGAGTCTGGTGACTATAAAATACAGTGAACCCTTGGTTTAACGGGCATAAGTGAAATGGTATGTCTGTTATTGCTGANGAGTCTGGTGACTATAAAATACAGTGAACCCTTGGTTTAACGGGCATAAGTGAAATGGTATGTCTGTTATTGCTGAGTGAAATTCATACAGTTGTTTGGCTAGTAAACGTAAGCCTGGAAAACCAGCATAATTATACATCCAGTGCTGCATAACAAAGAATATTTAATTTAGCTTTGAAGCACACCCTGAGTAACAAAAAACCCATCACTAAGACAGCAATCTATTTCCTTGTGTGCATTNGAGTCTGGTGACTATAAAATACAGTGAACCCTTGGTTTAACGGGCATAAGTGAAATGGTATGTCTGTTATTGCTGATGATCTGTTATTGCTGAGTGAAATTCATACAGTTGTTTGGCTAGTAAACGTAAGCCTGGAAAACCAGCATAATTATACATCCAGTGCTGCATAACAAAGAATATTGAATTTAGCTTTGAAGCACACCCTGAGTAACAAAAAACCCATCACTAAGACAGCAATCTATTTCCTTGTGTGCATTAATTTTTCATCTTTGCTTTTACTTCCCTGTGTGTGCAGAAATTACATAACAATGCAAGTGACTAGATTTTTATAACTTATAACTACTAGATTTTTGTGTGTTAGCCATATTTATTCTGATTTTTGCCAAACTAAATTAAAAAAAAGAAATGATTATGCAAGTAAACACTGGAAATTTGTAATTATTGTTACACAGAATGACCGAAAAGTCTTTCTCAGATTACAAACTTTATTTATATCCACTATAGAGATGTGAAACTGGTACCAAAATGTTGACAAATTAACCAGGGTTTTTGTTGCAATAGGACAACACATCAGTAAGTCTCCACGTGAGTACCCTTGGTAGCATGTGGCACATGTAGTCGATAGTCAATTTCTGTCTATACAATAGCCAACATCACAGGAGGGATCGATGCAATGACTGCGGCTATCCGTTGTTGCAGAGTTGCAAGATCTGATAGTTTTGTTGACATTGCCCTTGACATCACCTCATAGGAAAAAAATCTAATGGGGTATGTCAGGAGACCAAGCTGTCGGGCCATCACGACCGATCCATCGTCCAGGAAAAGTCGTACGAACCTCCAAACCCCAACGAGGCGGTGCACCGTCTTGTTGAAAACCGACATCTGGGTGATACCCAAGCAACTGAGGGCAAACAATTTGAATTGCAATATGTCCAGATAGATTGGAGATGTGATGGTGCCCTTAGCGAAAAAGAATGGTCCGATAATGTTGCCATGCAAAAGTGCACACCAAACATTTGCCTTTGGTACACTCTTGACAACTCACTCAATTACGTACATTTTGCTAGTTCACTACACCACTAACAAAAAAGGTCACCTTGTCAGAGAAAGCAACATTTTTAAAATAGCCATCATCACCATCAATACATAACATTTAAGCTGCAAAGTCGTACCGATGTGTGGCATCATTGGGCATCAGAATCTGAACAATTTGCACTTTGTATGTATGAAACAATAAATGCTTGTGTAAGTTATTATGAAGGGAACGTTTTGGTATCTTTGGACAAAAGACTGTCTCACTGCTTCCACCCTTCCAGCTGAGGTTGATGGTTTGCCAGTTCTCAGTAATTCGGCAACAGATCCTGAGTTCTTGAACTTGTAATACGACGACGTAATGCTCTTGACATAGGGCCGCCTCTTTCCATACGTTGTCTGACCGGGTGGTACCAGAGGACACACTGAGCTTTTTCCCGATTTTTGAACTGTCCGGTTTTCTGGAGACTGCAACGGCTTCACTACAGCCACTTGATTGAAACCTGCAACAAAAACTTGGTTTGTTTTCCAACATTTTAGCACCAGTTTTACATCTCTACCTTGCATACAGCGGAAATAAATAACATTTGTAATCAGGGAGTGACTTTTCGGACACTATGCATTATTCATAGCAACTTGTATTTATTGACAAATTTCATCTGTGTAACATAAATTACTGTCTACTTGCAGTTTCTTCACATTTTTTTAATCAAACCTTTGATGTGTTTGGTTGTTTCCTAAATATGTCTCGTTCACGAGAATTTTATACTTATTATGTTAATATACAAATATTTTAGTTTTGTTCAAATTGATATTTTATCTATCAGTTATAATATTTCATTTATAATTAATATAAATAAAAACAGGGAGAAAATGTGTTTTGGTAATGCCTAGAAAGAAATAATTCTTACGTAAAATATTGTTACATTGGGTGCGCACGAATGCAGTGCGCTGTCCCTTTGGTGTAATTTTCTTGATTCTGTTAGGCTTTGTTTGCCTGATGTGGAGAAATATTCTGGAAGTAGGACTTTATCAGGGCTTCAGGAAAGTTGGAAGTAACCATGAACGGACTATAAGTATTGTTTAACATCCACAAGCACAGAATGCGCCGTCCTATTTCAGCACCTTGGCACTCTCGGTGAAGGGTGAGGTGTTTCCAGAGTCATGAATATGAGTAGTGGTGACCGTAGACTTCAGTCAGGCTAGTATCTTCACACTTCAAATTTCATGCTCTCTACTACACAATATTTAAAAAAAAATTTATGACGAGATGGTCAAGTACATATGTCTGGGGTATCATTTTAATCTGAAGATGTCTATTAAATTAAAGCAATACTTCATTTAAAAATCATGTTTTTTTTTGCCAATGGTGGTTAAACATGGACTTGGTAAAACTTCACGCCGCTTGATGTTTTTAACATTTTAGGCAACAAGGGGAGGGTAATTATATGCTTATTGGGTATGATTTTATTTGTAAGACATCTGCCTATTAAATTTAATTAATATTTTGTTTAAACAGAGTTCGTTTTACGTCACAGATGATTAAACTTCCCACAAAAAATGCAATTCAAAAATAATTTTTTACGGTGTCAAAATTGTTGAGTTTCAATTTTGCGATAGTATTCTTGGTGGGAACTGTGGACAGTTGGGAACTGNAATTTAATTAATATTTTGTTTAAACAGAGTTCGTTTTACGTCACAGATGATTAAACTTCCCACAAAAAATGCAATTCAAAAATAATTTTTTACGGTGTCAAAATTGTTGAGTTTCAATTTTGCGATAGTATTCTTGGTGGGAACTATGGACAGTTGTAAACTGTGGGGTGTACCGTATATCCAGTTTTATAACCGTAGTTCTTTGCTTGAAGCATGCTGTTTACACTGTTCATATGTTGCCAAATTGATAGAGATTACAATAAAGCATGCGCTTGTGTGCATTGTTTCATGGTTATAGGGATTCAGGAGTATATAGAAGCTCTGACTTTCTGCCATTACTTGAAGGGAGACAGCCTGGAACACTGGAACAGCATCCAGAAAGGACTTGTATACACGATGCCAGAAACATCACAGCAGATAGATGTGCAGTCGGGACAACAGATGGATGTAGATAAAGAAGAGGTGAGCACGCAGGTGTCCACCTACCTGTCCCCGGTGGACTTCTTCCTAGGAGTCGCCGACCTCACCGGCGAGCTCATGCGCAAGTGCATCAACAACCTGGGACTGGGCAACGTGGATAGCTGCTACCACACATGCGCATTCGTGCGCCAGATATACAACGGCTTCCTGGGCATCGGCAACACCGGCACCAAGGAAATGTCTCACAAGATCTCCACCTTGCGGAAGTCTCTGGCCAAGATGGAGTACACCTGCTACACCATTCACGTCCGAGGGTCCGAAATACCAAAGCACATGCTGGCGGACGTATTGGCAGGTGGCCGGGATGAGGTCATGGCTGATGAAGACGAAGGGTTCTACTAGACATTTATGTTCTCGTGTGTGTGTTTTTTTTTTAATGTTAGTAACAGTTTACAATATTCATTCTGATAAACTTTACTTTTTATACTTGTTACAAATTATATCCCGCGAGGATAAAAAAATTAATATTTAATATTTGTGTGGCGAGTATACACTAAAAAGTAAAAACTCATTGTATGTGAATATACATGTATGAGGCTCAGTAGGGAGTGTTCTATTTTATGACGGATTATTGTTTTTATTACTTATGTGTCGCTTAATGTGACTGGATATTTTAGTTATGTTTACTGTTGTGGTTCAGGCCAGAAAATGCTGCGGAAACACATGCTGTAAGTGTATTATTTACAACCTACTATTTGTTTACATAACCTATGTATACAGTGTGTATACTTTTTCTTTGCTCATTGCTTTAACCATGAATATAGCTTATCCGTGAACCCTTAGCCAGTCATTATCCCAAAAAATTACGAGTTTGCTGTATTTAATTTTTAAAATGTGTAATTTTCATGTTAGAGACGATTGAACACTGACTTAGTGCGAAAAATGGTAAATAATTTAATGTATAGGGGCTGGGAGGTGGGTCAAAATTGGTACAAAATCCCCCCACCCCCTCCATATATCTACAGCGACCAACCTTTCTTGACTACCTTATTTCTAGTAACTGTGAGAGGTAATTTCAATAGGGTTCTACTGTACTTATAAACCACTACATGTTACACACATCAATAACAGTTGGGAGAAAAGTTAACTGAACACTAAAAAAACAAAAATTGTTGGAAGTTCAACTTTGTATAACTTATGGTTCACAAGTCTACAACTGCAACTATTCAAATGTAATATTAATGTCGTGAAAAGGTCAAACCGTTAAAACTAAGTCAGAAGAAGAAGGTTAGAAGCCCATTTCAAACAACCCATCATCTCAAACCCAAACTTCATTAAGTACTCCCCTAAATGTTGTCGGTTTTCATGTTAACATACATCCCGTCACTTCTCCATTATCGTAACCACCTTTGCATTAAATGACACACTCGCCTCTCAACTTGGAAATGAATGAACTTGGTATTCAANGTTAACTGAACACTAAAAAAACAAAAATTGTTGGAAGTTCAACTTTGTATAACTTATGGTTCACAAGTCTACAACTGCAACTATTCAAATGTAATATTAATGTATGAAGAATATGGGCTAGTCTAATGTCCGAAAGGTACGAAAGTTGTATATTTGCCATTTCCAAAGCTTACAATGTCAAAAAATAACTCCAGCACCTTGTAATTCGGTCTGTAGATTGTGTTTTAAAAAATTATATATTTTTACTAGGTACCATGGCATTTTGTTCCTACATGTTCCTTTGCATCTTATTATGCCAAACTGACACGAACAAAAACAAAATATGCAAATAAGTGCAGCCGTTTCAATACATTTTGACGTTTGTTGAAATGCATATTTTGGGGAGTGCAAACCTCAGTATAGTGTGTTCGTGGATATTTTCTAATTTTAAAGCATGAAGTGTTGTATGTAAAAAGTGTGCAGAAGTTTGAGTGTGTCAGGAGTTGAAAATCTTTAAATTTTTCAGTGTGAAAGTGTCCAATTTTCGAGTTACAACCCACGTTTGGCCTTGTCTTCTCGAATATTTAGTATATCATGGTGTTAATAATAACTGAATTGGCCACACACAGTAATCATTTTCATCCCAACGATCCTACACAAGAATTTTATTATGGTTCAGAACTTTTGTCCAGCTACACGGTTAGAAAGAAGTTATATGTTCCCTTTATTTTTAAATTTACAAACGCTTGTTTATTTACACTGTACCAACCATTTGGGTCAAATGTGTGATTTTTTCTCTGCAAAATGTTGTAGATGTTCCCTCCATTTTTAGTTATGAAGTGAGTACTTCGTTGTTTTTGTTGACGATAGCAGTAAGTGCAACAGTTGTGACTATATTGACTGCCAATCAGCTCCAGAAAAGTGAATCCACGCAAAATCTGCACCACTCTGCTTCTTGGAGCACGGAGGGCACGCCGATTTACCTGCCTCATACGCTGTCACCTACTTCATGCATATCTTTTTGACATAGTGTGAAACAAGTAAATTGGCGCACGCCCTTCGTGCTCGCTATTGCTTGCGCTCTGCGAAGCAGAGTGATGAAGATTTTACAAGAAATCGCTTTTCTGGTGGCATTTTTTTCTAGTTTTTCTTTACAAATTCCCTGATCTTCATAGCACTTCCCACCGTTGTGATTTTTCATAATAGAACCAAGTAAAGCCTGCCACACACGGAACAATTCTCCTCACAGTATTGCATGCGTGGAGTCTTGCTGCTGGACGTGCGTGTCCACTGGAAACATCAATGCCTAGGTGCAGTTTTGCTGCCCAGTTTATTATTTTTCGGTTATTGGAATGGTGCTGTTTACTCTACGTGTTTCTCTGCTAGTTTCCATTTTCAGCCAATGAGAGCAAGGAAGCGTGTTGCGCGACTTTATTTTTACGGCAACAGGATTGTTTAGGTGGTATTTTCATAAGTTACGGACGTGTAAAAGTGTAATAGATGTATAGAAGAAACATGTTTGTATACAGTTTTGAGGTTATCTGTGAACTGACCCCAATTTTTTTTGAAAAGCATTGCTAGTACATGCCTGCTTTCGTTGTTTCAGGCTAACCATTCCGTCTTCATTTTATATTTTCATGATCCAAAACTTAAACAGATGTAATTACAGCAATCTTTCTTCGCCATACAGAGTTCTTTGTTTATTTTCACCAGCTGTCGAAAACTGTAATGGCTTCCGGCGTTACTAGTTGACAGAGTAGCTCGCAAGGAGTGATGGACCCCGTAGGCAACCAAGTTACATATATTTTTGCATTGCTCTTAAATATCATCTTAGTAAAACTCTCAGAAACAATTGTTCCATGTGCGCCAGGTTTAAGTCAACCTAAGTGCATAATATGGTACGAGGTACAACTATAATGTGTAAACTGTATGTTACAGGAAGCCATATAAAATGCAGAATCTGTAATACATGGGTTCTGAACATACTTGTATGATGTCAGTGCAATGACTTAAAATGGAGGGGAGAGGGGGAAATTAATAAAGCAGAAACTTTGTGATCACAATGTCTATTTTTACTACGGAAATGTCGCCTGTATACATGCTCTGTGCCGTGGTTGGGTACTAAATTCTTGTTACATGAAATGGCATAATTAATATTGATTAACATAGCCAACAAAGTTTATAGCACTGTCACTACCTCACAGTGCACTACTGACATCACTTTTACAAAAGTTAAAATAAACCAATAATTAATTTATAAAAAGGAATTAATACTTTTATATAACCGAGTTTAATAATAAGTAATTTATACCGTAATCACATGCTTTAGCCCAGTGTTTGTTACAAATTGTTTAACTGCAAAACAAAATTATTTTTTAACACATATCTTACTCGTGTTTTAACAAAAAAATGTACAGTTTTACACATTTTCATTCAGCTGTTTATTTGAGCCAATATGGGGACAAGTGTGTTTACAAGTCTGCAGGAGATAGTTACATAATCAGATGAAAATTGAAAGCCCCTTTTCGTGGCTATCAGAGCATCAGTATTTAAATGCCAAATGCCAATCACTATTGCAAAAATTAAAATTTGATGAGCAAAAAATGGATTACACCGAAGGAAAGCAATTGGTGAAAAATGTCTGCTTTGATGTAAAAATTATAAATTGGACATTGAAAATTTTTTTTACAAACTTTTGCAAAATGCTACTACAATAAAATTATGCTGCCAAAATTCGAATGGATTTTTTTTTATTTTTTTTTTTTATTGCATCAATTTGATCTCTTTTCCATACATAATAGTACACAGATATTGGACACATCACACAAATACATCAATTGGCAGTACAGATATATATTTTTATGACAAATGGCTCCCTCTTTACTATAATAAGTAGACTCGTGTATAACATCACACATTTTTCAGTACGGCCTATAATTATTTCAGTATTAATATGTAGGAAATTTTTTGAAAGCAGCAATTGCACTTCACTTTACGAATACATGCAGTCAACAAACATCATTGTAAAGGTAGCTACACAATAACAACTTCAAGTAAATTCAACACATTTGGTCAAATTCAATAAAGAATGTTCTTACACAGAGCATTAAAATTTTTTTAAAGATGGGTTGCATGTATGGCAGAGTAACTACCTCATGTGAGTAAAACCAACTAATCAACTCAGTGTTACTAAAGTGAAAAATCAAAACATGCTCACTTTTAACTATAAAACATATTATCAAAGTGCTGTTGTTATGATGGGAGATAATGGGGATCATGATCAAACTTATTTACATCAGCAACACAAACAACAAAAATTTTATTTCCTTGCCTAAAATGTAACGGCATTATTGTTTGAACATAAGAATTATTGTCAAGAAATATTCACCAACTAATATATTAGAAAATATAATAAAATGCAGTTATAGGCAGAGTTTGGTAATCATTTGTTTGTTCTTTACTAAGCAACTACTTGTGGCAGGAGGATGCACAATGAGGTAAAATAAGAAACTAAGCACGACTATCTTACATATGCTTAATGCTGTATTAAATATATAATTTGTCAGGACAACATAAGAATGCTGCCAAATGCAATAAAAGGGAGAATGCACCTGCAGCAATAGCACAGCTGTTAACTATAGTTCTTAAATGCCTTGCTCTACCAGCATATACCGTATTTTATCGCTTATAAGTCACACATTTTACTAAAAATATTTCATTCAAAACTCGGGGTGCGACGTATAAGTGAGAAAAATTCCTCCAGCCCCGCACTAACTTTTCATTTACTCCGAATTCACGGCCCGCGGCTCGATTTCCAAACTCTTAGGCGAACAAAATCACTTTCATTTTGAAACCTGCGGTGTAGGTACATCGCTTTTCCATCAAGAAACTGTCGCACTTCTTCACTGCCACAAAAAAAACATCAAAACAATCTACGTCCGGCGCAAAGACGGTATAAGAGAAAGACGTGTAAGTCAGGGCTAAAATTTCGTACTCAAAAGCCAGCGCTAATGTGCTGCTATCTCTCTCACACTACAAAAAGGTTTTGAAAAATAATCGATTATCAGTTATTGAGTAAGAATCGATTCCTTTTGATTCTTTTAAAATATTTTTTTTTGTTAACGTTTGTGAAGAGAATTATGTAACGGAAATATTCAAATGCCTTTCTATACTTTGCACGATTATTTAAAACTTACAAAGATCTGCAGAAATAATGGTTAAGTTTTTGCTTTTTAACACAAATCGTTAGAAGTACTTGAATTATATAAAATGAAATCTCAATAACATTTTCGTCATAAAATATCACTTTAAATTAAATTACATGTTTATAAGTTATTTCTTTTTTCCAATAAATATATAAACTCCGGCAGTCAAGGCTGCATCTTGAGCGCTAAATCAGAACATTCCAGACCAACTACATCCAACAAACTTGCGGCGCGCTGTGTCTGCGCTGTATGCTTGGCAACACCGCTTGTTTGCAAGAACACAACTGCCACACGTCCTTCGCCAAGGTCGCGTGCATCAGCCACATGTGGCGCAGGCCATGTTGTACAGAATTTACAACAACGAAGAGCGTAACCTATAAACGATAAATATTATTTTTTTTAGCACCCTTTGAAAATAATAGTGCGACCTTGTAACATTTGGTAGCTACAGTTATAACCTGCTTTAAGTTGACACTTGGCTATAACTTATCACTCTACAAATCAAGTCGGAGTAACACGAATCTCTGTAAAATGGACGCCAATTACGTAGTAAATAAAGTCACGTTCCGGAGTATTTGTTCTATACTTTATTTATCCTTTTTTAGTGACACAGTTCACATACGAAGTTCATATATGCAGAGTACGGGCCATTCACAGGTAAATATACTATTGCAGACGAGAGCCACAATTGTTTACTAATTATTACATTTCTCCCAAACTGGTCCGAAGAAATAAGAAATGCGGCGACCTCCCACACTGGCGGAGAAATAATATAATAAGTTCAAGTTGGCCGATGTGAGGGTTAGCATCACACCCGACGCGGCCTAGACGACCATTCTATCACTGAACTGAAGGGCGACTGCCCAGAAGGGCGACTGCCAACTGCCTTATCCACTGCTGACCTGAAGGGCGACAGACGCACATGTATTTGTGCTGCCTATCACTCCCTCTCCTGAGATAAGGGCCTGACGAGCCACGCACGCTCTCACACGTTATCGAAACTGGCACGTTATCGAAACTGGGTTGTAGGAACTAAAACTGTGCCGTCATCATACAGATAAAAGAACTTCTCGTACAAAATTTGTACGATGCAGTCTGAAAGTTTCTAAATAATGCTGACGCTTAACAAAAACCGAAAACTAAGATGTTCGAAACGAAACGGTAAACAGACGTCCGATAAACGCAAAATAGCATACACATGTTCGATAAACAAACTATCACGGGAAACGAACAACCACGGCTTTATTTTCGAATACCCGATAAAAATATTACGAAGCTTACCAAAGCTAAAGAAATACGAACGAAATTGAAACACGTGTCCCGGTCCCGAAAATTAAGAATACTGCGTCATTGCAACCTATATGCGCAGGCGACTTATATGCGATAAAATACGGTAAACCATTAACCTTGTTGGAGATTATCATGCCAAATGCATGGAACCAGCAGTAATGATGATGTATCAAAAAGAAAGTTATAGACTAATGTTAGCACATTAATTTTAGTGTATGCTACACTCATTCGCACTAAGGGAGTACAGGCACAGGACAGGGCAGTATGTGTACACAAAACATCAAAATATTGTACCACATCAAGCATGTATCGTAGGGAACCAATATTTCCAGGATGCACTTAGTATAGTGCTGGACCACCCATATCATGGAGACAGGTGGCAATACAGTCGGGCAAAGAGGCTTACAGATGTCTGATGTTTTCCCGAGGGAGATCCTGCCCCAGCTGATGCAACCGACCCTCCAAATTCACTGTAGTTGCTGCTGCTGGCCATAGTGACCATCCTATCTGGTCCAACGTTTTCGATGGTCAAGAGGTCTGGGGAACTTGCTGGCCAAGTAAGTATGTTGACATCACAAAGTCAGGACAGAGATACACATGCTATGAGAAGCCGGGCATTATCCTGCTGTAAAATGAGGTTGTCAAGCAATACCACGAAGGGGAGTGCACATGGTTGCAGAAGTTCCTGCACGTATTGTTGTGCCATTAGGGTACCTTTCATCACCACCAGTGGGGTGCGGGAATCTTAGGAAATGGCACCCCACACCATGACCCCCTCTTGTTGGGGCAGTGTGCTGCTCTATAATGAAACATGGATCACATCACTTGCCAGGACGCTCCAAACTCTAATCCAGTGGTTGTCTGTATCCTGACAGAACCGTGATTATTCGCTGAATACCAGCCATCGCCAATCCACAAGCTGCCGTACTGCCCATTTCCGACAATGTCACACGTGCTCGGCGATGCTCAGTTCGTAATGGTAGACGTGGTAAGGGACGATGTGACGACAAGTCCCACTCTGCTAGTCGCCTGGATATGGCACTGGATAGTGTGCAGCGATGCACATGGAATTCTTACAGCCTGCCGCACGATGAAACGCTCCTCCCTGCTAGTGGAGTGGTCCGTTAGGGCAGACCCCGAGTCTTCTCAAGGGGTGTGTGTACCTTCCTGTTCCTACAACGTCCAACACCGGCTCACAGTGTAGGCAGAACGGTTCAAGTGGTGAGCAATATGCCGAAACATCCAACCTGCCTCTTGGAGGCAGACGTGGCCTCTCAAACTCGTCCAGCTAGGCAAAGACTTGTAGAATGCGCTATTGGGGCATGTTGCGTGTTCACTGAACTTGCCTCTGTGCATTTGTTGCTCACGCTACTGCTAAAGCCTTATTCAGTGTCTTACAGCTGTGAATGATGTATGCCCCGAGTGGCACATCCACGTAAGCAAATTGCATTGAACACAAATATGAAAGATGTCTGGCTATGACTATATTGTGTGGCAACCTTCATTGCACTCGCATCAATTCATTCTAAGTGATTTTTTGCATTAGAATGTAGTGAAGTTTTACATTTTGAGACACTAAATTTGTAATGTTACACACATAACAACCTAAGAACATTCTATGCCCTGTCGTCGCCTGTGCGAGTCCCAGAGGAGCTGCAACATGATTTAAGCTGTCAAATTTGTCGTCCATATTTTCTATTTTGTCTCCTGAGTTGCCGTGACATGGGAGAAATTTGAAATGGTGACCCGTGGACAGTGAGTTGTGTGTTATCTGGGCCTCTTTTTGATTGTCTTTAATGTTTGTGTGCCGTACATGTGTTGTCTTAGGCATGCGGTAAGTTAGTGTTTTTTCAAAATTTTGGTTTCGGACGCCAGCCCAAATTTGATTTCGGCTTAACTAAAACCCTAGCTTTGCTGTGTGTTTCCAGTTTTAACATGTAGTGTCTAGTTTTGTTTGCTGCACAAGAATGTTTCAAACTTTTTTCAATGTGCTTTGTGTTCATGACCCATGCTCATACTCTGATGTTGCGGGTGTCAGCGAAAACACAGCTATTGCCACCTCTGCCTCACCCTGCTGTGCTCCAGCCTACCTAACCCACTAACCTCGGTACCCTAGAGCCATGGACGGCCGTTCTTTCACCGTGCGCCTCCAGCGATTTCACGCATCATGCCACCGTACTACTGTTCGCCTTGCCGGCCGGCATGCATGCATCCTCTGGCCTGGCTTCTCGAACAGAAGTCCAGGTCAGCACAACTCACAGCCACGATGCATGTTCGCTAGAGCCCCGAACATCCCTTAGTTAACCCATAACGCTATATTTTGGGAGAGTATTGTAAAATATTGAATTAAAGCTAAATTAAAACGAAACACCAAAATACCACTATCATTTAAAAGCCAAAAGGCCAGAACTGCCAAAACATTTTCAAATACCGAACGACTGAAAACAAAATAAAATAACTTCTAATCAAAACAATTACCCGCATCAGAACAAAAGAGATTTAAACCCCTATAAGAACATCGACAAAAAAAACATCGCGGTCTAACACCGATATGAAGAAAAACCAAAACGAAATTTTTTCATACCTCAAAAATTACCCTGTGACAATATAATTACTATTCACCCCCCATATACTATAATACTATGATAAAATGCAAAATAAGCAGATCTAATGTAACTAAGAGGTAGATGACTTTTTAAATGTTGTACCAAATATTTTACTGAAAGCAACTTATTATTAAGAATTTTATATGAGATTCCCATTTATTACATATAGGCCTACAATACCTTGATGCGTTGGGCATATTCTGTAACCTTCACAATGCGAAATATGCGCATAGTAATTCCGACCCCTCCTTACAGGAAATCCTTGCATCTTTTACATCATTCTACTGCCGGCCTATTTCTCGCATCAACCACAGAATGGTATCAACTACACGATGCCCCAAGCTCAAATGTTTCATGTGTTGGAGTCACATTGCCTGGAAAGTTTGATAGAATCATGCGAACCTATTGTGCGTCCCGTTTTCGAGGATATTTAATAGCATCGACGACCAAAGATAGAATGTGTGGAGTAAACGGGTTTAATTTCACCCTTAAAGTGATCGCAAAAATTTACGAAAAACTAATTTATTATTATTATTAGTGCTAATATAATCGGTAGTGAGAATGTGTACGATGAATCGAGGGAATGAAAAGACTAATACTAATCACTTCCTGCTTGTAAACAATATTAAGCGCGGAAAATGGAACATGGAAGTTGTTCCCTTCCTCACACATCAACAAAGGCTTGGAGTAACGGAACAACTGGCGGGTATGCAGCTGTGTTGCATCCGTCCAGGAGTCGGAACACAAACCTTGAATTCTTCTTACTGTCATTTGGTGGCAAATTCCTGAAGCTAAAAAATATTATCTAAATCACATTTCAGCTTAAAGCAGCCTTCAAAAGAAAATTGATCTACCTTAAATTAAGCCTGTGTTTATATGTATTTAATCCACCTTCAGTAAAACGCAGGTGCATATTTTGTGTTAAACTATTCAATAACAATATTTAATAGTACATATCAGGACTCATGCGTGCACCTAGCGCCATCAAGTGAAAAACTCCGCAACGTAAATTAAAAACTCCATAGAGTGAGTAATGTGTACGCTGTGAAGAAAGTTTGTGCAGTGAAGGCGGCAGAGTTGCGACTGTTATGCGAATGTAAATATAAACAGTTTTAAAGATACATTGGTTGACTCTCAGACGTGTGTTGAAGGGTTGAAGATTTTTTGTAATATAATGGCAGCTTTTCACCAAAATCACAGTGGTGATATTGTTCACTTGAATGTTGGGGGGACAAGGTATGAATATTAAGTATTTGCACTTTGTTATAGAACTTCAGAAGATATCATATTATAACAGCTGTTAGCTAGAAGTGATTTTATTAATCATTTCTTTACAGTTATTTTTTATGTTTTCATATTTACGTGGACACTAATGTGGGTGCCAAATTTTTTCGCTGGTTTAGTGAGCAGTCTTTAATTTTTTTTTTTCTTCAGGTTTTCAACGTCAAGACAGACACTGATGTGGGTGCCAGACTCTTTTTTCACTGCTTTACTGAGTGGTCGAATATCCAGTCTGAAGGATGAGATGGGAGCTATTTTCATCGACCGAGATCCGAAGTTGTTTGCCACAATTTTGAACTACTTAAGAACAAGGGATATTGATTTGTCTGTGGACTTAATTTCTTTTCGTCATGAAGCAGAATACTATGGAATAACTCCACTTGTGAAGCGATTGATACTGTGCGAAGATCTTACTCAGTCATCGTGTGGAGATGTTTTATTTTATGGTTATCTTCCACCACCTTGTGAGTATTTTAACCTTCAGGGCTCAGATGGAATCCTTAGAAAGCCCTGCAACTTTTATGTATAAAATGTATATTTTAATGTAAACAAAAAACCATTTCTGTATAGTATTTAACACTTAGTTAACATATTTACAAAATTGTATGTAGGCTTAATTTAAATTTAATAGCATAAAAGATAGTAGAACTTAATTTTCACTAAAAACTAGCAGAAGTAATGGTAAATATCCAGAGTAGCAGCTTTTCTGTACCCCCCCCCCTTTTTTTTTACACCATCAGTGGTATATTTCCACTCTACTAATTACACAGAACACGAATTTACTAGTGACATTATCATATTACCAAAACAAACCACAACTACAATAGCGGGGAGGGCTATGAAGATCAGGGAAATTGTGGGTTAAAATCACTAAAAATACACCCACAAAAAATTCAAACACCTTAATTTAATAGTTTTCCACCCAATTTCGTAATATGTGCCCGCCTAACCTAACTTTACCTAACCCCACGATGAGTGAATCACTATTTTACATTTTTAATCTAACCTTAAATTGGAGGGATTTAATCTAACCTACGATTTTATTATAATCTGGAATTTTTGGGTTTTAAAGTAACAGTAAAACATATGGGATGTATATGAAATAACTCGCCGAGGTACGCGACGGGTACAATTCCACTGTCCTCTGCCAATTCAACTATAGTCGTGCATGACTTACATACACCTTACCTCACTCGACAAAACACCATGATCTATAAAACGTCCAACTATCACCCGCCGCATAGCCGAATATTATGCACAGAAGCACACGTTCATAGGTGAAAATATGCACAGAAGCACTCGTTATTGCTCTCGGAGTTTTTAAATTGGTCAAATTCTGACATTGCAAGTTGCGCCCACAACAACACAACCACACTGTTTTGCATCTGAACAGCAACTGAAATTCGATGACGATGACGTATAAAAGACTGTTACGATGACGTCAACGACCTACAGCCAATAAAGTGACGGCACAATGCCGAAAATCACCAAATATTAAGGCGTCCAACGTAAAAAAAAGCGGCGGCCCACTCGTACTATTAACTGTTTTATTTAAAACATTCTATTTATTTTAACATTACGCCCTCCTGAATATCCGCGGCCGGTAGGTAGCGTGGAAAACAGCGATGAGCAGCCATTAAACATGGCGACCGTCGTAAACACACCGGCCAAACTGTTTGTACATTTCGCAATTTTGTTAAATTTTTAAAAATATGTTCTACTTATTTTAACATAACCCCTCTTAAATATGAACAAGGTAAGCTCTGCCGAACCCATTAATGCTACTTTTGTAGGTCTAGGATGTTTCGTTGAGAAAAGCCCCTAAACTGCATAATTATCCCTCACACTACTGTGACATGAAATAGTTAAAAATTTAACTGGAAAGTAAAAATCGTTGTGACTTTTGTTTCCTGTCTCCGTGCATTATTGTAGAACAAATGTATTATGGTGATACACATCAACTGCGAGTAAACAAGACAGTTGGGAACTTTTTTTGTATGATATATCCTGTATATAATGGTTTTCTACTACTTGTATCTTACGTAGTACAATATTCTCGTGAATATAGACAAGGTAAGCCTTGAAAATCTCAACAGAATTAAATGGTATTCCAACACTGCTTGATTACCGTGGTTTATATCTCTATCAACTTAGCTTGTCGACAAAAACTTACCCTGTGACTAATGTTTTGTAAAATAAGCTTTCGTTTCCAGAGGTGTTCTCACATTAAACACAATTCGACGACCTGAAGGAAGTATATTTGACAAAATTTTGCGTGTTATGGAGCATAAACACCCCAATCTTAATGTCATCCCTCCCCATCAAATTTCATGGCATATACTGCAAATTACATGAAGTCCCAATAAAATTCCTATTAAGTGTGATTAATAATGACTGTATATAACATTTGCCAGTATTGTTTTTCCGATTTTTGGAAAAGTTCCTATTACAAATCATTACAGAATTTTTTTTTTTTTTTTAAGGAACTTGGTAAACGAGCACCCAAAATACTTACCCACAAAAAGTAATAACACTTCAGACTAGTTGTGTATGGTACTTTCAAGACATTGCGCATATTGGAAACATTATTTCAGTATTCTCCGACATTCCAGCCTCACGTTCAACATGTGGGAAGCTGTCGGCAGACTGCATGCCCCTGATTATCACTACAAGCCCTTTTATAACATTAATACTAGAAACAACTAACAAAAACAAAACCATAAACAGTTATTTAACTGAGCCAGATTCCTCTTAGTTAGAGTGTGTCCTTGGAAAACTAGCAGGCGGCAACATGCCCAAGACTGCTCATCACAGTTGTGCCAACTCTCTGTTGAATTAACGTTGTGAGCTCACGTGTTTATTGCTGCAAACTGCTTTTCTGCAACTTTTCCAGTTAAAAATTCTTCCCTCTACAATCCTAACTCAACACGAGTGTCGACCACGTGCACAGTAAAATCTCGGCTCAAGCGATTATGATGTAAATAAACTGGAAGCCTTCTTTCCGTCTCTCGCTCTCTAGCCTACCGCTTCTTCGAAACTCGTGGTGCAGCTACGAGAGGTATTGCGTCACCCACCTCCCCCCCCCCC